>JAZKJV010006714.1:0-157983 GCA_037367405.1 Ottelia alismoides | reverse complement strand
TTTGCACCATTCTCACCTTTGTTCCATGTGTTTAATACTCTACACATACTTGTATTATATACATCCATTGTAGAGTTATAATAAAATTTAACTCCATAAATTTCACTTTTCATTGCTCAATTCTTATTGTGGGTTAATTGTTGATTTTGATGAGTTCCGTGAGTGGTCGCTTCAACGGCTGTCGATCTACCTCGTGGATGAACAAGACCCTCGTAAATTTCATCTTATCAAAAGGGCACATGAGTAATACGATCAAAGGGATCATATACATTAACTTATAGATCGGAAGACATGAGCTCACTCGTAAGGTATTGGGATCTGTCAAATTCCATGCATGGTCGTCTTGCTTTGGAAGCATGACAAGAATTTGTAGGTATGATATATGCTTTTGGAAAGCATATGATCAGTATCGACTCCCAATGACCGAATGAGAAACTTAATAAAAAAATCATAAAGATGACAGTGTAAATTGATCTGTCTTCAGATTTATTATAGGTCTTCCAGTATGCATGATGTACAAGTATTTGGAATAACTGAGGGTAATTTGATCATAAAGGTTTGTATAACCATGACGCTTCCATTCCAAGGGAGTGATGAAACAAGTCTGGATTTTAATGACTCCTCTCAGTAGAGAAGTAATATAATCTTGGTCCAAATATTGGACAGTGATCTGAATGTATTCAAATGTAATGAGAAGATTAGGTTTACGGTCTTGACTTAATCAAGCATCTATAAGAGATTCCTGAGATCTGGATTTGAGATGTGATCTCAATATCCAAGTCACTATACGTGGAATGTACAATCGCACTATCCTTATCTCCAAGTATCCACAAAGAAAGCACATTATTATTGAAAGAGTTCAAGAATAATTCTATTGTTAAATTATATCCAAGTTTTGAGAAATGGATAATTAAATGATTTAATTACCATGAATAATGTGAATTTGGTTCATATTATCTTGATGCATGAGAATGATGATCCAAGATAATTAAATATAATTTATTTATTATGGATATGAATAACACTATCCATATTATTCATATATATTATAAATGTGATTTATAATATATAAGAGAGAGCTATTTGTAAATAACATTTACAATTTAAATCTTTATGTGAATTGGATTTATATTGGACAATTAATTGAAAATGTAACTTACATTTTATTTTGGGTTGTGAATAGGATTCACAAATTTCCAATGGCATGATTGCAATGTTCACAAAATAAATTGGATTTATTTTTGTGAAATAATTCGCAACAAAAGTTGTTACAAATATTTGGAGATATTCATGGAATACAAGATTCCATGAAATAGGAAAGATGGAGCCACCTTCCATGTAAAGAGGGTGGACGACCACAATTCCATATGGAATTTGGTGATCGTCCACTCTAATTATGGAAGGAGGCTTTCCTACTTCCTATTTCTCCAAGATGGATTGATTTATATGAAATTAATTTATATTGATTATTTAATATATACTAAATTAAATTAATTATTGGTGTGTTTTTACAACAAAATCATGTCAATTAAAAGAAACACAAATTAATGTGAATGATTGATTTGTGTTGTTCATGGATTGGGATCCATAGATCCCAAAATATCATATAAGGAGAGGCAACCCTAGCTCTTCTTTACATATAAGCATTGCAAGTGCTCTCTCTCATCTCACATGCCATCTCTCTCTCTAAGTGGCCGACCACTTGGAAACCCTAGAAAGACTACTGTCGTCGCTACGTTGTTGTGTCGCCGCCTCGACTGCTCGGGATCTCCGTCTCCTTCAGTATGCCTCACTTGTGGAGAAGACGTTAGATCTCTAAAGGTCGGCTAGGTACTTGTTAAAATTTGTACTCGTTGTAATACGGGTACTTAGCGAATCAGTCAGAACCAAGAAAAGATCTCCGTGAGGAGGACTCAGCTTGAATTTATATCACGGGTAAGTCCGGGGTCGAACACAAGGAGGCAAAAAAACTTAGGTGTAGGTTTCCAATGCAAAATTTTTATTTTTTTTTAATGCGAAAAAAGCAAATGCAAAATGTTGGTGAATCAAGTTAATAAGAAAGCACACAACTTAGCCAAATTAATTTTAATACAAAATTAACTTAATTTAGCTAAATTATATTTTTCTTACAAACCTAATCTAGTGATGAATGCAACATACCTTTTTTGGAATTTTATGGATTAAAATGCACCAATGAAAAATGCACACTTTTTATGGATTTTTCTTAACTTTTCGCTCAAACAGAATGCAAAAATTATGAAAAATTTACTGGAAATTCAACATGATGAAATGAGTCTATAGTAATTTTTTGCAATTTTTGACAAAATATGAATTTTTTATGTATTTTTTAATGAAAACAGAGTGACAGTGACTAATTAATTCCTAATAAATCCATAATGTCAAATCATCCAAAGAGTTAATTATATCAAAAAAGGTATTTATATGAGGAATCCATGAGAGTTTAGAATTTCATAAAAATAACATCTATGGATTTAATTAAAAATTATTTATGAAAATCACTCTACAATTTATTTAAGGTATAGAACAACTCCAATTAAGATGAAATTTGGAAATAAATAAATTATATTTTAATGCATCCTTTCAGATTTTTTAGGAATTTTTGGAGCAACTGTGAGTTAGGTATTAATTTAGGAGCTTAAATTGGGTAAAATATGATTTTTTTCACTTAAATAATTTTAATTAATTACCCAAGACTCATAAAAATTCAAATAAATATCCAAATGATAGAGAATTAGTTGCTCAACAATATGACATTTTTCATTAAATAAAATGATGTAAAATATTATTTAAATTAATACATGAACATAGAGTCCTGATTGCAAAACAGAAATTAACTTAAGCAGCACAAAACATACACAGGGACTTGTTTGTAATTACAAAAACTTAATGGAAATAAAATGCAAGTTGTCCAAAAAAATAAAGAAAAAGAGACCTTCTTCTTTGTAGCTTTGACGGTTAGGTCTCAACACTGCTTGGGGGCAGTCGGCGGCGAGAGGAGGAGACGACGGCGCGGACCCGACCACGCGTGGAGGTAGCCGCAAGCTGGAGAAGGATGGGCGGTGCGACTAGGCGGTGGTGGCCTGGAGCAGTAGGGCCATCGTGGGTGGAGGCACGACCTAGTGATGGAGGTGGCGCAGCCAGAGGACCAGGCGGTCTAGAAGCGCGGAGCAGGCCTGCAGGTGTCATGGATGGGGCAGAAAGCCGTCGGCGATGGGCGTAGGCCATGAGGTGGCGGCCGCCTCCAGCGGCGTAATGGAGGGAGGAGGCTGGCGGTGTTGCCGGCTTCCGCCCACCAATTTTTTTAAATTTTTTTTGTTGTTGTGATGATTTTTTTAATTCAATCTTTTTTATGTTTTTAAATTAATTTTTTTGTTTGCTTAAAACATGAAATGAATCGAAGATAAAAAGAAGATGGTGTGGTGGTGATATGATACAACAAATGAACAAATGAAAGTGACAACGGTGTGATGTGATGGTGGTAGAAAATGAGAAAATAAAAACAAGGATAAATGGTAAAAAGGTAACTTACCTGTGATGGAAGAGGGCACCTATGGTGTGCTCACATGAAGCACGGTCATCGCTCGAATCGACGGTGAGCGATGAACTCGAGCAGCACATGGAGGTGGTTGCGACGTTGGCCAGAATACCAACGGATCTTAACGGAGAGGAGGCGGTCATCGCTCGACCACGGTTGTCACGTTGTCACCTATTCAACTCAGGGAGATCGTGTTCTCTCTCTCACACACACATAAAGGTGGATCGGAAAAAATGAGGATGAAGAGATGAATAAAAAGAGAAGAGAAAGGAAGGTTAGAAAGGTGGCGGAGTTTAATGGGAGGTTAGATTAATGGTGGAGTTGAATGGGAAGCTAGATGAATGGTGGAGTTGAATGGAGGTTAATGGAATAAAAGAAGTTATAGTAGACAATGGGAATTAAATAAAGTAGGCTATTAAAAAGGAGGAATAAAATAAAGAGAGAAAAAATGGAGAATTTACAAAATTAAGACAAATAAGATGTACATTTTTTAACTTTTCTAATTTTATTTTTTTGTATTTTAATAAAAGATAATTACAAGATAAAATTAAAATAAAGTACTAGAAATAAAATACAACATAAAAATGATTTTTTTGGATTTTTTTGTAATTAAAAAAAGTAAATAAAAACGAGAAAAGAAAAAATATCTACAATACATATAATGTACACCTAAAAACCCAAATTTTGTAAAAGAGCTCTGATTTTATTGAAACCACTTTCATTAGATAGGAAATTTTGTAACTTAAACTTTAAAAGTGAGTTGATTAATTTAGATTTCATACGGAGCGGGAATTTGGCCGGGAAGTTGGATTTTATGGCTTTTTCCTCTTTGTGATCTAGGAGTATTTATTTGAGGTGGAATTTGTTTTAAATTTTTTGTATTTTTGTTTACATTTTTATAAATAAGTCAGAGAAAGAATTAGCAAAAAGGAGTTGAAATGAATTTATTAAAAATACATGAAGTTTTGAGCTATTTACAGGTGAAAAACTCCTTTATTGTGCAGCTTTTTATTGTTAATTTATTTTGTACAATATAATATACAATAATTAGGGTATTTTATTTACAAGAGTTATTTTATTAATTTATTGATTTCATAGACATTTATTTGAGATTTTACTCAGGAATTTCCTAAGATCAATATATTGAGATGATGAATCACGGATTCATCACCCCCCCTATATTTAAACTTTGATAGTCCTCGAGCAAATAAAGAATGAATAAGTTGGATTAACCCTTGATTGTGCATGTGAATACAAGACTTGATCCGTTCAAGAACTCTTGGTTTTAGAGATCCTAAAATTCTAAGCTGGACCAAGCTCTAGTCAAAAGGTATCCGATTTCCCTAATCATCGTACTCTCTCTCTATATATACATATATAGAAGGGATATGACTTAAGTGTGGACTGCGGTTACCAGAGTAGAGTTACGACACCACCCAAGGTTCCAGACCAAGAGACTCTCCTAAGAACCCGATCCTCAACACTAGGGAATAAACCATCTCTTGCATCCAATCCACCGTCTCTTTAGTTATCAGACTTAAAAGTGTAGATGGACAACCAGTTGATGGAGGGCATAGGATTGTGTCATTTCTTCTCTCCCTTACATTGGAACAAGGATCCTCTCGAGTACCTTATTAACTCAACATATGTATTTTTTTGGTTGTTGATCAGTGTGTCCGTCAAGAGAAGTTGGAGTCGTCTGCACTTGTTTTCCTAGGAGTACACCGAGGTGTGTCTCTTTTGAGTATCTAATATACCTTCGACACCCAGACTTGTATCACTATACGATGTAGAGCCCTTTTTGGGTGCTAGCCCGACTCCTTGGTCCTAATAGCGGTGGTCCAAGTGGACACTTTGAAATGGTTGGGAGCGCTCGCCTTTGGTGGAAGCACTTTGATATTTAACTTTGTATGGTGAGAGATTTTCTTTCAACTTTTCTTTCTTTCTTTTCTTTGCTTTTAGCTAGCTCCACTACTTTTACCAAGAGTTGGTGCACACTGATCAACAAATTTTTTAAATTTCATCACACCCTGGCACATAGGTAAATGTCAAGAGATAGTACAAGAATTATGTTCTCATACTGGCTAAAGGTGCTGACACTCAGGTTTCATGAAGCCTTCATTGATTTTATCCCATCCTCGAGCATCATAAAATCAAGTCCAAACTCAAATCCCTCATCTCAATTCCTCAAGTGAAATTTCAACCCATCTCATCACAACTGCAGTCCTATATGTGAGGTGTTGATCATATTCTTAAGGTAGAGACTAAGCATACAATATAGCACATAAATATTTCAAACTACAAAAATGTGAAGAATTAAGTCTAAGACCCTAATGACTAAGGCTGGTTAACTCAAAATCTCAAGACCTCATAAACCA
This sequence comes from Ottelia alismoides, assembly GCA_037367405.1. Lineage (NCBI taxonomy): Eukaryota > Viridiplantae > Streptophyta > Magnoliopsida > Alismatales > Hydrocharitaceae > Ottelia > Ottelia alismoides. The sequence continues at coordinate 152,049 of JAZKJV010006714.1, read as the reverse complement.
AGTGTTCGTGATCATCACAAGTCTTGTGTGAATGTGAAAGTGTCATAGACTAAACCAACTTATTAGTTAGGTTTTTTTGTGATTTTGATTTTTGTTGTTTTTTTTTTGAAAAAGAAAGGAAATGAAGAAAAATGTTTTTTTGAAAAAGGTTTTTGCTTTTTTTCAAAAGTTTTTTTTTGAAAAAGATACTTTTTTTATTTTTTTTAAAATGAGATAAAGAAGAAAAGAGTTTTTTTTGAAAAAAAAAATTTTTGAAAAGAAAGGTAAATAAGAAAGGACACATATTTAAAAAAACTTTTTTTGTTGTTTTATTTAGAAAAAAACAAATAAGGGAAGAAAAGATATATTTGTGTTTTTTTGAAAAGGTTTTTCTAAAAAAGATTTTTTTGAAAAAGAGATTTTTTTATTTTTACCATTTTTCCCACCTCGTAATTATTGTATAATATATACAAAAATATGTGAAAGTACAAGCTATGGGTAAAGTATATATGTAATATATACACGCCCCCATGCTTAGCATGTGATATGTCCTCAGGGCACAAGAAGCAAGAAAAAGTCATAGCTCGTGCTAAGAGTAGGAGAGCCAAAATAACAAAAAGTATATAAGTCGATCTGCCCCCATACTTAGGCTCTGGTCAGCCTAAGTGTAGACGAAGAGCAAAAATGGGGCGGACGATGTCAAGAGGAGAAATGGATGAGTATATACATACGACGGGCATCGGTCCTCCCTATATTTAGGCTCTGGTTAACCTAAGTATAGGACAGGAGTAAGTGTGACAACCGATGTGATCTGGAGAATATACAGAGAAGGGAGAATGTACAAGAGGAATGAACCTTCTAAGTTGATGAATCTTGATGATGCATCTTCATGAAGAGTAATATAATGTATCTGCTTTGTTCTCACTCTGCATGAAGTTGATGACCACGACTTGGACCAATTTCTCTTTAGAATCTACAAAATGCTTTAATAGTTGTCCATTCACCACATGGGATTGTGCACCATATGTGAGATCAGTTATCTCTACACTTCCATTCCCGTGCACTTTCTTAACAAGAAAGGAACCCATCCATTTAGATTTGAGCTTCCCATGGAACATCTTCAACCTGTCATTAAACAAGCATACCTTTTGCCTAGGGACAAAGTCTTTTGCACCTAATGTGCTGATCATGCCATCTCTTTACTTTGTCCTTACAAATCAAACTGTTGTCATATGCCCTGTTTTGGATTTCCATGAGCTCGTTCAAGTCCAAGTCTCGACAAAGCTTCCCTAGGCAACAACTCCAATTAATATGCTTAATTGCCCATTTGGATTTATGAATCAACTCTGCAGGCAAATGGCATGGATTGCCTTAGATCATTCTGAATGGTGAAGTGCCCATTGGTGTCTTATAGGTTGTCCTATAGTCCCATAGAAATTGATCCAAGAGCTAGGACCAGTTCTTTTTATTGGGAGGAACCAACTTCTGTAAAATACTCTTCACCTCTCTGTTCAAAACCTCTGTCGTTCCATTGGAACGTGGGTGGTAAGGACTAGTAACTCTATGCTCAAATACGTAGTCCTTAGCTAAAGATCACATATCTCGATTCCAAAGTGTCTACCCCCATCTGATATCAAAACTTTTGGCATCCCGAACCTAGTAATAATATGGCCTCTCAAACTTACAAACAATCTTGTTGTCTGTGGTTCGGGTTGGGATAGCCTCCGCCCACATAGATAGATAGTCAACCACTAACAAGATGCACTCATATCCTTGGCTGTTGGGAAAGGGACCCATAAAATCTATACCCCATGCATAAAAAACATTACAAATAATCACCAGTTGCATGGACATCTCATCTCTCTGTCCAACTGTCCCTCTCATCCTTTGACAAATCGGGCACGACTGTACAAAATCAATAGCATCTCTAAACAAGGTCGGCCAATACAATCCACATTGAAGTACATTGTGAGCAGTTCTCTTCCCCGAATGGTGTCCTCCAGCCTCAAGTGAATGGTAATATGTGAGGACACTCCAGTACTTCTCCTGAGGAATACACCTTCTCTAAACACAATCCGACCCTTCGACGAAAAGGAAAGGATCGTCCCAGAGGTATCTCCTCGAATCGGACTTCAGTCGGTCAATGTTGCTCCTAGTCCAACCATGGGGAACCTGCTTGGAGACAAGAAAGTTCACCATGTTGGCATACCACGAGAGTGAGTCGATAACACAAATTAACTCGTCTGGAAAGGTCTCTCTAATCCGCTCATAATCAGGAGAATCCTTAAATTCAATCCGAGAAAGATGATCAACCACAACATTCTTCACTCTAGTTTTATATTTTATCTCCAAATCAAACTCCTGAAGGAGTAAAATCCACCTAAGAAGATGCGCCTTCGCATCCTTCTTTTCCATTAAATATCGAATAGATGTGTGGTCAGTGTAGATTGTCACCTTAGAGCCCAAAATATATGACCTTAACTTCTTGAGTGTCATACTACAATGAACATTTCCTTTTCAGACACGATATAATTCTTCTGTGTAGGGTCTAATACTTTGCTCACGTAGTGGATCGCAAATGGGATCCCCTCTTACCGTTGTCCTAACACAACTCCTATAGTGAAGTCTGAAGCGTCAGTCATGATCTCAAAGGGGAGAGACCAATCATGAGCTTCCAGACCAATCATGACCAATCTGAAGCGTCATGATCTCAAAGGGGAGAGACCAATCATGACCAATCTGAAGCGTCAGTCATGATCTCAAAGGGGAGAGACCAATCACGATAGGCGAGGCATAAATTTTCATCTTCAAGAGCTCAAAGGCCTCCAGACACCTATGATCTACAACGAACTTTGTGCCTTTCCCCAAGAGCTCAGTCAGTGGGTGGGCAATCTATGAAAAAATCCTGAATGAATCTCTTATGAAATCCAGCATGCCCTAGAAATGACCGCACTTACTTTACGTTGGTAGGTGGATCGAGTTTCTTTATCACCTCCACCTTGGCAGGGTCAACCTCCATTCGACTTTTGGAGATGACATGCCCCAACACGATACCCTCCATCACCATAAAGTGACTCTTCTCCCAGGAGAGTACAGATTCACCTCTCTATACCTCTTGAGGACTCGGTCCAAGTGCGCTAAACATGTATCAAAGGAATCACCATGAACCGAGAAGTCATCCATGAATACTTCCAGGAAATCTCCCACTATCTCGACAAATACGGCGATCATGCATCGCTGAAAAGTGCTTGGGGCATTGTAAAGCATGAATGGCATGCGCCTAAGAGCATAAGTACCAAATGGACATGTGAATGTGGTTTTTTCCTAGACATGTGAATGGCTATGCCTATCTGGTTGTAGCCTGAGTACCCATCAAGAAAATAGAAGAACTCTTTCCCTATGAGTCTCTCCAAAATCTGATCGATAAAAGGCAAGGGAAAGTGGTCTTTCTTGGTCGCAACATTCAGGCGCCTGTAATCGACACAGATGTGCCACGACATGGGTACTCTTGTCATGATCTCTACCCCCTCCTCGTTGGTGACCATCTGAATTCCCGACTTCTTCGGGACAATATAAAGCGTGACCACCCACTTGGAGTCAGATTATGGTATATAAACCCTGCCTTACACCATTTCTCAATGTCGTTCTTCACTACTTCCCATAGATTGGGGTTAAGTCTCCTTTGGAACTCTGGGAAGGTCTCACATTATCCTCAATAAAAATGTGGTGCGAGTAGAGAGCGGGGTTAATCCCCATGAGATCTGACACTGTCCAGCTTATTGCTTTGCGGTTCCTCTCTAAAATATCTAACAACCTAGATTCATGTTCTAAAGTCAAGTCTGAGCTAATGATAACATGATATCTCTCTTTGGGTCCCTCAAGAAAGGCGTACTTGAGTGTAGGAGGTAGTGATTTCAGTTCTGGAAATGTGGTGTCATCAAGCAAATCTGGTTGAACAGAATCTGAATCCGGTTCTATGCTACATAAAGGTGGGTTGGACTGTGTAGTACTCGCCACCAACTCAGAAGTATATGGAGTCGGATCGCCAAAGAAATGAGGTAATTCGGCCAAAGCAGCGTCCGACTCATCATATATGTCCATGATCATTCTAAAGGAGATGGAATAGACATATCCAGATGGATCTCTACGTCGTCACGAGAATAGGTAGATGCATCTCTAACAAGATCAGACAACACCTGGCAAACTACATCATGTACTATGTCCTTTCCAGATGAAAGGGTCTCGCTCTGTCCTGAAGGAACCTGTCTCTAAATCCCAGCGGTGCTAATCATTCTGCAATTTTCCTCTGAAGATGAGTACTCTGTGCTACTCTCTGAATCGTGTCGCTGACACTTGGTTTGCTTCATCTCAATGTTCACTTATCCACCTAGAGAACGGAACCTCATTATTCTCGTACCATAATCAAAAGCTGCGTCTGCGGTCCTAAGGAAGGGCTGCTCGAGAATGATCTGAGATTCTCTCCAATGAGTGGGGGTCTCCATGTCCAAGACTGTGAAGTCAACCTGATAGTTCTGACCCTCAATCGAGATAACAACGTTCTTCACTTCTCCCTTTGGTCTCTTCACTGAACAGTCTGCGAATTGGAGTAAAGCTCTGGATTTGCGAAGTGGTCCCAACTCCGATTTCTGATATAAGTCTAAGGGAAGTAAGTTGATGGAAGAACCGTTATCCAAGTGTGCGAGCAAACGCTATGTCGTCAATACGACTCTCCACATAGTGAGCACCCATGTCTCTCTTTTTTCTTGGTAATGTCTAATTCTTGAGACAATATGTTGTAGCTATTGACAAGACATGTGTCTTCATATTTTGGTTTTCTTTCTTCCTACTAACCCTAGTAGGTGTACATCTCACCTTAAGGTATTTCTGGAATGCAAGATGGTTAGCCACATACTCATCAAATGGTACCTTTACAGTGATATTTTCTTTACAAAACCATGCCATATTGTGGTCATCTTTTTGAATCTTTTTGATGTGCTTTCATGTCGTAAGAGCATGGGGGAAAGGGATTGAAGGTAGGGAAATGGAAGATGAAGAATCTGAATCATGAACTGAAAGATCATTCTTGGCATAAACAGAAAAGGGGCTCTTCATACAAGAATCTTTTTGATGCAACATGGAATCAAAATCTAGATTATCTATTATAGGTTGTGGAATAGAAGCTGAAGTGGTATCCGCCACGACCGGAGATGCAAGGTCCTCCATAGACCCAAAAGTATATCCATGATGTTGATGCTACATATGTGATATCCTTATCCTCTAGGCTCCCTAAGTAGAAATCCTCAAATTGTGCTGATGGGGCTCCAGAATATGCTGCCTCTCCTCGTCCTCTGAAGACTCATCATGTAGAGCTCTAGAGATACCCCTCCTCATGTCCCTCGCCCGGTCAGGTACGGTCACGATCCTTTTTCTCCTGAGTGACATGTGATTAGCCTCGTCACATGAAAGAATCTCATGTTTAGGAGATGCTGAATAGTATACCTGACCAAAGTGTTGCTGAAAACTAGATCAGTTCAGGCTATTGGGGTTAGCCTGAATTTGGGCTGGGATCGAGGTAGAGGGTGCAGTCTGCTCGTCTTACCATCTGGATAGGCGATGACATCCACCCGTAAGCTGTGAATTTCGTTCCTATAGGAACGGAGCTCGTCGAGTATCGGTTGTTGTATGTCCATGGGACCAGACGAAGAAGAAAGGGGATAAGATTGGGAAGAAGAACGGGAAGACTGGACTTGTTGGCCAGGGTACTGCCTATGCTGCTGCTGGTGTTGGGGTGCCCTGTTAGCCTGCCTGGTAATGGACCTGTTGGCCATATTGCTGGTACTGTTGCCGCTGTTGTTGGGGTGGCTGGAATCCAGGGCTCTGTTGTGAAGGAGGTAGTGCATAGGTGAATGTGGTGTTGTGAAAGGTCAGGGGACACTGGTAGGTCCTTCGATCCCCTGTACTTCCCTTCCTGGCAGGGTCCTGAGGATACCATACTCCATTCACCTCCCAAACCGGTGGAGGCTCCTCCTGAACTGTCTCTGCTAATGGAGGTGGCGCTGGAAAGAGTAGGTGTAGGACTGGTCCTGCTCCCACGGCTGGGATTGCCCTGACACTAACTGCTCCTAAACATTGATGAACTCGGTATACGGGAGTAGCGGGTATAGCCACGGTGGGTATCTTTATCTTAGATACCTTCTCAGTCAACTCCTCCATCTGTTTTGGAATTTTGGAGACGCTCCAGTCTAACTCATCAATCCTCCTATCAATCTTCTCGACTACTATAAGCTTGTCTGCAAGGAGTCCCGTGCTAGGGATCACATCCTGAGAGAGATCGACCGCAGCTGATTTTCCCCCTCCAATGAGAGTGAACTGGGGGACGATGTATAGGCCATGCTGGCCATCTGTAAGCGGCTGGTTTCAGCCATCTGCTCAAATACCTTCCAGGCGGTATCCGATCCTCGTGATTTATAGCTGCCTCTACAGGCAGTGCTCACTAAACCCTTCATCTCAGGGTTGATACCAGTGAAAAATGACTGGACCAAGATGTTGTCATCTAGTCCATAACAGGGACACTTCTGTAAGATGTCCTTGAACCTTTCCCATGCATCATAGAAGGCTTCATGGGGTAATTGGGAAAAGCTCATAATGCACGTCCTCATCATGTTAGTCCTACTCAGGGCGTATAACTTCTTCAGAAACAGGTCCTTGAACTGGGCATAAGAGGCGATTGGAACTCCCAAGTTTTTTACCCAGTAGTCAGCTTTACCACCCAAGGCAAATGGAAGGGTTGTGAGCCTAATATAATCCTGGCTAACATTAGGATGTCTAAGGTTAGCGCAGATGAGCTCAAGTCCCTTAGGAATGCATATGGCTCCTCAGAAGCATTCCCATCAAAGTGTGGCAGCAGGTTCATAAATTGCGGCTTCAACTCAAAATCATGTGTGGGTTTGTCCGGACTCAAGTAGTTCCAAATTCTGTATTTTTTGGGATTGTACGCCGCATCCATTGTTGGTTCCACCCCAACATTAAGCTATCCTAACTGAGCTCTGAGTAGTGCTTGTTGCTGCTCAGGTGCAACTAATCTGGCTAGTACAATTCTCATCAGGTCTTCAAGGTGTTTTTCTTCCTCTTCTTTCTTCTTTGGAGGCATTTTACTTGAATCTTATTTTGGGCATGAATCATCAATGTGGTCTTGATTAGAAGAGGTTTTAGGCATGAAAATATTCTCACTGAGGTGAAGGTCTTCCTCGGTGAGGTGAGAGGAGAGAAAGGGAATGGTTTGAGAGTAACCATCCTGAGAGTGAGTGATCCTGGGATCAAGAGGGTCATGAGTCTAGGTTGGCCAAAGTTGTACTTGGACCATTGAAGATGTACTTCTTGGAGGGTTCAATGATAGAATTGCAAAGTCCGAATAAATACCCTCCAATTAGTCATCTTCGATGTCAAAAGAATCGATTAGAAGATGATATTCAATGAGGCTCTAGTTCTACGGTGCTCGTGAATGTGTAGAGAATACTCACACAATACAAACACAATTCAAACTCTCAATTTGACCAACTCAATACGTGATGGTCGTAAAGGTTCGGCCGAATTATCTGGTCAATTTTAGTTGTGATAATTGCAATCTTCGAAAGATTAACGAGTTGTTAGGTGCACACATTTCCCTATAGGTTGTCCCGATTCTTACAACTAGTTGGACCTACTTTCAGTCGGTATGGGAGTAAGTGTGGACCGTATAAATACGGCTACCCGTTCCTTGAGGACAAAGCCTTATAAGGCGTCCTCTAAACCTCCTACTTTGCCAAGGAAATCCGGACTGTTTACCGGCTACCCATAGATCCTCACTGAGAAGTAGTTAATCGCCTAAAAAGAAAGAACCAGTAGTCTGTAAAAAATCCCAGCTTGTCTCTATCCTAGTGTCGTATCTCTCTCACTTGCAAGTAAATCATACAATGGGGGCTTTATGCACCTGTGAACAAGGTTCTTTTTATTCCAATTTTTTAATCGACCTGCTCAATTCAGTCCCAATTTTAGAGTTAGGTTGTCACTTAAAATTTAATATGAACACACAAACATGTCTACCATTCATTCCCAATTTCCTTTGAAATCCTAAGTTATAAAACAAGAAAGGAGTCAGAAATAAGAATGCAAACGTGAAACAATGATGCATGCTCAGAAGAAGGTATACTTAAAGTGACTCCCAGCACTCTCCATGTGTTATGCAAAACTGGATTTTTAAAATTACACTGTATGCATGCAGATCGAGAAAACCACACTAAACAGAATACTATTAACGAGGAAGAACTGAGGTTATCTGAGCTAAGTAGTACGTGTCTATGTGTGTCTCATTATGAATCTTATCAGATATGTGAATCTTCTAAGATATGTGTGGCCTAAATTATGATGGGCACAAATAAATTTGATGCCACACTACCATGTGCCTAACCTTAATTTCGTCACTCAAGTCGAGCCCCACTCTCACTAGAGAGTGAAGCAAGTCTCGACACACCACAAAATAATGTCCAAGTCTTTTTTACATATGCGAGATCTCAAACAAGAGCCGCTGTAAATGGGAAAATTATCTAAATTATTACAACATAATAATTACAAAAATTCTCTCAAAAATAAATTAAATTTCCTAGCTCTTCAGCAGTCGGTGCGTGTCACGTCTATCGACCTCCGATGCACTCCAAGTTCACCAGGCCCTTGCAAGGAAAAAGAAATTTATATTTGATAGATCAATAACAAAATATATACAAAAATAAGCAAAAATAATTGAGAAAAAAAGAATTAACTACAAAGTGGCTCGGGGGCCAGACTTCCTGAGTGAGAGAAAATCTAAGTCCAATTTTTTAAATTAAACCCTAAGCTGTTTGCCTCCTCGACAACGAAGCCATCTGACGGGTATGCCAGGTACTTGTTAAAATTTGTATTCGTTGTAATACAGATACTTAGTGAAATAGTCAGAACCGAGAAAAGATCTCTATAAAGAGAACTCAACTTGAATTTATATCTCGGGCAAGTCCGGGATCAAACACAGGGAGGCAAAGGAACAGCTTTAGGTTAATTCGGAAAACTTAGGTCTAGGTTTCCAATGCGAATTTTTTATTTTTTTAATGCAAAAATAAAGCAAACGCAAAATGATGGTGAATCAAGTTAATAAGAAAGCACACAACTTAGCCAAATTAATTTTAATACAAAATTAATTTAATTTAGCCAAATTATATTTTTCCAACAAGCCTAATCCAGTGATGAATGCAACCCACCTTTTTTTGAATTTTATGGATTAAAATGCAATAATGAAAAATGCACACTTTTTATGGGTTTTTTTGCAATTATTCACTCAAACGGAATGCCAAAATTATGAAAATTTTTCTAGAAACTAAACATGATGAAATAAGTCTACAATATTTGTTTACATTTTTCTGACAAAATATGATTTTTTTTATGGATTTTTTAATGAAAACAGTGTGACAGTAAGTAATTAATTCCTAATAAATCCACAATGCCAAATCATCCAAAGAGCCAATTATCTCAAAAAGGTACTTATATGAGGTATCCAAGAGAGTTGTAATTTTGCAATAATAACATCTGTGGATTTAATTAAAAATTATTTACGAAAATCACTCTATAATTTATTTAAGGCATTGGACAATTCCAATTAAGATGAAATTGGGATAGTAACCATATTTTAATGCATCATTTCTGAATTTTTAGGAATTTTTGGAGCAATCGTGAGTTAAATATTAATTTAGGAACTTAAATTGGGTAAAATATGAATTTTTTCACTTAAATAATTTTAGTTATTTACCCAAGACCCACAAAAATCCAAATAAATATCCAAATGATTGAAAATTAGTTGATCAACAATATGACATTTTTCATAAAATAAAAAAAAGCAAAATAGATATCAAATTAATACATGAACATAGGGTCCTGATTGCAAAACAAAAATTAACTTAAACAACATAAAACATGTACATGGACTTGTTTGTAATTACAAAAAAATAATGAAAATAAAATGCAATTTGTCCAATAAAAAATAAAGAAAAAGAGACCTTCTTCCTTGTAGCTTTGACAGTTAGGGTCCGATAGTGCTTGGGGGCGGTCAATGGTGAGTGAAGGAGACGGCAGTGCGGGTGCGACCACGCGCAGAGGTGGCCAAACGCTGGAGGAGGACGTGTGGCGCGGTTAGGCGATGGCGGCAGTTGACACGGTTTTCTTTGTGGATCGGAAATTAATGATGATGAATAAGTCGTTGCCATCCCCAAAAATCTCGTGACAAGTAAACAAATATTTTTTTTATTTTTTTATTTATCAACCTGTATAGCGGACAGGGTCGAACTCAGGGAGGCTACAAATATAGAGGGCTATTCAATTAATAGAGAATCAATAAAAAAGTAGGAATCTCAAAGGCAGACTATCCTTGGTTTTGTGGAATTTTTTTTATCTTTTTAATTATTTTTTTAATTTTTTATTTCTGATTTTTATTTTCTGATTTTCAAAATTTTAGTGAATTTAATATAGCAATTTTTTTTTATTTTCAAAAATAAGGAACAATATGCACAAGCACAAGAAATATGCACACCAACTCTTTTTGTATTTTTTTAAAATAGTCAAGAATGCTCAAAAAATTACAGAAAAAATATTTTTGTGTTATATATATTCTAAAATGTTTTTGGAATTTTTTGTGAAATTTTCAGATGTTTTTCTATTTTTATAAAAATCAAATAGTGAGAAAATGTGAAATTATGCACAGCCTGGAGTAATTTGCAACTTAAAAATATTTCAAGTGCCCAAAACTCTTGACAATTATTTTTATGACAAGAGAGAAGAAATTATCTACAAACAGGAACTGAAATCACTATTTTTAGATTTTTGTAGAGTTCTCTGTCATTTTTATAAGATTTTTAGTATTTTGTATTTTTTATGGATTTTATAAATGATTTATGCCTGATATTTGCATAGAAATTAAAATATAGACTAATGTTTTTAGAATTTTTGGAGTTATTTTCGAATTTTTATGTTCTTTGAATTTCTGAAAGAGAAAAAGACACTATTTTTTATTTTTAAAAAATATTAAATGATGACAAAATGCAATGAAAATTTTATGCTAGATAGATAATCACATCAGAAGCATAGCCTGATTTTTCAAGAATTTATTGACCAAAGGAAACATTTATTTCAATGAAGAGAGTTTGCAAAAACAATGTCTAGAATTCAGGGACTGAAATGTAAATAACTAATGTTCTGGAATAAAAAGTTAACATGCAATAAAATAGAGGGGAGAGAACGCAAATTACCCAAGTAACGCGTGCTCTACACGTGACAGCCTGGAACAGGGGGGCTTCTTTGCAATACCGAGAACTCCGAGGGGCTAAGATGTGATTTTCGCCCAAATGTATGCTTGATTCTAGCAGGGGCTTTTCTATAAATTGGAGAATGTCTGAGGGCTATTATATAATTTGCCCAATTAAATTAATAAACCTAGGGCTCTTTTCTCTTCTTCTAACACGAAAGGGGCAAGAGGGAGGGCTGTCTGCCACCTCTTCTTCCTCTTTTGGTGGCGTGGCATGCGGAGGCTAGAGGGAGGCCAAGTCAATGCGAAGGTGGAGGCGCAGGGCGCCGCTGGCGAACGGTGGAAGCTTCGGGCAGACGCGCGCTGCGTGTTGGAGGCTGGCGGAGTTGGAGAGCACGGAGAGGCGCGGCCTGGCGGCGCGGTCGGAGCGCGCGGGCAAGGCGCTGAGGGGGCGAATCTGGATGTCGATGCGGTGCATCCTGGGTGCAGGCTACGCCAACAGAGGGGACGTGGAGCTCGAGGCGGCACCGCCTCGCGTGAGGTGGAGGGAGGTGTGTAGTCGGTGGACAGCGTCAGAGGAGTTGGCACGGGAGCTCAAGGGAGGCGTATGGGCGGCGTGCCGCCCAGGTGGCCGGGCGAAGGAACGCGGACGCAGGCGGTGATGGAGCTACGCGGACGGCACGGGTGGTGCACCGCCAACACGCAGCTAAAGCTGAGGGGTTGCACGGGGCGAGGACGGCGGCTGCGCCGCAGGGGTGATGTCACAGGGGCGCGAGCGCTGCTCGCGAGGGCTGAAGAGCGTACAGGCGTCGGGGGTGGCGGCCCGCCGCTTGCTGTAATTTTTTATTTTTTTACTTTTTATATTTAAACAAGAAACTGTAATAAGAATTTTTTTAGCAAATAGGATTGTAAACAGAGAGTGAGAAATTTTTTTATTATTTTTTATTTTTTTTATTTTTTTATTTTTTCCTGCAAAATATAGGTTAGATAGAAAAACAACTATGCATTTTTTTATTTATTTATAAACAGTATCAGAGAAGTGAATGGATTCGGATCCACGAATTGGGAGATAGATCCGTGACTCTGGTCACCGTACGTGACCGGAGGTGGAAGATTGCGTGAGATAGAAAGGTGAAATGTGGAGGTCGCGAGATGAGATGAAAATTCGGAATCGGAGACGGATCAAATCGAGATGGATTTTTTTAAAAGATCTAGAAAAATAAAATGACGATGTAATTAAAATGCGACAAATGAAACTAAGATTAACCCAAGATAAAAATGAGAAAACTGATGGATCTCACCTTAGGAGCGGAAATGGACCCTGATCGCCTTGACGAAGGTCGACTCGCTGTCACCGGACGGCTCGGAGGCTAGGCACTTTTCTCAACAAAATTTTCTCTCGGAGATCGGGCTCCTCTCTCTAAAGATAGATCAAGTTGGAATGAGGGAGAAGGAGCCATATAAATAGAGAAGATAATGGAGATGAAATTTGACTTTTTGACTTTTTGGATAAAGAGATAAGAGAGATGAAAATTGAAATGAGATAAAGATAAAGAGAGATAAATTTATTTACAAAATTAAATATTTTTTTGAATTTTCATCACTTTATTTATTGGAAAAATAATTTTTTTATTTTTTATGGAGTTAGTTAAGAAAAAATAAATATATACATATGTCATATACAAATATGACATTATCTACATGGGTAAATAAGCAAATTAGTTTTTTTGTTTTAAAATTTATTGTTTTTTATTTTTGTTTTCAATAATTAGTAAAAATAATTTACAAATATATACAAATACAATTTTTACAAAATACATGGGAAAATTGCACAAACCACCCCAAAAAACCAACTTTTTACTCCTAACTCCAAAAATTATGAAATTACAGCCATTTTAAAGATAATTTAATTTAGAAACCAATGGAAGTGAGATTGTTTCAATTTGAGTTCATATGGAGCCGGAATTGGTCTTTCAATTAGTGCTTAGTGGCTTTTTCCAAGTGTGGTTGCTTTTATTTTGTACATAATTTTAATTGTGCAATTATTTTTATTAGTTAGAATACATTTTTATTTACAACTTTCGTTTTGAAAGTTATTTGATTTGAGGTAAATTAATGTACAAATAAATTAGTGTCATTTTTATACAGATATACACAAAATAAGTGAGAAGTATTTACAACAGCACACATACATTTTTTTGATTTTCTGCTTAAGGACCCTATCTCCCCCTACTTTATTCCTGGTCGATCAGGTCAAGTCTTGACCATCTCTCGGGGTTCGGGTCAGTCTGTATACAGTCTTCCTTTTTTTCTTTATTTTTCCTTTCTTTCTTTATTTATTTATTTTAGGTTAAAATTAGTAAGAAGTGTACAATATTTACACACAGATGCAAGTTAGTAAGAATATGGAGTTAGTGTTATATGCATGTGTTTTATAAGGGATTTTAAGCTAAAATAAATGAATAAAGATGACGAATCGGAAATTCATCAACAGTCTGGAGGGTGGTGCCACCGCGGGTGGAGGCACGACCTGGTAACGAAGGTGACGCGGCCAGAGGGACTGGCAGTCTAGAAGCGTGGAGCAGGCCCGCGGGGGTCGCAGACGGGGTAGAAAGTCGCCGACGATGGGTAGAGTCCTGGAAGTGGCGGTCGCCTCCGGCAACGCGATGGAGGGAGGAGGTCGCGGTATTGCTGGCTTCCGCCCACCAGTTTTTTTATTTTTGTTTTTTTTGAATTTTTTTTGTTCTTGTGATGATTTTTTAAATTTAATCTTTTTAATTTTTTTAATTAATTTTTTTGTTTTCTTAAAACATGGAATGAATCAAAGATAAAAAGAAGATGGCATGTTGGTGATATGATAAAGCAAATGAAGAAATGAAAGTGACAACGGTATAATGTGATGGTGGTAAAAAATGAGAAAATGAAATGAGGATAAATGATAAAAAGGGAACTTACCTACGATGGAAGCGGGCACCTACGGTGTGCTCACGAGAGGCACAGTCTTCACTCGAATCACCGCCGAGCGATGAGCTCGAGCAACATATGGAGGCGGCTGCGACATTGACCGGAATGCCAACAGATCTCACCGAAGAGGAGACGGTCATCGCTCGACCACGATTATCATGTGTCTCCGATTCAACTCAAGGAGCTCGTGCTCTCTCTCTCTCACACACATACATAAAGGTGGATGGGCAAAATGAGGATGAAGAGATGAATAAAAAGAGAAGAGAAAGGGAGGTTAGAAAGGTGAATGGTGGAGTTGAATGTAGATTAATAGAATAAGAGAAGTTATTGCAGAGAATGCGAATTAAATAAAAGTAGGCTATCAAAAAGGGGGAATAAAATAAAGAGAGAAAATGGAGAATTTACAAAATTAAGACAAACAAGATAGATGTACATTTTTTAACTTTTCTAATTTTATTTTTTTTTTTGTCTTTTAATAAAAGTTAATTACAAGATAAAAATAAAATAAAATACTGGAAATAAAATACAATACAAAAAAGATTTTTTTGTAATTAAGAAAAGTAAATAAAAAATGAGAAAAAGATGTACAATATATACAATGTACACCTAGGTCCAAAACCCAAATTTTGTAAACGAGCTCCGATTTTTATGAAACCACTTTCATTAGATAGATAATTTTCTAACTTAAACTTAAAAGTGAGTTTAATGAATTTCGAGTTCATACAGAGCGAGAATTTTTCTAGGAAGTTGGACTTTACAACTTTTTTCCTCTTTGGGATCTAGGAGTATTTATTTGAGGTGGAATTTGTTTTATATTTTTTTATATTTTTTTACATTTTTATAAACAAGTCAGAGAAAGAATTAGCCAAAAAGGAGTTGAAATGAATTTATTAAAATTACATGAAATTTTGAGCTATTTACAGGTGAAAAACTCATTTATTTTGCGGCTTTTTATTGTTAATTTATTTTGTACAATATAATATACAATAATTAGTGTATTTTATTTACAAGAGTTATTTTATTAATTTATTGATTTTATAAACATTTATTTGAGATTTTACTCAGGGATTTTGCTAAGATCAATATATGGAGATGATGAATCGCGGATTCATCAATCTCGTGAGATGAGATCAGGAAATACGTCGTTTGGATCAAGACTTTAGATTGCGAGAAGCATGAAGTTCATCCTCGTGCTCACAAGCATTTATGAACGTGGAATTTCACCTCTTTAATAATCTAATATTGTAGTATAGAAGGCAAAATATGCTCAATTAAAAACCACAAATTCGAATATGTGGCAATTAATTTTACTTGGTAAGTAACCAATGTCGAATACAGGGACACGAGCCTCCTAGCCTATTCATCAAAAATTATAGATTAATTCTTGAGCGATTAAGTTCTAAACCTAGGTCTGCGTATACACATGCAAATGTGATGCACAGAATGATATGCAAAGAGACCATGCAGATAAAATGTTGCAGAGATAAAGGAATATGATGCATGGCATGTTTATTTTCTTTTTATGTAATTAATTGAGATGCAATGTGTATGATATTCTACAAAAAATATGTGAACACCAATGCAAAAAAATGCCCTAAAATTATCAAATCCACGGGCAATCAAATAAGCATTGAATTCAGAGACAAACTGTGCAATAAGAATAACTTATGGCATTTAAAATGAGAAGTAGTAGACACTATAGATCTAAAAAATATCACAATTAATTAAGTGTCAAATCATGAAATAAGTATGCCATTATATAGAGGGTGAAGCAAGTTTCAAAATGAAACTGAAATCATTCGATTTGGAGTTAAAATGTTCAAGATATGATAAAAATAGTGCTAGGGACATAAATGTAATAAAAGGCATGAAAAATAAAGGATAATATGACAAATAGGACCCTGGAGGGACTTATTTTTAATTGGCAAAAAATCGGAAGGGCCTCATTGTAATTTTTCCTAAAGCATGGGGCCTTTTGTAATATGAGAAAATCTACTGGGCATTTATGTAATCCACCCCATGCACACATGTAAGGCACGCGCCTAGAGGTCCTTTTTGCAATTTTGAAGATGATTGAGGGTATAGCTGCAAATTACCCAGCCCACACATGCTGAACACGTGTACGGCCACACTCGGTGGCGATGTAGCTTCGGGAGGCACGTGGCAGCTATTGGCACTTCAGATGAGACTTGGTCCAACCGAACCTTTGTGCCTCGGAAGGTGTATGTGGCATCTCATGAACCGTTGGATAGCCGTTGGAGGGGCGCCATCCAACGATGACTATAAACTCTAGTGCTTCTTCTCCACCGTCGAAGGGGCGGTGCAAACGAGTCTCCAGCGACCTTGCCATGACTCCTCCTTACTTCTCCGAGCAGCCTAGTGATCAACGATGGTTCATGTGGCCTTGGCGGAGAAGCTCGGACCAAGGAGAAGACCTGGCAAGGCCTCGATCGAGGAGACGGTGCGAGTTCATTGGAGGCAGAGCTCAAGAACTGAGCTCTACTCAAGGTCCGGCTATTGATCGTGATACCTGCAAAATGGTTAGAAGATAGCCGAAGCATGTGTACGGAAGTAAGTTGTGAGCGAAATAGGGTCCTATGGTGCTGGAGGAGCGGGGGACCGATGCTTCCTCTGCCTTGTCGACGAAGTAGATGGGTCAGAATGGGGAGGGGTTCTGGAGAAGGGAGAAGGGAGAAGGTGTGCGAAGGGGTCGGTGAGGGTTACGCTAGTTGGGCGAAGATCGAAGGATGATCAGTGGTAGGCGAAGTTGGTCGTAGGTGATGGAAAAATTAGGAGAAAATGAAAAGATGTATACCTGGAGGATCAAAGGAGAAGAACAACGGATGGAGGCTTGGGCTGAGCTTCATTCGAAGCTCAGGATCATAGCTTGAACTCGGTCATCTGATCCGAGGAGTTCAGCGGGCCAGAGGCGTTGCAACACAACAATCAATGTCGTGGGTCGACATCTAGAGGATCGACCATCTTCGATGGCCCATTCCACCTCCTCCTATCACGAGGAGGGTAAGAGGGGCTAGGCGGAGCTCTGTCGAATAGTGGACAAGGACTATCAGTGGCGGAGCTTTGCTATTTATAGGTGGAGGACGCCGGTTACAAGAGAGGTGAGGCGGGGATTTGAGAGGGTTGACCGGAATGTCTGGAGTGATGGTGGCATTAAGTGGGGGCTACGTTAGGATGAAGGGTGTTAAGGCTACAAAGAAGAGGCGTTAGGTCATGGAGAGGTGATCGGAGGAGATGGGTAGAATAGGAAGGGGGCGACGGAGTCGCGAGGCACAATGGCTAAGTAGCAGAGCGTTGGAGGTAGGTGATGAGTGGGGACCATTGGATCTCGTGATCCAACGACCCAAGAGGGGCGTGAGTATGCAGCGTGGATCAGATCTAGAGATCTTATCTGGCAGTGAAGATGCAAGTGGATATGGAGTGCCAAGATAGATTTGGGACGGAATCCAATGGAGAGGAGAGGCGACGTGGAGGAGTCTCAGTCATTGGATGCTGTGTTACTCATGCGACTGAGAAAGAGGCAGAAGCGGGTGGCTACGATCAAATCCAGGAGTGAAGATAAAATGATTGAGAAGTGAGGGGAGATGAGCGGTGAAGATGTAGGAATGGAGATATTATCCAAGGGCCAGAGAGGAGGCTGAGGTGGATGGCTAGGATGAAGGCAGGGGGTAAGGATCTAAAGGCCAGTGGAGACGTCGGATGGTGCAAGGAAGAAGCAGGCACGTGAGCGGCCCAGAGGGCGCCACGTGGCTGCACCAAAATAATCAAGAAATGGAAAACAAAGAAAATTCAAATATAAATAGAAGATATGAATCAACAAAAAGTCGAAACATGAAAGTTGTAGATCTCGATGAGATCTACAATTTTCATGTTGAAAAAAAAGACAAAAGAGATCATTTGTACAAAGAGATAACTTCTGCAAGCATTTTTAAGGACTTAAACACACTCATTTTAAGGGTTTTGTATTTTCTTTGTATTTTTAATATCTTTTTAAGTCCAAAATAAATATATACAATAATTAATCTAATTTTTAGTGGTTTTTTAACAAAAGAGAAAATAAAGTAAAATGTTAATATTAAGTATAATAATTAGGGTTAGTGTTAATGGTTTATTGACAGTGATGCAGAATTAATGAAGATTTCCCATGAAGTTCTTATTTTCCGAGGATAAAAATAGAGAACAATAATGATCCAGTAAGGATTCATCATACCCTTATACTTAAACTATTGTTGTCCTTGAGCATTGATGAATCTCAGATTCACCATTCTAAGTCTCATTAATTAAAGCTCAAGTCCCTCAAAATCAATTGCATTTCTGCATTTATTTTGCATAATTAGCATTCATGCATGATTGCATAAGAATTGCATTTTAGCATTAAGTTCTGCATAAAATAAGAAGCCAAAAATCCAATCCAAAAATTGACCTGTAAATAGCCCAACTTCCCCTATTTTTAACTCCTTCATGCTGACACCGCATGCCACAAAACCACATCCACTGTGTGCACATCACTAACAAGAATAAATAAAAAAATACAAAAAAATAATTAACCCAGGTAAGTGGACCAAAAACCCAAACCCTAGTTTCAGGATTTTCGGACTAAAAGTCACATATCTTCCCCATCCAGTGTCCGATTTGATCCTACTCACTTTTGAACTAATGCACATTCAATTACCTTCAAAACAAGACCAAGTTCAAGTGAATCGGAGCTCGTATGTGAAAGTTGGGTTTTGGGCCTCTTTTGTACATTGTATTTTCGCGGCTTTTTGACCTGTATTTTATGTGTATATTTTCTTTATTAATAAAAATCCAAAAAATTAGATTAAGGTCTTTTTTATTTATCTTTGAGTTTTCCTTATTTTTCCGGATTTTTATCGTGTTTAAAAATGACAAAAAAATTAGAAAACCCAAAAATCAAGGTATTCTATGTACATAGGATACCCCAAAAATTCACTTTTCACATTTGACCGAATTTGGTTTTGATGTCTTCACGAAAGTTGTAGATCTCGTCGAGACGAGCAATTTTCGTGAAGGAACTTTTTCGATCCGGGGTCATTTGCTATTTTTTATCTATTTTACAAGAGGTTTTATTTTCGATTTTTCTGGTGCTGACACGTGGCAGCCCCAGAGGCCGCCACGTGTCAGCGTTTTTTGTGGTTTTTATTATCTTAGTTTTTTTAAAAAAAAAAATTTAAAAAAGCCACGCACGTGCGTCGCACGTGCCTCCCAGGCACGTGCTCCGCACGTGACTCCCCGCTGCGCCCCGCTTCCTCGCCACGTGGCGTCCATCTGGCCGCCCGATCTCGGCCGATCGGACGGCCACAGCGTTTCTTCCCCAACCGGCCTTCTCCCCTCCGAAACCGTCTCCCCCCAATGTCGCCGCACCGTTATCGCCGCCCACCGCCGTTGACTCTCCCCTCCGCAACGGCCGCAGCCAACCACCCCCGCGTCTTACGCAACCACCGGCCGCCTCCCTCGCCTTTAAATAGCCCCGTCGCCCCCCTCGACTCCCTCATCCGCCGTTAGCACGAAGGAGGCGGTGGTGACAGCCCGCCTACCCAGCTCCGACGTGATCCGGCCACGCCTCCCTCCGCGTGGCCGTCGCAGCGGCTACCCCCCTGCCATTGCTGCCCTTGCTCCGCTTCCGGCGTAGAGCCTCGACGACATCTCCGCCACTACCTCATCGACAACCACGCCCAGCGACCTCGACAACCACCGCATCGCCAACGATAGGGGCGGCTTCGACTCCGCCCTCCACTTCATCTTCATCGACCGCCGACGACCGTCGCCATCAACTTCAACGCCTCCAGCTGCTGCGCCTTCTTCTCCACTACGCAAGGAGCCACCGGAGCTCTGCTGCCGGTCGACGCCCCCGCCACTCCGCCTTCTCCTCCGCCTTCGACGCCTTCGCCACCTCCAGGAGCGGAGGCCCTCCATCGACATCAACTCCTCCGCCACACCGCTCCGATGTCTTCGACCCGCTCCTCCGACGCCGTCAGCCATCGCCAGCACCAGGAGCGGCACCATCCTCCGCCGGACCGCCTCTTCCCTCGCATCCCTCGCCGCCGGGCTCGGAGCCCGAGGCCCCAGCACGCGCGAAGCGCGTGCGTGGGGAACTGCTGCTGTACGTTACCCAGGTCACGTGCCAGGCACGTGACCGTGGGTAATTTACATCCACACCCCCGGAGGTCCCCTTATTACGCACAAGTCCCCGCCTCCAGAAGCACGTGCATTGCACGTGTTCATCTGGAACATTTGCAAAATTTTCCCCCTGAGTTATAGGTAATTTCAAATAGGCCCCTGTTCTGCATTTTTAATTCTATCTATTTACTTAAATTGCATATGTACCCCTGTGTTCGCCATCCATTTTAGACCTCTACATCGCATCATTTTATTTGTTTAAATATAGCACTTTGTTCATTGCTTAATGCTCTACATTTTGACATGATGTGGATATTTTTGTGATTTACGGTTGATTAATAATTAATTATTTTGTGAAAATTGAGATATTTTGCCCAATCTGTGCTTGGAAATTCGTAGTTAATTAACCGTGACTCTAAAAATTCCCCAAAAATCAAATATCGTAGAGATTAATTTGATTAACATTGTGCCCAAAAATCATTGCATTCGCATGCATTATTTGCCCTGTAAAAATCATTTTGTGCATTTCAATGTTTGATTTTTAATAGGTATTGAACCCCACATTTTTGAGATCTAGGATTTTTCTAGGATCCATTACCTTGTGATCGATCTTAGATAATTTTAGTTCTCGAAAATAAGTAGGTTTAATATTTATTAAAATTAAATATTGAAACTCATTCTGTTTGCAATTAAAAATTCGTAAAAAATTCATTTTGCATCTAAAAATACCAAAAAAATTACTGTGCACTTATTCCATCATTTTTTACATCTCGGCCAAGTTTCGTAATTTTCGGACACCATTTGAACGTATTTTACATTTTAGTCCCTAAAATAGGCCGAATTTGCATTTTGCATCTCATCTTGCATTGAAAAATTCCAAAAAAAATACCGCCTTGAAAACCGAACTAAAAAGTGGATAGACATTAATCTAGGTTGTTCCTTTGCCTCCTTGTGATCGACCTTGGGACTTGTCCAAGTAAAATAAACATAAACCACGAGATTAAAATTGAATCATTATTTTGTGGTTATTTCTTGACTGTTTCCGAATCGCCGCCTACAACGAACGACATATTTATTTTCACGCACGAAGATTAAAAACAACTTCTTAACGCGGCTTTTGCGGGCTCGTCAGATGGCGCCGTTGCCGGGGAGGCAAACGGCTTAGTTTTTGTTTTGAAAATTTTTGTTCGGTTTTCCGAATTCGGGTAGTCTGACCCCGATTTTTTTCATTGTAAATCCCATTTTATTTCTTGTATTTATTTTTCAGCGTTTCTTTCATTTATTTGATTTTATTTTTTTGAGTCACTCTCTTACAATCTCTCTCTTATTTTTCTTGCGAGGTACCCGGCGCACGTGGAGCGGTTTTTCAAGGAACCGACGCATCTTCACCGACACCCGAAGAAACCGCAATTAAATTAAGATCGAGTCGAGTCGTGAGAGAGAGTAGAGTCTAGGTTTTTAATTTCCGTATTTTTATTTTCTGCTCATTTATAGCGGTGTCCGTTTGGACTCTCGCGTATGTACAAGGACATTGAACTTTCTTTGTGGTGTGTCGTGGCATGTTTCACTCTTCGGAGAGGGTGGGGCCCGACTTGAGTGGCGATTAGGATAGACCTGCACATACGGCTCTTAGAGCATTTTTTATTTCTGATTGTGCTCGTAGGATCTTAAGCCACACTGCACTTTAACTGAGACGCACATTAGATCGTTCAACTTAGCCAAATTCAACTCAATTCTTCCCGCTAATAGAACTTTCTGCTTAGGTGCGGTTTTCATCGGCTTGCACGTATTTAGTATAAATTTTCAATTCTGTATTGCATCCCACATGGAGATTGCGAGGAGGCACTGTAAGTCTTCTAACTGAGCATTCATCATAAGTTTTCCGCGTGCATCGGCTTTTCCCGAATTCCTCTCTCTTGTTTTATCACATAAATCTAAAGGAAATTGGGACTGGACGGTAGACGTGAATTTGTGTTCACCTATATTCTACAGTGATCGCCTTAATAAAACTGGGACTGCTAAATATAGCCGATCTAAAAATCCATAAAATCAAGAATTTCTGTGGGAGAGCAACCCCGACATTGTTTGATTTTATCTTGCAGCGAGGAGAGAGACGCACATTAGGATAGAGCCCAGCTCCAAACCTAACAGCTCGTTTAAACGGCTTGCAAGATTGAATTTATGACCAACTAAAATTGAAAAGATAATAGCCGAACTCTTACGGCTTCATTGTGTGAGTTGGTGAACCCGGGGTTTGAATTGTGTTTGCATTGGTGTGCGTGAACCGACTTCAAGATCAATAGCCGCACATTCGATAAAAATTCTCTTGACTATCCCGTGCTATCATCTCTTCCCTATCTTGATTCGAACCTCATAATGGAATTCTTGTCCAAATACTCTCACAGATCTAACCCCCCATTCCTCTCAAAAATGATGGAACACCCATCGAAATTATACTATGAAAATGAATTCGTGTCGGTTAGACCCAAAACACCTCCTCCAAGAAACTATCAACCACTATCTCTTTTCACCAATTTGATAGGCTTCATGAACGACAACCCCTTCTTCAGACATTATCCACCATACCAAGATCCGACCACTCATGATCAAAGAAATAAATTTTACTCGGATCAACTCCACATGTCTGAACCTTATGAGCAGCCTCCTTCCATTATTTTTGAGGAGAAATTTTCAGAAAATAATGAGCATATTTCGGATATTCCAAGAAGCTCTCCTCTCAGCACAAAGAGAAAAAGGGAAGATGAAATTATCGAACATACACCTACTGCTCCCATAATTAATCATGAACCAAATCTTGAGGAGGATATTTCGAGGATGAATAAGAAATTCAATTCAATAGAGGAGAGATTTCAAAAATTTACCGATCGATTCATCGCATTCTATGGTGGTTCGGACAGTAAAATGAATGAGGAAATTATTGGATCTGAGATTGAAAATTCTGAGGATATTCAGGGACCTATGGACAATTCTGAAAATGATTATGACCCTCACCCTGAACACCAGAGCCCCTCTTCATCTGAAGAACACCCCACGCCCCCACACCACCCAGAAAATATCAAAAAAATGGAAATATTTGAAAATCACAAAAAGATTGAAAATTCAGAAAATTTCATAAAAATTAAAACTGAAGATGATCTGCGAAATTTGGATCCGACTATACGGGAAGCACTGGAAAAATGCTTGATATTTGAACTTCCCTTTATACAGGCCATTGAACGCTTCCCCGACCTTAAAAGATTTATAACAGATAAATTAATGAACAAAAAG
This sequence comes from Ottelia alismoides, assembly GCA_037367405.1. Taxonomy (NCBI): domain Eukaryota; kingdom Viridiplantae; phylum Streptophyta; class Magnoliopsida; order Alismatales; family Hydrocharitaceae; genus Ottelia; species Ottelia alismoides. The sequence continues at coordinate 128,363 of JAZKJV010006714.1, read as the reverse complement.
TCGGGCAGAATACGAACAAAGACTGAAAGACATATCTTGTCAATGGCCTCCTCCTTGGTGTTGAGGAGAAAAACCAAGAGCCGCATAGTAAAGCGGTTGCCCAGATTTGGCTGCAAAATCAAAGACACAATGTTCACCCATGCTCGGATTGATGATGATTCACCAATTAATATCCTCCCGACCTCTGTCTTTCACGAACTCCAACTCGGGCCGATTCGGAAGATACGAGAAATTGTTCAAATTGCAGACCGATCTATAAAGCGGCCGAGAGGAATCATTTCTGTCATCATGAAATTCCAAGGTGCTCCGCTCAAAGTAGAATTCACGATCATTGATATTGAGCATCAAGGAGAATTTACCCAGTCTCCAATCATTCTCGGAAAGCCATTCTTGGCATTGGCCAAGGAGAGTATCGATTGTGAGACCCGGGAAATCAATTTCACAGCATTGGAAGCACTTAAAACTGACCCTATCTTTGAGGAACCACGATCTTCTGGGACAACCCACGTAGTCCCCAACAACCGTAACCATAAAGCGGTAGAAGAGCCCTACCCCGCGACCACACCTGAGATAGCAGTTGTTGATGAGACTATTGGTTTAGAAAATCTCCCCAATATTCAAATCCCCGAGGATCTCAAAATAGACAAATCTTTCTACTACGATCCAGAGACATATGCATGGTCACACCCTGGAGCAACATTCTCTGAATATCTTGACCAAATCATCCTAAATCGAGAATGCTCAAACATTCGGGAGACTGAGAGCAAGCACGCAAACCAAGCACCGACCAAGGAGAATTTGAATGGCTATTCATCTGGATATTCTAGTGAACCGACACCTTCACGACGAAATAAAAAGAGAGTCACCTTTGACCTTTCGGAAGAGGAATCAGTTGATGATCCCTCATCAGGTCCGGAAAAGATGGTTTACATGAGTGAAGTCTGTTCGGCAGCCCTAAAGCCATATCTTCGTAAGGATCCAAAATTCAATCCCCGTTGGACAACTCCCGTTCCTAACTACTACTCATCCAAAGCTGATGCTCCTGCATTCTTTAAGTACACTGGAATTCTTTCGTATGAGCTGACTGAGACCGGTGCTTCTGAGTATTCATCTGAGGACAAACCGATTGACCCCAAGAAGGAACGAATTCTGAGGAAACAACTGAAGAAACAAAAAGACCAAAATACTTGGAGTATGCCCACTTTCAAATACTACTCCTCTGAGGATAACTCTGATGATGGATATCTTTCATCTGACTCAAACACTTCATCTATTATCCATCATGATTTTTCTGAGGATGACACTGATTGTAGTGGGGAATCATATGCCTCATCGCCGACTCATCACTACGATCTCCCACCACAGGCTCATAAAAAGATCAGCCGAAAACCGCCTTAATCATCGGCTACCCACCCTCCCTCCCGACCACATCGGTTCCCTTGTACAGCTTTTTCCTCTACTTAGGCCAAGGCCTAAGTATAGGGGGGACCGATGCCATCTGTATATACCATTCTTCTCCTAATTCCTGATCGCGTCATTTCCACCCTTCTTCCATACTTATGCTGTCCAGAGCCTAAGTATAGGGGGAACCAACATCCATCTGTATTTACTCGCCTCATTTCCTGACCGCTTTTCTGTTCATTCTTTTTCTTCTTTTCTCTTTTTTCTCACTCTCTTACGCTTAGCCCGAGCTATGTCTTCTTTACGCTTCTTGTGCTCTGAGGACATAGCACTCGCTAAGTATAGGGGGGTCTGTATATATACTTTGTATATATTTTACCCATATCTCGTACTTTCGCGTAAGTCTATATGTATTTACGGGGTGGGTACTAACTTGAAAAAAAAAAGGAAGAACACTGACTTGCCCAATATCTTGTGAAAAAAAAAGAAAGAATAAAAAAAAGTGGCTTCTTATTCCATTTTCTGCATTAAAAAAAATCCCTTGCATAAAATGTCAAAAAAAAAATGAAATGTCTGCATTTCACGCACCTGCACTCCATCCAACACCGCATGCATTTGCATATGTGAAAAGTCATTGGGTTCTGAACCGAGTTATGAGCGGAAACCGAGAGTGGGCTGGGCTTGACCTTAATCCACCTAATTTTCAGAGGAACTTCACCGAGAAATAGGATTTTAAGAGCTTCAGGTCTTTGTGACTTAATTCCTTAAGTTCCACATGACAATGTACAGCGTTTGACTCTTAGTGTCTAACCTAGTCTCTTCATTCTGGGTACCACTCTGGAATAGGGAATTAATTCGCACTCTCTCACTATGCACTTAGCTCAACCCAAACGGGATGTTGGAAGACTGTGTGAGTCTCTTTTCTGGTAGCGTGGAAATCTAAAGACCGGAGTACGGGTTGAAATAAAGCTTCGGAAAAGGGATGGACGGCTGGGCACAATTTTTTCTAAGACCCCAAAAAAATGTACGGAACAAAAGATTCTATATCCGTAGGGGCACAACAAGATCCAAGCAGAACCACCAAAAAATCCAAATACATAGAAGCATTCTACCAAATAAAAATCCGACCAAAAAGGTCCAAGCTTCAGAAACCTGCAGATCTTGGTGGAGACTCGGCTACACTGGCCATCTCCACAAGGAGAGGTGACTACACTGGCCACCCTCCAGTTCTTTTCTCTTTCTTCTATCTTCTCCCTCATTCGATTGTGAACACAGCACGACAGACCTTAGAAGGAAATACCTGACTCCCCGAGGACGAGTTACTGGAGAGGAGAGGAGCATGGTAGTCCGGCATTCTGAATGGGAAGAGCTAAAACCCTTCACACACATGAGTCGGTTATTCAATGTTCATAGGGTATACTTTGGGAAGAGGATTGATCTAAGATGACTTCTGAGTTGAAACTGTGTCAATGATGTGTAGAACTTGAGGGCTGTTGATTTTGAAATTCTAAGTCTCACAGAAGTTCCGCCACACTATTAATCCAAAGGTCGAGTTTAGTTTCACTTTCACCTTCAGTTCATGATCTTGGTATGGAACCCAGTCTCATTTCACTTCATGGCATTTCTTTTTGATGCTCAGGGACGAGCATGGTTTAAGTATAGGGGGATGATGAATCTCAGATTCACCATTCTAAGTCTCATTAATTAAAGCTCAAGTCCCTCAAAATCAATTGCATTTCTGCATTTATTTTGCATAATTAGCATTCATGCATGATTGCATAAGAATTGCATTTTAGCATTAAGTTCTGCATAAAATAAGAAGCCAAAAATCCAATCCAAAAATTGACCTGTAAATAGCCCAACTTCCCCTATTTTTAACTCCTTCATGCTGACACCGCATGCCACAAAACCACATCCACTGTGTGCACATCACTAACAAGAATAAATAAAAAAAATACAAAAAATAATTAACCCAGGTAAGTGGACCAAAAACCCAAACCCTAGTTTCAGGATTTTCGGACTAAAAGTCGCATATCTTCCCCATCCAGTGTCCGATTTGATCCTACTCACTTTTGAACTAATGCACATTCAATTACCTTCAAAACAAGACCAAGTTCAAGTGAATCGGAGCTCGTATGTGAAAGTTGGGTTTTGGGCCTCTTTTGTACATTGTATTTTCGCGGCTTTTTGACCTGTATTTTATGTGTATATTTTCTTTATTAATAAAAATCCAAAAAATTAGATTAAGGTCTTTTTTATTTATCTTTGAGTTTTCCTTATTTTTCCGGATTTTTATCGTGTTTAAAAATGACAAAAAATTAGAAAACCCAAAAATCAAGGTATTCTATGTACATAGGATACCCCAAAAATTCACTTTTCATATTTGAACGAATTTGGTTTTGATGTCTTCACAAAAGTTGTAGATCTCGTCGAGACGAGCAATTTTCGTGAAGGAACTTTTTCGATCCGGGGTCATTTGCTATTTTTTATCTATTTTACAAGAGGTTTTATTTTCGATTTTTCTGGTGCTGACACGTGGCAGCCCCAGAGGCCGCCACGTGTCAGCGTTTTTTTGTGGTTTTTATTATCTTAGTTTTAAAAAAAAAAATTAAAAAAGCCACGCACGTGCGTCGCACGTGCCTCCCAGGCACGTGCTCCGCACGTGACTCCCCGCTGCGCCCCGCTTCCTCACCACGTGGCGTCCATCTGGCCGCCCGATCTCGGCCGATCGGACGGCCACAGCGTTTCTTCCCCAACCGGCCTTCTCCCCTCCGAAACCGTCTCCCCCCAATGTCGCCGCACCGTTATCGCCGCCCATCGCCGTTGACTCTCCCCTCCGCAACGGCCGCAGCCAACCACCCCCGCGTCTTACGCAACCACCGGCCGCCTCCCTCGCCTTTAAATAGCCCCGTCGCCCCCCTTGACTCCCTCATCCGCCGTTAGCACGAAGGAGGCGGTGGTGACAGCCCGCCTACCCAGCTCCGACGTGATCCGGCCACGCCTCCCTCCGCGTGGCCGTCGCAGCGGCTACCCCCTGCCATTGCTGCCCTTGCTCCGCTTCCGGCGTAGAGCCTCGACGACATCTCCGCCACTACCTCATCGACAACCACGCCCAGCGACCTCGACAACCACCGCATCGCCAACGACAGGGGCGGCTTCGACTCCGCCCTCCACTTCATCTTCATCGACCGCCGACGACCGTCGCCATCAACTTCAACGCCTCCAGCTGCTGCGCCTTCTTCTCCACTACGCAAGGAGCCACCGGAGCTCTGCTGCCGGTCGACGCCCCCGCCACTCCGCCTTCTCCTCCGCCTTCGACGCCTTCGCCACCTCCAGGAGCGGAGGCCCTCCATCGACATCAACTCCTCCGCCACACCGCTCCGACGTCTTCGACCCGCTCCTCCGACGCCGTCAGCCATCGCCAGCACCAGGAGCGGCACCATCCTCCGCCGGACCGCCTCTTCCCTCGCATCCCTCGCCGCCGGGCTCGGAGCCCGAGGCCCCAGCATGCGCGAAGCGCGTGCGTGGGGAACTGCTGCTGTACGTTACCCAGGTCACGTGCTTGGCACGTGACCGTGGGTAATTTACATCCACACCCCCGGAGGTCCCCTTATTACGCACAAGTCCCCGCCTCCAGAAGCACGTGCATTGCACGTGTTCATCTGGAACATTTGCAAAATTTTCCCCCTGAGTTATAGGTAATTTCAAATAGGCCCCTGTTCTGCATTTTTAATTCTATCTATTTACTTAAATTGCATATGTACCCCTGTGTTCGCCATCCATTTTAGACCTCTACATCGCATCATTTTATTTGTTTAAATATAGCACTTTGTTCATTGCTTAATGCTCTACATTTTGACATGATGTGGATATTTTTGTGATTTACGGTTGATTAATAATTGATTATTTTGTGAAAATTGAGATATTTTGCCCAATCTGTGCTTGGAAATTCGTAGTTAATTAACCGTGACTCTAAAAATTTCCCAAAAATCAAATATCGTAGAGATTAATTTGATTAACATTGTGCCCAAAAATCATTGCATTCGCATGCATTATTTCCCCTGTAAAAATCATTTTGTGCATTTCAATGTTTGATTTTTAATAGGTATTGAACCCCACATTTTTGAGATCTAGGATTTTTCTAGGATCCATTACCTTGTGATCGATCTTAGATAATTTTAGTTCTCGAAAATAAGTAGGTTTAATATTTATTAAAATTAAATATTGAAACTCATTCTGTTTGCAATTAAAAATTCGTAAAAAATTCATTTTGCATCTAAAAATACCAAAAAAATTACTGTGCACTTATTCCATCATTTTTTACATCTCGGCCAAGTTTCGTAATTTTCGGACACCATTTGAACGTATTTTACATTTTAGTCCCTAAAATAGGCCGAATTTGCATTTTGCATCTTATCTTGCATTGAAAAATTCCAAAAAAAATACCGCCTTGAAAACCGAACTAAAAAGTGGATAGACATTAATCTAGGTTGTTCCTTTGCCTCCTTGTGATCGACCTTGGGACTTGCCCAAGTAAAATAAACATAAACCACGAGATTAAAATTGAATCATTATTTTGTGGTTATTTCTTGACTGTTTCCGAATCGCCGCCTACAACGAACGACATATTTATTTTCACGCACGAAGATTAAAAACAACTTCTTAACGCGGCTTTTGCGGGCTCGTCAAGCATCTAAAGAATGAAGGAGCTGGATTAATTCCTGATAGTGCATGTAAAATTTCAAGGCTTAATTCATCGAAGACCCTCAATTTAAGTGATCCTAAATTTCTGGTCTCAACCATGCTCTAATCAAAAGGAATCCAACTTCTCTATTTATCAAACTCTCTGTTTGTACATAAAATATAAGGATATGATACTTAATGTGCTGCATTCATGAGAGTCGAGTCGAGATGTCACTCAAGGTTCCAGTTCATGAGACTCTCCTCTAGACCTAGTCCTCAACACTAGGGAATAAGTCGGTTCTTGCTTCAGTCCATCGTCTCATTAGTTTGTCAGACTTGAAAGTGTAGATGGACGGCCAGATGACGGGGACATAAGATTTTGTATATTCTTCTTTCCCTCACATTGGAAAAAGGGGCTCTCGAGTGCCTTAGTACTCAAAACATGTATGTTTTTTGTTGATCAATGTGTCTGTCAAGAGAATTCGGAGTCGTATGTACTTGTTTTCCTGAGCGTACACAGGGATGAATCACTTTTGAGTATCTAAGATACCTTCGACACCTAGACTTTTATCATTATACGATGCAGAGCCCTTTTTGGGTGCTAGCCCGACTCCTTTGTCCTAATAGCATTTGGTCCAGGTGGACACTTTGAAATTGTTGGGAGAACTCGTCTTTAGTGGAAGCTCTTTTGAATTTGTATTTGTAATGATAGAGCTTTTCTTTATATGAGAGAACCTCTCTTGAAATTTAGTTCATTATTTGGCTAGCTCCACTGCTTTTACCAAAAGTTGGCACAACTGATCAACAATTATTTAAGTTTCGTCACACCCTGGCACATAGGTAGATATCAAATGATAGCATGCGAACTTGTTCACATACTGGCTATGGTTTTGCTGACACTTAGGTTTCTTGAAGCCTTCATTAACTTTATCCCATCCTCGAGTATCATTAAATCGAGTATAAACTCATATCTCCAGTCCTAGTTCCTCGAGTGATAACTCAACTCATCTCATCAATCATGCAGTTGTACAAGTGAAGTGTTGATCATATTCTTTAGAAGGTGGAGATAAAGAGTGAAATATAGCGCTCAAATCTTTCAAGCTAGGGAAGTGTGGATTATTAAGTTCAAAATCCTAATGACTAAGGCATGTTAACTCAGACTCTCAAGATCTCAGAAATCAAGTGTCATCAAATTCTCAAGCCTTCAGTGATAGTGAATGTGTCAGGAATACACCAATACTGTGAATTTTGTGATTTTTTAGCTTTTGCAATTTTTTTATAAAGAGAAAATAATGACTGGTCCAAGCTCAGATTAATAGTTGCATCCATTTCAAGCTAGTATGGGTATAAGTATGGATCGTTAGATGGCTACCCATATTACTTCAAGATGGTGCCATTCGCATTGTCTTTTAACCACCCAGTTTTCTAAGGGAGACCGTAGTTCCCTCAGTGAGAAATGGCTACTTATTTTTGATCTTAGTAGTCAGAATCACTACACAAGAAAATATTTTATTTTTTCAGTTTTTTTATGGAATTTCTAATAAGGTTAATTGAATTTACAAAGCAGTTAGTCCCTCTCTTTTTTTGAAAAAGATTTTTACAGTTCACTAGAATACCGAAACCCTAGCCCAGAACAAGTTCTAAAAATTTCAACATACAAGCTATGGCTAAAGTATATAAAATATATACGGTATACCCCCATATACTTAACTTTCGCTATGTCCTCATAGCACAAAGTGATATGAAGCCATGGCTCTGGTCAAATACAAGGTGATATAACAGGACTGACTCAGAAGGTCCCCCTATACTTTAATCAAGCTGGCCTAAGTGTAAGAAGATAAGAAGAGGGAAGCTGGCATGGGGACCCTCTATACTTAGGCTATCAATAGCTTGAGTATTGGATATGCAATGAGGATGGGGAGACCCTATATGAGTGATTAGTTATTATACAAGGTTCCCCATATACTTAGGCTGAGGAGTAGACTAAGCATCTAGATGTGGAATTCAGGCTGGGGAACCGGAGCTTAGTTAGGGTTAGAGAGGGGGGGATTTACAGAGATTGGATGGGGGTGGGGGAGTGTAGATTTGTAGAGATGGAATGATGTGCCGGGGGTGGATTTACAGAGATTGGATGGGGGTGTAGATTTATAGAGATGGAATGATGTGCGCGCGTGGGGGGTGGGTGATCATCGAGTGGTCTTCGCTTTTTTCTTTTTTTACACACGCGAGCCCTCGAATGAGGACATCTAGAAATGCAATGGCTACACCTTTTTATACTAAATGCATGAACAAAATGATGATTCAAGTCCTCAAATTATCCTGAATTTCCTCTGCGGCTCCTCGCAATGGGAGCTCCGACTCCACGACTCCATGTAGATAGAGCATCCTCCATCTTCAAGGACATGCCACAAAGGAAAATGTCAGGAAAAATATCAAGAAATTAAATCAGAAATTATGCAAAAACAAACACAATGTGAAGACTTTGATTTCAGAAAATAATCACATCAAAAATAATATCATAAAATTTAATGAACAAATAGGATGATTCATGTCCCCGACAATGGTGCCTTTTGATGAACTCTGAAAATTTCACTTCTTTAACTATCTAATATTGTTATGTAGGAGGAAAAATACGCTCAATCAAAAACCACAAATTTGAATATGCGGCAATTAATTTTACTTGGTAAGTGTACCAAGGTCAAATACTGGGACACGAACCTCCTAGCCTATTAATAGAAAATTATCGATTAATTCTTGAGCTATTAAGTTCTAAACCTAGGTCTTCATATGCGCATGCAGATGTGATGCACATAATGATATGCAAAAAGATCATTCAGATAAAATGTTGTAGAGATAAAGGAATATGTTGCATGGCATTTTTATTTTTTTTAAGCAATTAAATCGAGATGCAATGTGTATGATATGCTACAAATAAATATGCAAACCCCAATGTACAAAGATGCCCTAAAATTATCAAATCAATGAGCAATCAAATAAGCATCGAATTCATAGACAAATTGTGCAATAAGAAAAAATGAAAAGCAATAGATATTATAGATCTCAAAAATTATCACAATTAATCAATTGTCAAATCATGAATATAAGTATGACATCAGATAGAGATGAAGCAAGCTTCAAAATGAAACTGAAATCGTTTGATTTGGCGTTAAAATGCCCAAAATATGATCAAAATAGTGCTAGGGGAATAAATGTAATAAAAAGCATGAAAAATAAAAATCAATAGGGCCCCATTGTATTTTTTCCAGAAGTGTGGGGCCTTTTGTAATATGAGAAAACCGATTGGGCCTCTATGTAATTTACCCCAGATATGCAAGTGAGGCACGCATTTGGAGGTCCTTTTTGCAATTTTGAAGACAGTCGAGGGTATAACTGCAAATTACCCAGCCCATGATGAGCACGTGTGTGGCCAGGCTCGATGGCAATGTAGTTTCGGGAGGCACGTGGCAACTGTTGGCACTTCGGATGAGGCTCGGTCAAACCGAACCTCTATGCCTCGGAAGGTGTACGTGGCATCTCCTGAACCGTTGGATGGCCGCCATCCAACGATGACTGTAAGCTCTAGTGCTTCTTCTCCGTCGTCGAAGGGGCGACACAAATAGGTGTTCGATGACCTTGCCAGGACTCCTCCTTGCTTCTCTGAGCAGCGTAGTGATTGACGAAGATTCTTGTTCCCTTGGCGGAGAAGCTCGAACCAAGGAGAAGACCCGACGAGGTCTCGATCGAGGAGGCAGTGCGAGTTCATCAGAGGTAGAGCTCAAGAACTGAGCTCTGCTTCAGGTCCGTCTATTGATGATGATACCTGCAAAATGGTTAGAAGATAGCTGAAGCGTGTGTGCCTGAGTGAGTTGTGATCGAAATGGGGGTCCCAAGGAGGTGGAGGGGTGGGGGACCGGTGCTTCATCCACCTTGTCGACGGAGGAGATGGGTCAGAACGGGTAGGAGTTCTGGAGGAGGGAGAAGGTGTGCGAAGGTGTTGACATGGGTTGCGGAAGTGGGGTGAAGCTCATAGGATGACCAGTGATAGATGACGTTGGTCGTAGGTGACAAAATTAAGAGAAAATGAAAGGATGTATACCTGGTGGATCGAAGGAGAAGAACGACGGACAGAGGCTTGGGTTGAGCTTCATTCGAATCTCAGGGTTGTAGCTTGAACTCGGTTAGTTGATCCGAGGAGCTCAACGGGCTGGAGGATCGACCGTCTTTACCGGCCAATTCCACCTCCTCATGTCATGAGGAGAGGAAAAGGGGCTAGGCGGAGCTCCGTCGAATGGTGGACTGGGACTATCGGTGGTGGAGCTTGGCTATTTGCAGGTGGAGGAGATCGATTACAGAAGAGGTGAGGCGGGGATTTGAGAGGGCTGAACGGAAGGTCTGGAGTGATGGCATCATTTAGTAGGGCTACGTGAGGATGAGGGGCGTTAAGGCTACGAAGAGGAGGCATTAGGTCATGGAGAGGTGATCAGAGGAGAAGGGTAGAATAGGAAGGAGTGGCAAAGTCGTGAGGCATAACAACTGAGAAGGGGATTGTTGGAGGTAGGCGATTAGTGGGGACTATTATATCTAGCGATCCAATGACCCATAAGGGGGCACGAGTGTGCGAGGCAGATCAGATCTAGAGATCTGATCTGGTGGTGAAGATGTTGGTGGATATGAAGGGCTGAGATAGAGTTGGGGCAGAATCTAATGGTGGGGAGAGGAGAGGCGATGTGGGGGAGTCTCAGTCATTCGATGCAGTGTTAATCATGCATTTGTGAAGAAGGCAGAAATGGGTGGATGCGATCAAATCCAGGAGTGAAGATCAAATGATGGAGAAGTGAGGGGAGATGAGCGGTGGAGATGTAGGAAGGGAGATATGATCCGAGGGTCAGGGAGGAGGCCGAGATGGATGGCTAGGATGAAGGCGGGGGAATGAGGATCCAAGGACCAGTGGAGAGGCTGGATTGTGCAAGGAAGAAGTTGCCATGTAGGCGGCACAGAGGGCACCACTTGACTGCACCAGAATAATCAAGAAATGGAAAAGAAAGAAAATTCAAAAGAAATAGAAGGGAGTTTAACTAACAAAAAGTCAAAACATGAAATTTGTAGATCTCGATGAGATCTACAAGTCTCATGTCGAATTAAAAGTCAAAAGAGTCATTTGTATAAAAGAGATAATTTTTGCAACATTTTTAAGGACGCTAAAACCCTCATTTTAAGGGTTTTATATTTTATTTGTATTTTTAATATCTTTTTAAGGCCAAAATAAATATATACAATAATTAATCTAATTTTTAGGGATTTTAAATAAAAGAGAAAATAAAGTATAATGTTAGTATTAAATACAATAATTAGGGTTAGTATTGATGATTTATCGACAGAGATGCGGAATTAATGAGGTTTCCCATGAATTTTTTATTTTTTGAGGATAAAAATAGAGAACAATGACGATCCAGCAGGGATTCATCAAGTGTCTCTCCAGTCGGATTGGACTTGAGACAGGAGGTCTCTTACATTAGAGACTACGATCACAACCACGCTTCAAGAGGTAATCCTTGTTCTTGTATGTGGTTTAATGAAATGATATAAGAAATGTTCTTGGATATGTGGTTTCATCATTACAATTTTTTAATTCTTCTGTACCAAGCCACTAGTGCGACTAGTCGCTCTGATCGCATATGATGCAATCTTCACGCTTCCGTGATGTGCTTAATGATCTCTCCATATCCTTCAAGTGGTATCAGGGCCTTGATCTAGGTTTTGGATATGATACAAAACCCTACGTGATCAAGGTTCATGTTTTGGATGTATGGGAATCATTGCTTTTTGTATTGGATGCAAGATTCGAATCGATTTTTCGTTTGATTAAAAATCTACTATTTGTTCATTGTTTGTACATGTTTTTTGGTTAATAAAATGTATTTAGAATATCTAATTATGTCCCAAAAGCAGTAACCTTTAATTGATACCAAAAATGCATGAAAGTGTCTCGAATAGTTCCCGCCATGAAAAATTATTTTGCATGTATTCATAGATCTTTAAGAAAAAATTTTTTGCTTACTATTTTCCCATCATTAAGTGTGAAATAAGCACTTGTATTAAGTATGGAATCAAACCAGCAAACTGCTCGAATTTATTTCGTGTGATTCTGACTCTGTTTGCCCTAGATATTTCATATTTAGTGGAGATGGGTCGGAAGATGATTAGATCATCAAATCTATTTACTTCGTGTATTTATAATTCAATAGAAATCATAGAAATTGTGAATTTTCCTGGATTAAATATGACGCCTAATAATTATGAAGATAATTGATTAATCACCATAGTCCATTGAATGAATGTTTCATGAAAATCCTAGTTTATCCTATAATAGTTGTAAGACAATCTCTACATGCAAAACATTGTTACTTGAGTAGGGTTGGGGATTTGTTTATCAAATCTCCTTATTTAATCAAAAGGTTTTTTTATAAATATTATATGGTATATTTTTGGTTGTGATACCGAATAACATCTCAAATACACTGTGATCAAATCACATTTATCCTGACCTGAGGCGAATATGGCATTTAGTCAGGGATCGTTGGGGTAGCAGGTTGCTCTGTGAGCAGTCTGTCCCACATCCTGTACGTACTGGCAATGACAACAGTAAGGAAAGGATAATGCTTGAAGATACCATGGTATATTTTTCTAATTATTAAATTCGAATAATACGTAATTTTGAGATTATACCATCATTTTCAAGTAACAATTAAATTTGTTTGTTGATTGATTAAATTAGATTAATAATTGATTTAATCTAATTAAATGAATTATATCCAATTAAAAATATTCTATTATGAATAGAGTTGTATTTTCCTTGGAAGAATTAATCATGTGAATATGATTCATAGTGGTTAATTATAATTTGAATATGATATGAAGGATCACATAAGTGACATCCATGGTCTCCCGTCAAGGCGAAGGGTTTCGTCGTTGGGATTGTATGTAGGACATGTCTATCTGAAGTGATAGCTCATGCATACAAGCGCATCTGGATCGAGCTCTTTACTTCTCGAAAGAGTAATGATGTATGCGTAGTGATACCAATATTGGTTCCTCATATTATTGGGGTGATATTGGATTGCGCATAGCGAGTGTTATTCTTGTTGACAGTTGGTTCAATTAACAACGTATCAACATTACCTTAGGGTTGGTGGGCCTAGGTGTTAAAGACCGAATTGGGAATGCAATATTGTGCAATATACATATATATTTTAATCAATATATTTATTCTTTATGTTTTTATTTTTATAAAATTGTAAATATTATCTGAACTACATATCCATAATTATAATAAATTAAAATCATTAAAATAAAAATAAATAAAATCAATCTCTTTAATATATAGATGAAATAGACCTATATATACCTATAATGCACATAGAGGGCTGATCTTGTGAGAACCTAAATCTGTGAGAGCATGAGAGCAGTGATTCTGGACCACTAGATTCTACTCTTCTCTCTCCCCCTACAATCAATGAGGAGAGAGTTGACAGAATCTACTGGTCCAGAATCATTCTTCTCATGCTCTCACAAATTTTGGCTCTCATAGGATCATTCCTCATGTATATATACCTAATTAATTAAGTATACATATAAACTCAAAAAAATACAATAAAAATATATAATGTGTATAAAAATAAATATGAAATATATAAAATATTTGTAAATATTAATAAAATACATAATACAAATTAAAATCAAATACCCAATATACATGTCTATTTACCTATACTTGTACATGTAAATAGTAACTTGTAATAAAATACCTCAAAAAATAAATAAAAAAGGTAATAAATACTACATAAAATTAGAAATAATTTTTATGTTTTAGCAAAAACTTAATTAAATCTTAATATTTTTTTTCATTTTACAATGTATTTTCAGGCAGGATTTATCTGGTTGGTCCACGTGGACTAACCAGAGCTCGCCCTTTGTTGACCCTAGGTCAATTGTACATCCTTTGAAGCTGCCCATGTCAAAGCCATGGGAGGACTCTCTTCTCCTATTTCTCATGCTTCCACCATGCTTCTATCTTGCTCAAGACCCTCACCAATCTTGAGCCATGTCGTCCTTCTCCCTCGCCCATGTGAGCATCTCCACCAACCACCTTCTCCAGCATTTATTTCATTTTTGATCTCTCTTCGCCCCTCGTAACTCCCATTTGATTCCACGGTTGAGCTCCTGGTGACAGCAGGGTCCGCTTCGACCATTTGCAGTGTGGATAAGGTGGAGGAGAGCCAGATCCAGGTCCACCGATTTCCCCCCTCTGACGACTTCTTCTGCTCTGTGCTACAAAGCTCATTGAGCTGCTAGATTAGTTTCCTTAGATCGTTTTTAGTTCCAGTAACATAGACTTAACTTTAATCTCTTCTTTTAATTGCACCCTTAGCGTAATTTGAAAAATAAAAAAATCATCAGAGCTTCATCTTTGCTCCCAAATCCGTTGTGTATCGACTTAGTTCCGACTCCCTTCAACTTCCATTTACTTCCCCCAACGCTTCTTCATAAAAGCCCTTTGTTTTCCACCTGATTCCTGCACGGAATCATATCGTCGGGTTCCACATCCACCGCTTTCACCAGAATCCAACTATCATGTAGCCCCTTGCATCTGTAGCTTTAATAGAGGATCGAGGAGATAGCCCTTGACCCCTTAAGATTTTTGGACAGGTCCACGACAACAACGAGAAACTAGAGCCCCATCTGAAGCTTTGAACATAGGCTATAGGTCGGCTAAGCTTCAAGGCTCTCTCAACGAGCTTTGGATCTCGTGGAGGTACCTGTCGCACACGCGAAGCTTCCAGGAAGTTAAGGATTTGACCAAATCAGACTGAGAGGGCCGGATAGAGGAGATAGAGGAGATCAAAGTTTAACGGAGCTTTGTTCTCGAGCGTTCTCCATGAACTCTCGAGAACCGTCAGATCAGAGCCTCGACTCAGATCTAATCTAGGTCGTCGAAGCTAAGGCGAATCGTCATCAACAGCTGTCGTCCAGATCGCCACATGGAAGACCATGAGTTGTATGTTACCGCGCGATTAAAGGGTTAAACCACTAAGTAACCCCTCCATGTTTTTGTAATTATTTATAGTCTTGTAAATATTTATTTCAGGTAAATATTGTGTACATATTGAATAAGGTACCATGTACTTTGTGTATATTGCATCAGGGTCATGTGATGCGTCAGCTCACGTGACGTCCCATGTTAGTTGAACATTTGCACTTAAGCCCCTCCAGTTTTGTATATTTAGGATTTAGTATTAAAAATTATGTATTTAGTTCAAAGCTTTGGATATTTTGCATTGTACCCTTTGTTTTTATTTAAATTGTGAAAATAGCCCTTCCAGTTCTATATATTTTATTTTAGGTATTTCATTTTAGATTAAATAGCTATTTTGCTCTAAAAAATGTACAAACATCACTGAATGTGCTTTGAATGATATCCATTCATGCTACCATTTTTATTTATCATTTCATTGCATTTTCTATTTATTAAAAATTATTTACGTGCTATTTAATCCCAGTTTAGAGATAAAAATACAAAATATAGAAAAATCCCTTTAAAAATTTTTTAAAAAAATATCTAGTATTTATTATAGTATTTTATAACTCCAGACCAAAAATCACAAAAAAAAGTATAAAAGAAAACCCTAAAAATCAAAAACCTCCTCTAACCCTAAAAATTTGCAATATAATTTTGAAAAATCCAAAATATTAGTTTTTGTTATATATATATATTTTAATTCATTTAGAGAAATTTTGACCATTTTGGCTATTTTCAAGTATCAAATCAAATCGACTTCTTTTATAGTCACGATTTTTACTATTTTTATTTTAAAAATACTAAAAAAATTAGCAAAATTCTATGAAAATCACCAAAAATGGAGGAATATTTTAAAAATATAAAACATTTTATTTTTTTGATTTTGACTATTTATAACTATATTTATATATAGTATACTCTATATAGCATATATATATAATACTATATATCTATTATATTTATTATGATTATTATAAATACCCTATAAATATTTTATATTCTTTAGAAAAATATATAAAGGGTCGTTCTCTTTGATTATTTTCTTATTTTTGCATACTTATTATATGTATTATAATATGTAGTATTTATATTATATATAATCCTTACTATTCCTTTAATATATATCTAGTTATTATTATATTATTAAATTAAAAGAAACTAAAAATCAGATAATTAAACCTTTAAAATATATATAATTAAAAAAGAAGTTATTTATTTATTAGAAACCCACGAAAACATTAGTTGATAATTAAGCAAATATTGTACGAATACATATTGTTATTTATTCATCATTTATTTATAAATAATAATTAGTGCTACCACGTATTGTTCCCTGTCTTCGACACCCTACCATACTTGTCACTATACACATTTTATTGTAGGGTTATACTAATCATCATCATACTTGCTTTTATTGCTTCATTTTTATATTGTGGGTTGATTGTTGTTTTATTTGTCGGTCGTCGTGAGCGGCCATCGCAATGACTGAGATCTGCCTTGTGTGACCTCACAACCGCCTCCTCGATAGCTGACAGGTTATACATGTTGTTATATGCCAGCTATTTGGCGTGTTTGGCATATGTCGCACTAGGAATGATGTAGATTTTATTGCTAGATTATGCAGTTTAACAGTGTTTGAAGAGGAAGAACAGGCTGTGGACAGAACATCTCAAATTCAAGGGTATGCTTTGGATAGTATTCCCGTCGAGATGAATCAATAGGTTTGCTTGAACCTGTTCACAGTGCAATCACATTTCTAAGAAATGGATTCAATAGGAACTACGAGAGGGTCATGCCATTCCCCCAACCAGTTAGGGATCAGAGGAAAATAGTTGTATATCTATAAATATAACCACTTGAAAATTCTTGTTATTAAGAGAGAGATTCGAAATGTTGGTAAAATTTCAACAAATTCCTCTCCCTTGGACAAGGGAGTAGTGACTTCGAATTACAAAGCTATTACATTCCAGTTGTTTCTATGGGAAAGAGCATTCTTTGTGTTTAGTGGCTCTCATTAAAGGTCATGCTCATTAACAGATATAGATTCAGCTTATATGACATGAAGAATGCCAGTGAGTAATATCATATATTCTTTTCTATTGAGAAGATTAATTGTTGAACTGTGATATGTAGGTGGAAGACTATTTTATTTATATTCTATGTTGTATTATATCATTCTTCTTGATACACAACTAACTGCCTATCTATATTTGTGTTTGTTTGTGTTTGTTTTTGTGCAATTTTGGCATTTACACATCCTTGGGTGTTCGCATCCATGCTTGCATCACCACATATCCACTGTATATGTTTGTTTGTGCATGTGCATTAATGTGTATAGCATGCATGTGTCATGTGCATGCGAATGTGTATGTGCATTAATTTGTGTATATCTGTGTTTGTACGAATGTGTGTATGTGGGTGAATTTCTTTGCATAAATGTTTGTTTGTGTGATTGTGTATGTGAATTTGTATGCATGTGAAAATGTTTGTTGCGTGATTGTGTGTGAATTTATGTGCATATGCAAATGTGTATTTGTATGAATGTTTAGGGGTATGACTATGCGTAAATTTGTGTTTGTGTTAATGTGTGTATGAGACTATGAGGGTGCGTATATTTGTCTATATATGTGTGAATGTGTACTTGTATCCGAGTGAGAATGTACCAATGTGTAAGTGTGCGTGAGTGTGTGCTCTCATCAATATGTGAATATGTGTATGCCTAAATGTGATACTTTTTTGATCTTATTATAATATGCAAATTTTGACATGCTAGATTAGTATGGCTGAATATAGTATTGAGGTTAACATATATAAGTGTTACTAGTGATTTGTTTGGTTGGTCGATTCTTTTTGTCATACGACTAATAATGTATTTTTTGTCTTATAATCCAGATCTAGATGTTGCGCAACACCCTTTTTTTAAAGTGTATCTTGCATCTTTCCTAATACGAAACTATGTAGACCCATTTGATGTAGTTAATGGCATGTTAGGAATCACTATAGTTGTGACCATTGAATCTATAATGACATCTTTCTTTTAGAAACTTAATGATGAAGTATCGAGCAAGGGAGTTGTGGTAACTCCTAAGAACTTAAATAATCAAGCAAATTTTACTGATTATTGAAGAATTATGCCAGCATTATTTCATCTGCATAATTTTGCTTTCATTTCTATACTATCTACTACGCTAAGATTAATAGTTATACTGACGCCAATAAAAATAACTGCTTAATAAAAGTCACTTTTTTCGTTTACATGTGGCATTTGGTTTATATGAAATGTAGACAACATATGTAGTGTCATTCTGTTGCTACAGGTTGGTTACCAGAAATAGCTTCCTCCAATAATGGAGTGACCAAAAGGACTCAATACTTTGATATGCATCACATGAGAATAAGTAAATAAGTACCCCTCCTTTTTTGGGTTTGGTGTTTGTAGTCTAAGAACTAGGAAGTATATGTTAAAGAAATCCACTATATTAATTGTGGCAATGATGTTCATCAATATATGTTTAAAACTTTCTGTCAGGAACGAAAACATCGTGTTCTCATTATTTCATTTCATTTCCAACACTGCAGATCTTTCATTTCTAGTTTTTTTCTCTGTTCAGCTTTATTTCAAGTCAATTTAATTCAGATTAATGCATGTGATTCATTTGCTCTGCTTGCTTATGATCCCTCTATTCTAGTCTTTCCACAAACTTGGACTAAATTGTGAGTGCCCTTATGTGTTGAATCGTTTATAATATGGAGATTGCAATTGACGAAGAACTCCATGCAGTAGAGAAAAGTATCGAGAGCAGATGCATTCAATAATTATACAAGAACAACATGGAAATCAAATAGGTCAAGATCAAAGTCGTTCTCCCTTTTTTAGTATGGAGAAAAGGGGCTTCAGGAAATGTCTGCATGTCATTAGAGACTATTGAAAGTAAGTCTGATATAGTGAATACATATACATGAAATGAAGCATATTCATGGTGATGCAACCGAATATCTCTTATGTGAACTCCATTGCGATTTGCAACGCCAGAAGTAGGGCTATGCACGGATCATGGGTTAGATGGATATCTGATTCGATCCGTATGGGTCGACCCTAAATTCATGGTTACCCTACAAATCATTTCGAATCGGGTACCTGACCCACCTTGATCCGGGACATACGGGTCTCCGACCCTATGATCCATGGATACCCATGGGTCGATCCATTTCGTTGTCCCTCCAACCCTGATGATGCATATGGGTCAACCTATCTTATTGTCCATCCTACCCGAAAGAAGGTTGTCGTGACTTAATCTAAATTTCCGGTGATCGAGTTCGATTCCAATCAAAATGGAATTCGTATAAGACTAGAAATCAATTCGATCGGTGAATCATTAAAATCGGTAAATCTTTGTAATCTCAAGACGGATACTTCTCTCTCACATTAGAAGAGCGCAAATGATTGAAATCGTCAAATCATTGCAATTGATAATAACAATCCGAATGAAATCGATAAATGATTAAAATCAATCCTAAAAATTCGAATGAAATCAACATATCATTGAAATCAATTCTATTGACAAATCATTGAACTCCACAAATTATTAAAACCAACAACTCATTGACATCGTCAAATATTTGCAATAGCAAAACATTGGAATCGACAAATTACTGAAATCATTCCCAAAAACTCGTATATAATCGTCAAATCAATGAAAGCAACAAATTTTTAAATATATAAATGATTGAAATCGATAAATTTTTAGAATGTGCAAATCATTGAAATCAACAAATATTTAAAATCAATAATAAAAGTTCAAATGAATCAGCAAATCATTGAAATCGACAAAACTTTGAAAAGTGGCAAACTTTTGGAATATGCAAATAATTGAAACCGACAAATCTTTGAAATTTGCAAATCATTGAAATCAACAAAATCATTGAAATTAATCCTAAAAATTCGAATGAATTGACAAATCGTTGGAATCGTGAAAATCGTTGTAATATACAAATAATTGAAATTAATTCTAAAAATTAGAATGAAAATAAAAAAAATCAAATATAACACCTCGAGATGAATCCACATACAATAATACCAAATTTGAGATGAATTGACGACGAATTGAGGTTAATTGACCTCGATCGAATTATAGCTTCGATGGTGCGGTCGTCAAATTTGGAAGGAAATAATTTCACCTCTCTTCCTCGATCTCGACCAAAATCCGACGAGGAACTCCGTCATCACCGATGAAGGTTTTGTCAAAACGGTATGTAGAACGAGTTAAGGTCAAACCATGTTGGAATAGATTCCACGGGTACCCATGGATATCCATGATCCATCCAAATATTCCGGGTATCCGTTAGATTCGGATACCCATTGGAACGGATCGGGTCAATCTATGATCCGGTAATAATGGATCAGGGCGGGGCACATTTAAACAGGTCGGATACCCGCCCCATGCACAGCCCTACCAGAAGGTCCCTTATGGGCCATGTGGTCATGCTGGCAGCCTCCATAGTTGTCAGGCTGTGAGGTACTCTACTCATTGTCATTGTCCAGGTATTTACATGGTGATATATGCCCTATCTATTTATCATTCAATTGAGAAAATGGTGAACATGAAATTGGAGTTGAATCCTTAAAGTTGTTTGGATGAACATTTCCCATTAGATTGGTGATATGAGACATTGATATATGCATGTAAAAATGTGTGTGCATCTCTTCCTCGTAGGGTTATCTTCTTTGTCTTTGACTGTTCGTCAAAAAATACACCATGCATTTATTTGGGTCAGCACAAGATCAGATTCTTTTATCCTTTTACTCTTCTGGCACTTTTCTTGTGCTCCCTTATGGCTATCGCAACTTCTCGGTTAGTCTCTCTCTCTCTCGCTCTACAAACACGCATATATAACACGTGTATATTGCTTTTGAAATGCATGGTTATATTTGGGATGCTGATAATAATGATCTACTACAGTACTACATCTTGTTGGGTCTCTGAAATGACAGAAATTAGAGGAGTCCGCCACCAATTCTTGTGGATAGTCTAACTTGAAGTTTTTTATTTTTTTGACTTGTACAAAAATGGAGATGATATAAAAGGAAAGATATTTCAAATGTAATATAATATACCATTTCAAGTGGTTCTGGTGAGGGGTGTAAACAGATCGAACATGAGTGAACATACATTTTTTAAGTAGTTCGTTTATTTAATCGAGCCTAAACTTGTGTTCATGTTCAGTTCATTTATTTTCGATTTGAATCTGAATCGAACCTCTTTTTAATCGAATCAAATCTAAGCAAATATCGAACTTGAGAGTTCTCTAATAAGAGGGAGTGAAAAGAAAAGAAATGGAAATATCTATATATGTTTGTGTCTATAATTGGAATAAACATTCATTCAGTTTTTTCTGTATCTAACTCTTTTTCATCTTTTAAAAATAGACTAATAATGATTCATCTCTATGAAAAAAGTTTAATTATAATATATTTTTATATCTGTTCAGATGAGATAAACAATAATGTGGGGATATGCGATAAGGTTTACACTTATTATGTTGATTTGAGGATAAAGAAGGGAAAGTACTAGACACATAGATGATGTCCGTTGTGACTATTTATTTCAAGATAATTTATATTGAGATAAAACCTACTTATCTTGTAAATATTCACTTATCTCCAGGCAAAGTTCACTTATCTTGGAACAAAACCCACTTATCTAAAAATAAGGTCCACTTATGCGGATAAGTGATGAATATCTGATTGATCATCACTTTTCTCTCCTTTTATCCTCGACGAATAATAACTTCATTGGAAATCTTCAGTAATTCTACATCTATGGCAATAATCCTTCTCCTTGTGAGTACCCCTAACCCTAATTATCGTATATTTATCACTAACATTTTCTTTATTTTTTTCTTTTATTAAAAATCTCAAAAATAGATAAATATTGTATATATTTATTTTGGTGTTGAAAAGAAATTAAAAATACAACAAATCCCAAACCCATTAAAATACAGTGTTTTTGTCCTTTAAAAATACTTGCAAAAATACCACCTTATATAATTGACCTCTCTCTTCTACCTTTTTATTCAACATGAAACTTGTAGATCTCCTCGAGATCTACAACTTTCAAGATTTGACTTTTTGTTAATTCGACCTACTACTATTTAT
Source organism: Ottelia alismoides (assembly GCA_037367405.1). Taxonomy (NCBI): domain Eukaryota; kingdom Viridiplantae; phylum Streptophyta; class Magnoliopsida; order Alismatales; family Hydrocharitaceae; genus Ottelia; species Ottelia alismoides. Next base: position 106,047 of record JAZKJV010006714.1, on the reverse strand, counting down.
TTCTTAATTTCTATTATTTTTACATTTTTTGAGTAAATTTATTGGACCACGTGGTGCTTTCTGGGTCGCCCATGCATGTGGCCCCTCACTCCGCACACCACATGTCATCCTTCTTGGCCCTTGGATAACCCCTCCCCTACCTCTATCTCTGCCATTCATCTCCAGATCTCCCTCAGCCCTTAGATCCTTCCCATATATGCAATCATAACCACTCCTTTCTGCCTCTATTTCAGCTGTTAGATGTGATATCATCTAACGGCTGAATACCCTCCATGTCTCCCTCACTCATCCTCAACATTGGATTCCACCCTAACTCCACCTCAGCCCTCCATATCCGCTTGCATCTCCACCGCCAGATCAGATCTCTAGATCTGGTCAGCACCGCTCCCTCGTGCACACCTCCTAATCGTTGGATCGTGATATCCAATGGTCCCCAACCATCTTCCACCTCCAGCTCTCCCTCTTCCTTCTGTTACACCTTGCTAGGCCTGCCCCCCTTCCTATTTTGGCAATCTCCCCAGTCACCCTCTCAGCTCCCTAACGACGCTTTCTCGAAACCCTAATGTTCATGATCTCCATGCATGCTATCAACACCTCAACCACAGGCTCTACCTTCTCCTCCCGACCGTTACAAATCATCCCTTCACCAGTAACCGTTAGAGCTCTGCCACCTTTAAATACCCCTGCCCCGCATCTGTATTCTCTCGTCCACCATTATAGGCCTAAGCCTTAGCCCCCCTCTGCCTCCCTGTGACAGATGGGGGCCGTGCCGAGGGGCCATCATGGTGCCTCCGACCAGGTGTCAACCCTCGGCCGAGTAGCGTTGGCTCCGCCACCGCTGAGGACTGACTGACCTCATCGTGCGACAACTCAAGGACTGCCCAGGTCCTCATCCCAAGACTTTTCCTCCATCATTATTGAATCTTTGACCAGGTACTCTTCCTCCTCATGTTTTTTGACTTTTCTTCGAATTAGTCTGACAATTACACTCACCCTCACCGATCACTGACCATCCAATGAGCTTCGCCACACGTAGGGATGCAAACGGTTATGGATATATCCGTATCTGATCCGTGACGGTATCTGTTTTATACAGATTTTGACATCCGTATCCATTTTAAAATGGATGCGGATATGGATATCATTTTGATATCCACAAACATCTGTATCCGTATCCGTATTTCCGTTTCTGTATATAAATATAGTCATATATTTATTTTTAACCCTACATAACATAATTCTATACCTTCTTTTATCATATTTGTATAATTTTTATGATACAAACACATTTAGTAAATTTATATCATATGTTTTCCATCCAATTCGTGTATATTTAATTCAATTCTATAGAGTATTTCTAACAGTACTCGTATGCGATCAATATCCGTTTTACATCAGTATACATTTTTAAGAATATGGTAAGATAGTTTTAATATCCGCCAATATCTGTATCCGCATCCGTATTCGTATTCAAAAACGGATAAGGATATGGTAATACCTATATATGTATCTGTATCCGACCGTTTGCATCCCTAGCCACCACCTCCATCTTCGCCGCACCCTCTACTCACATGTTTTCCTTCTCCAGAACCTCCCTCATGCTTTCTCCCCTTCTTCTTCACCTCACTGGAGAAGAAGCTCCGGTCCTTCACTCCCTTGCTCCTACAAGACTCCATTTCACTCACATCGTATGCACAACACATGCTTCAACTATTGCTAATGCTTGTAGATACACACTCCTTCAATGGCTGGAGACTACACCACAACTTTGCTCTCGAGCAGCCCCTTCGACGAGCTCACAGTCACCGTCTTCAAGATAGCCCATTACTCCTCCTCCATCGGATCTTCTTTGCCAACTCTCAAGGGTTAAGAGGCCAGGTGGAGCTCCAGGCATCTTACCGGAGTCCCATTTGCACCACCACCGTTGTGGCTGGAAAGAAGTGCAGTTTTCAGGCTCGGGCGGAACCAAGACACCTACCAAAGAACCGGGCCCACGTGGCCTGAGCCTCCGACGACCCCCGAGCTTAGCTTGCACGCGTACAGAACGCGTATGGGGTCGATTATTAACATCAAGGCCCTCCCGGCTTCATGATTTTACAAGATGGTCCCTCCAGGCACACATGTCGTGCACGTGCATGCTTGGAATAATTGCAAGAATACCCAGCTGAGTTTTATTAGTTATAATTTTGCCCCTACGAAGGACCAAATTGCATATTTATCTTATTTTATTTCGCATATTTTTGCTACATTTATGCCATTGCACTCTTTTGATCATATCTTGAGTATACAAACTCTAATTAAGTTGATTCTAGTTTCATTTTGTTGCTAATTTTATTTTCTATCTCATGGCAAGTTTATTTCTTGATCTGACACTTGAATTATATAGCCAAATTGCTAAGCACATAGTGTATATTGCTTCTTTGTTTACAATGCCATTTGCTCATATTAATTTATTCTAATGCAACATTTATCTCTGAAATTCACCCTTATTTGGTTGCTCATGGATTTGATAACTTTAGGGCATAGTATCATCGACTCACGTACCATTGCATTGCATTGCATCTTATTTAATTGCATTTAAAATCAAAAAAAATTGCATGCATCATGTTGTTTTATCTTAGCATAAATCTTTGCATTATTCATTCTCTGCATATTGTATGTGCATTTAGTCTACATATGAAGACAAAGGCTTACGAATTTAATTGCTCAATTTTTAATCAATAATTTTTGATGAATATATGAGGAGACTCGTGTCCCTATATTCAATAAAAAATTACCACATATTCGAAGGTGTGGTCTTTGTTGAATAGTTTTCACCACCTATACTACGATAAGATACGACAGTCAACGTGGTGAGAATGTGGTTCATCAAATGATGCCATTGTTGGGGACACGGCTCACCTTTATTTGTTTATTGAATTTTATTGTACTATTTTGATGTGATTATTTTCAAAACATTAAGTCTTCACATTGTGTTTATTTTTGAATCATTTGCCGATTAATTTTCCCAATATTTTTCTGACATCTTTCCTTGGTGGCAAACCCCATGGGGATCGAGGATGATTGAGAACCATGGAGGCGTGGAGTCGGGAGCTCCGCTGCGGGGCGCCACATAGGAAACTCAGGAGACTTTGAGGCTTTTAATTAAGCAATTCATTTCATTTTCATGTTATATATATGTGTATCATCGCATTTCTAGCGGTCCTCATCGAGGGCTTGTGTGTGTATTAAAAAAAGAACATTGCGTGTGGTGTGTGAAGTCTCACCCTAGTCTAGGTGAGATTCCATTTGAGTGTCGACCTAGGTCTAGGCACATGACTCTCCAAACTCTTTTATTTCTCTATCATTTGTGCTTGCCTCGTAGTTAGGACACACGCAAATCACTAGACGCACATACATCTCTTCACTTAGCCAAATTAAACATAATTATTTCCTACTAATAGAAGTACGTTTAGGGTACAGTTTCTTTGACTTGCGTGCACATAGCATGAAATTCCAATATAGTATTGCGTATGCATGAAGATTGCTAGAGGCACGGTAAGTTCTCTTTCGCAAGCATGCATCATGATTTTCATGAATGCACCAGCTCTTCTCAAATCTTCTCCTGATTTATCATGTAAGAAACAGAAGGAAATTGGGAATGGCCGATTAGATGATGATTGCTTGATTTATGCTCTCACATTAATATAGTAACAACCTCAAATTAAAATCGGGACTGTAATGCAAGTTGATGAAATAATATAGAATAAATCCACTCTTGGTATATAGGAGAGCAACCCCCGTCATTTTACGTAGAAAATTTTGATTGTCGAGAGGTGATGATTTATCCCCAATATAGTGCCCAAAACCTAGCCTTTAAACCCGTGTAATAAACTTGAATTGTGAATGATCACCAATACAAATGAAAAGATAAATGACCAACCTTTGTTGGTCTTCATGTGTATGTTGGTGAATCATGGGGTATTGTCTGCTTGGTTGAGCTTGAATGTGTCTTCAACAACTCTCCCGTAACCCTAGATAATCTACCCCATCTCCACACATTCAAACATTTATGTAAATCCACCCCCATCTCCATCCATTCATTTGTGTAAATCGACCCCCTCTCTAACCCTAACTGATCTCCAATTCCCCAGCCTGAAATCCACATCCAAATACTTAGGCTACTCTTCAGTCTAAGTATAGGGGAACTTGTACAGTCACTGATCACTCATCATATATCCCTCAATCCTTATTGCATATCCAATACTTAGGTTATTTTCAGCTTGAGTATAGGGGGACCCAAGTCATTCATCCCTCTTCATGTCTTCTTATAATTAGGTCATTTTTAACCTGAGTATAGGGGTTCATCTGAGTCAGTTCTACTATATCACCTTGTATTTAACCTGAGATATGGCTCATATCACTTCGTGCTATGAGGACATAGCAAAAGTTAAGTATGGGGGGTATACCGTATATATTGTATATATACTTTAGCCATAGCTCATATTTTGAAATTTTTGAAAATTTTTAGGGCTAAGGCATTAGTATTCTTGAAATGATTTTTGTAAAAATGTTTGCAAAATATTTAAAAAAAATTCTAACTGTGTTAAACTGTTTTGAAAATTTGTAAATTATGTGACATGGCTTGAAAAATCTTTTCAAAATCTTTTAAAAAATGAGGGACTAACTATTTTGTAAATACAATTAACCCTATTCAAAATTCAATAAAAATCTAAGAAATAAAACTTTTCTTTGGTAGATATTCTGACTACTGAGCTGAAAAATGAGTAGCTACTCTTCAGTTAGGGAACTACGGTCTCCCTTAGCAGAGTGGGTGGTTAAAAGACAACGCATCTGGTATCGTCTTGAAGTAATACGGGTAGTCATCTAACGATCCATACTTACACCCATATTGGCTAGAAGTAGATGCATCTATTCATATAGGATTGGGACAGTCATTAATTCTTTGAAGAATTAGAAAAAATCATAAAAATTGTAACACTCAAAAATTACAAAAATCCACTAACTCTGGAGTTGGTGTATTCCTGTCACATTTACTATCACTCAAGGCTTGAGGAATTGATGACACTTGGTTTTTGAGATCTTGAGAGTAAGGGTTAACCAGCCTTAGTCATTTGGATTTTGAACCTTAATTATCCACACTTCCCTAGTTTTAAAATTTGAGCGCTATATTACACTCTTCATCTCTACCTTCTAAAGAATATGATCAACACATCACTCTCACAACTAAATGATTGATGAGATGTGTTGAATTATCACTTGAGAAACTGGGACTGGTGATTTGAGTCTAGACCCGATTTAATGATGCTTGAGGATGGGATAAAGTTAACGAAGGCTTCAAGAAACCTGAATGTTAGCAAAACCCTAGCCAGTATGTGAACAAGTTGGCATGCTATCATTTGATATTTACCTATGTGTCAGGGTGTGATGAAACTTAAATAATTATTGATCAATGTGCGCAAACTCTTGGTAAAAGCAATGGAGCTAGCCAACCAATGAAATAAAATTCGAGAGAAGTTTCCTCAGACAAGGAAAAGCTCTCTCATTACAAGTACAAATTCAAAGAGCTTCCACCAAAGACGACGCTCCCAAACATTTCAAAGTGTCGATTTAAACTAGCTACTAGGATCATGGAGTCGGGCTAGCACCAAAAAGGGCTCCGCGTCATATAGTGATACAATTCTGGGTGTCGAAGGTATCTTAGATACTCAAAAGAGGCACACCCCGGTGTACTCCCAGGAAAACAAGTGCAGATGATCCTGAGCTCTCTTGTCGGACACGATCAAGAAATAAAAATATACATGTATTGAGTAATAAGGCACTCGAGAGGACCCTTGTTCCAATGTGAGGGAGAGAAGAAAATTCACAATCCTATGCCCTCCATCATCTGGCCTTCCATTTACACTTTCAAATTCTGACAAACTAATGAGACAGTGGATTGAATGCAAGAAAATACTTATTCCCTAGTGTTGATGATTAGGCGTAGAGGAGAGTCTCCCGGACTGGAACATTGTGTGACATCTCGACTCGACTCTCATGATTGCAGTACACTAAAAGTCATATCCTTATATTATATGTACAAACAGAGAGTCTGATAATTAGAGAAGTTGGATTCCTTTTGACTAGAGCATGGTTGATCCCATATCTTTAGGATCACTTAAATTGAGGGTCTTTGATGAATTGAGCCTTGAAAATTCATATGTACTATCAGGAATTAATCCAGCTCCTTCATTCTTTAGATGCTCGAGGAGTAGCGTAGTCTAAGTATAGGGTTGTGATGAATATCTGATTGATCATCACTATTCTCTCTTTTTTCCCTTGAAGAATAAGAACTTCATTGGAAATCTTCATTAGTTTCACATATATAGCAATAATCCTTCTCCACGTAATTAATACTAACGCTAAATATTGTATTTTTATCACTAGCATTTTCTTTATTTTCTCTTTTATTAAAAATACCAAAAAAATATATAAATATTGTAGATATTTGTTTTGATGTTGAAAAGAAATTAAAAATAAAAATCTCAAACCCATTAAAATATAGTGTTTTTGTCCCTTAAAAATACTTGCAAAAATATTTCCTTGTGTAATTGACCTCTTCTGACTTTTTGGTCAACATGAAACTTGTAGTCTCCTCGAGATCTACAACTTTCATGTTTTGACTTTTTGTTAATTCGACCTTCTATTATTTCTTTACTAATTTCTATTATTTTACATTTTCTGAACAATTTGATTGGGCCACGTGTCACCTTTTAGGATGCCCATGTGGACCTCCTCTCCGCACACCATGCGCCCTCCTTCTTGGCCCTTGGATCACCCCTCCCCTACTTCTATCTCCACCGTCCATCTCTAGATCTCCCTCAGCCCTTAGATCCTTCCCCTATATGCTATCATAACCACTCCTTTCTGCCTATATTTCAGCGGTTAGATGCGATATCATCTAATAGTTGAATACCCTCCATGTCTCCCTCACTCATCCTCACCGTTGGATTCCGTCCCAACTCCATCTCACCCTCCATATTTGCCTGCATCTCCACCGCCAGATCAGATCTTTAAATCTGACCAACACTGCTCCCTCATGCATACCTCCTAACCGTCCAACGGTCCCCAACCATCTTCCACCTCCAGCTCCCCCTTTTCCTTCCATTACACCTAAACCAGACCCACCCCTTCCTATTTTGGCAATCTCTTCAGTCACCCTCTCAGCTCCCTAACGACCCTTTCTCAAAACCCTAACATCCCAGAGCTTCACACATGCTATCAACGCCTCAGCCACCGCCTCTACCTTCTCCTCCCGACCGTTACAAATCATCCCTTCACTAGTAACGGTCGGAGCTCCTCCACCTTCAAATACCCCTGTCCCGCATCCGTATTCTCTCGTCTACCATTACAGGCATAAGCCCTAGCCCCTCTCTGCCTCCCAATGACAGACGGAGGCCGTGATGAGGGGCCATCATGGCGCCTCTAGCTAGGTGTCGACCCTTGGATACCTCGGTCGAGTAGCGATGCCTCCACCACCGCCGAGCACTGAGGATCGGCTAGCCTCATTATGCAACGACCCGAGGACTACCCAAGTCCTCGGCCCAAGGCACTACCTTCGCTATCAATGAATCTCTGACCAGGTACTCTCCCTCCTCACTTTCTTTGACTTTTCTTCAAATTAATCCAATGCTACTTACCCTTACCGATCACTGACCATCTGAAGAGCTTCGCCACACCACCTCCATCTTCGTCGCAACTTCCGCTCACTCGTTTCTCTTCTCCACAACATCCCTCACACTCGCTCCCCTTCTTCTTCACCTCACCGGAGAATACGCTCTAGTCTTTCACTCCCTTTCTCCTACAGGGCTCCATTTCACTCACCTCGTACATACAACACATGCTTCAGCTATTACTAATGCTTGCAGTTACACACTCCTTCAATGGCTGAAGCCCGCACTGCAGCTCCGCTCTCGAGTAGCCCCTTCAACGAGCTCACGTTGTCACCAACTTCAAGATAGCCTAGCACCTCCTCCTCCATCGGATCTTCTTCGTCAATTCTCCAAAGTTCTTCCTGGAGCTTCAATATGGACGGAGGGGCTAGGTGGATCTCTAGGCATCTCACTGATTAATCTATGTTTCATCATCTTCATTCTATCATTTTATCCTTAAAAACCCTAGTAAATGCTTGTAAATAGGCTTAATTCATGCATTTTATCATCCATGCATTATTGTGTAAATAGTGTATAAAATACTATTTTTAAAGCCAAATTGTAGAATAAAAAAGAAAAGAAAAAAGAATAAAATATCGCAAATATTTTATGACTTGAAACCCCGAGACCTAAGCATCTCGGTGACTAGGTCAACAAGGAATAAAGTAGGGGAAGATAAGGGCCAGAAACCAATAAGAACACCTTTTATTTTAATTCATTTTCCTTCATTTTTTGGGACCTATTTTTAGTACCACTTTTTATACTCAAATAACGAAATTCTGTACATGAAAGTTGTAGATAATTAAATATAGAAAAATACAAAATTGATTTCATACAAAAATAATGTACATATAAAAAGTTCTAATCTGAATAAGATTCCAAAATCCCAACTTCCCAGACCTGTATCTCTCAAATATAAAACTCGAAATGTATCAAAATCACCTTTAAATGTATATAACTTTTAATATGATATTTAATGAAGTGGTTTCATATTTTTTGGAGCTACGGTTTGAAAGTTGAGTTTTGGAACCTTATTGTATACTTATACCGATTAAATATTAGTTTCATACATTTTATTATTTTTATATTTTTATATTTTTTCTAATTTTATAAATATTAATTATAAAATATGTACATATTAAAATAGGAATAAAACAATAAATAAAACACAAAAATAAATTACTTGTATATAATACATAGGTATAATACCTATAAATATACCTATATAGAATATACGTCTATTTATTTAAATGTATATATTACATCAGAAAAATTAAATAAAAATATATTTAAGTTTATAAAAATAAGTTATAAATATATAAAATAATAAACAAAATTAATAAAATTAAATATATAGAATAAAAATAAAATATTAAAATATATAGATAAATATACCTATATAACCCTTAAAAGGGAACTTGTAATTTTATACCTCTAAAAAATAAATAAAAATCATAATAAAATACTTCATTAAATAATAAACATTTTCTATTTAATAACCTAAAATTAATAAAATTATTTATTATTTTTAATTGATTTTACCAAATATTTTTCCAGGATTTTTCTTGGTTGGTCCACGTGGACAACCAAGAGGGTCCGAGAGTTGACCGCGGGTCAACTCTATGACTCGCCTCCTGCTGTGTGTCATAGTGCATTTTTGTCTTGATTTCTAGATTTTTTTGAGGGTGCTCCTTTCCTCCTCTCATGTTGACGCCTTCTTGACCTTTCTTCCCCACTAATCGAGGATGCTCGCCCATATCTTGCCTTAGCCATTGGGCCACTGAATCGTTTGTTGCGCCTCGATCTTGGGAGCCCGTCAACCACCTATTCAAAAGACCTCCCGTCTCCTCCTCTCGAATTCGAACCCTCTTTTGACCCTAGCTTGGTCTTCCTATCGCCTTGCTTTGGACCGGAGGCGTGACATGCCTCCTTCAGCTTACGAGTAGAGCTCAGGCGAGGGCCGAGTAGTAGCTCCACCATCTCTGGCCATCCTCATCGTGAGGTACCCTATCTCAAGTGCTACCTGCCTTCGAGGTACATTTTCTTTATCTTTTCTTGCATTTTTAGATTCTTTGTACCCTTAGGAGTCAATCCCCATCCTCCGTTTCTTTTCTTTTCTATCGAATCTCTCCGTCACCCCCTCGCCGGAGCTTGCTCCGGCAAGCCTCCATCTAGCCGCTCTCCGCCATTTTTTTCGCCCACGGGTGGTCGCGACAGTTTGTCCGTGACCCCCTCGACCCTCTGTTTTACAGGTCCGTGCATTCCAGAGCACCTGGAGCAATTTTGAAGGCTCGTCGATGGTTCTTGGAGGCGCCTTGCTCCTTCACCTTCGCCGATGCGGTCAGGTGGTTGTCGCCCCTTTTTGAAGCCCTAGGCATGTAGAAGACACCTGCAGGATCATCGGCGATGATTTTGGAGCTCCACAGTGCGTCAGAGGAGGGAGATCGAAGGCAGGGAAGGTCGCCTTGCCGACGGTTCTTCATGTTCTTCCCGATAGCCTCTCCGCTGTCGGATCAATTCCTGTCGCCCTGGTCTGCCAGCAGTCGTTAGATCCCCGCCCCCAGTAGCCATCAGATCATTCGCAGTGATCTAATCTTGGATGGTGATGAATACTCATTCATCACTCTATTATTTTATTTTAGCTAAAAATCTTGGCAAAATACTATGTAGATAGTTGTAAATACAATAAGTTACCTATAAGCATGACTTTTGTAAATATCAATAATTAGCATGTATTTGTGCAAAAATAAAAGTATAAAGAATAAAGAAAAAGAAGGAAATATTTAGAATAAATATTGAGTGACCTAAACCCAAGAGAGGGCCCAATATGGGCCTGATCGCCAAATAAAATAAGTAGAGAGAGATAGAGGCCACTCTACCTTGTGTATATTCCTTCTATATGTACATATATTTTATTTTCACAAAAAATAAAATAAAAATGTGTTTCTACTACCTTGTATATATTGTTAAAAAAATAAAAATTAAAAAATAAGAATAAGAATAAAAATAAAATAATTTCTCTCTCACCCTTGTACATAATACATATATATATATGAATAATATATCTATTTATTCTACACTTGTAAATAAACAATAAAAATAAAACAAAAATTATTTTATATCCCAAATTTTATGTTGTAAATAAATAAATATAAAATTGGGGTATATATACAAAAATAAAAAATAAAAATAATAAAATAAAATACATAGGTATTTTATACATGTATATAATATAATAATATTGTATATACCTTAATTTATTTTTCAAAAAAATAAATAAAAATATCTAAAAATAGTTTGAAAATTAATAAACATTTTTCATTTTGAAAATATTTTAAAATAAAATCGTTTTCTATTTTAAATTTATTTTACAAATCTTTTATATTTCTTGAATTCTGATTGGTCCAGGAGGATTGTTGACCTCGGCCAACTCCCCCTCCTGGACCAGTCTGCGCTCGAATCCGAATTTCACTCCATTTTCTCCGAATATTCTCGATCGGATCTTGGCCCCTCCTACCCCGATTTCTTCGTCCGCTTCTTCCCCTTGGATCCATGACCCTCACGGATCCCTAAGGAAGAGCGGATCGCCTTCGGTTCGCGTGCCCATGCCAGATCTTCTCCGCCACCCGGGAACGAGTATAAAACCTTCATTCCATTTCCCATCTCCGCAGCTCGGCCGCACACCTTCCTTCTGCCCTAGTTTCCTTCCCCTTGGTGACAACATTTGGCCGGAAACTTTGGTGGTCGGAGTAAGTTGCTGTAGCCGACGCTCGAAGCACGTGGTCGGACCTCCACCGCGTTTGAGCCTCCCCACCTTCTGCAGCATGGTTGAGGGAACGACCAAACTCGACGCCACCCCCTGGAGCTCAGGATCGTGTTAGAACACTCAGGTACATCCCTCAGCGTTCCTAGCTTCCGTATTTTCCAATCTTTCATTTGTCGTCGACCACTGCTCCGCCAGCTCCGACCCGACGATCGGAGCTCCATCAGTCACATCCTCCCGCTTCGATCGACTACCTTGTTCATCGTCATCCTTCTCCCGCAGCCTGATCACCCAAATCTTGTCTATCCGAGCCATGATTAGGTCTAGGTTCCCTCCACCGCCTCGCCGGAACCTCCCTCCGCCTTCCACCGTCGCTTCCCTTTATTTCCTGTCAAATAACCCCGATCGAAGTCTCTCTCCGAGTCGAGGCTTTCATCTGCAGGTCAAAGAGCGCACTGTTGTGCCCCAGCTCGCCTTCATCCAATCTCGTCGGAGGTCATCCAGGTCCCAGTGCCCTTCCAGGAGATCTGACCGTTGACGACGTCATCCGAGCCCGCCATCCGACGTGGAGGGGCATTGCGAGTCGAGCCCTGCTGCCCGATCATCCATGGGACTGCCGGATCGTAGCCAGTTCTCCGGTGAACTTCGCCCAGGCGGAGTTCTTCCAGCCTCCTTCTTCACCGTCAGATCTCGCCTCTTCGCCAGTTCATATACGGACCGTTCATCGCCAGTGCCTGACAGGTCGTTAGATCTGACATCTAATGACCTCGTATGCCCCATGTTCACCTCTTCGTCAGACCGTTGGATTCACCAGGTGTCCGCACCAGAGCCGCACGTTCGCCAGCCATCCAGAGGACGGCACCTGACACCCCACGTGACCCGCACGAGCGGCTGGGTAATTTGCGCAACTTTCCCTGTATTTCTTTTATGTTTTTATTTAGTCTGTAAAATAAATGTAGCACAGTGGACCATTTTGCATATGTGCACCTGCAGTTTTTGATATTTACCGTTTAGTCCTCCTTGTATGGTTGCACGTGCATCGTCACGTGTATTTTTGTGATATTTGCATGGTTAGCCCTGGATTTTATTGGATGTTATGAATTGAATTTTTAGTTTCTTTATTTACATCCAAACCCCTGTGTGTGTTGTGTTTCAACATGTGCTAAAATTTATGGAAAAATTGTAGTAGGCCCCCTACACTTTTGACGTGTGTTATTGTTTGGCCCCTGGAAGTTGTTTTCCTTGCGATTTTAGTCCCTATGTGCTGTGCGTCTTTGATTGGCCTGAATAAATAGCAAACTTCGTCCAAACTTCATGAAATTTGGGTAGTGGCTCCTAACATAGTGTAAAAATTTCTATGAATTTTTGGGCTCTTTTTGTTTTCATTTGATATTTTTAATAACTCAAAAACCTTAAATTTTGCTTCTATCCAGTTTTAAAAATCAACTAAAAATATTAAAAGCCCTCTAAAAAATCTAAAAATTTTACTTTTTGCTTATTTTGTTGTGTTTTTTATTCAATCCAAATTTTTGTTATATTTGGATTTATAAAAACTATAAAAACTAAAAAACACAAAAAACTTAGAAAATCATTAAAAATTAACATAAATCCAAAAAATTGTATTTCAGTTTCTAGAGTTTGGTCTTTATTTTTAGTTTCTCATAAAATTGTTGCTGGAATTTTATAGGCAATTTAGGTAATTTTTAAAGTGCCTTTAGATTCTTGCTGCACAATGTTTCCTGTTTTTAGCCTCGTTTCATTTTTAAAAAATTAACTAAAAATCAGAAAAATCCAAGAAAATTACCAAAAACACTTGAATATTTATAAAAACTAAAAATATTTTTATTTTGATTTTCTGATCAATTTTGGTGTGTTAAATAATTGTTGGTTTATGTTTTTTCAATTCTTTTACATTTTTCTTAATACAAAAATTATAAAAAATGAAAAAATATATAAACAAACCTCCTTTTTATTGTATTTTCTCTATTTTATTTAGATTCCCGACTACTTCGTAGGTTTACCAAACCGTGCTCCTTGTGTTCAACCCTGGTAGCTATACCATGTAAAATAAAATAGCGAGACCGATATTTGACTTGAGTTGTTGATTTTTATACTTGGTGGTCTTTGTTTTCTTGATTGACTTAGCCCCGCGGTTCGGGTTGCAACGACCATATTTACACCTTAACCCAATTGCGGGATTTTTGAGTCATTAGTCGTCCTCGTCGAACCATCATCGGTGCCCCTACGGTCGGCACGTGGCATAAGTTGAGAACATCAGCCGTCCGATCGCCCTTACTTTGGGTATTTTGACTGTACACCCAAAGACTTTTTGTATTTATTTATTAGGACATAATCTTTCATTTGCCGTTGTGTATTTTTGTAATATTTGCATTAAACTCCCCTTAGTTTTGTTATTACATTTAGGTCCTTGGTCACATCACCTCACGTGTCATGCGCAAGTGAGGCGTGGCCATTTTGCGAAGGACCCCCCTGTGTTTTGTATATTTCGATTAGGTCTAGAAACATTTTTAATGTAGTTATAATATTTTGGGCAAATTGCATTTCGAACCCCATATTTTCGGATAATTACAATTAGTTCCTTATCAGTCACGTGTCCGTCACGTGAGATTTTGGACATTTTACAGGGCTAACCCTGGGTTTGTAGGGATTTCTAATTGGTCCAGAAATATTTTTATGTATTATATTTTTTGTAAAATTTGCAACTTGGCCCCTAGTCTTTTCCATATTTACACAAATACCCTTGCTAGGGTTGCGTTTTCTTTTTGTTATCTCTATTTATTTCATGCATCTATAAAATTCGAAAAAAAAATCCCCAAAAAATATGCATAAGTTTTTGTTGCATTGCATTTTCACACCATATTTTTATTTTTCATTTTTGAGCCTTTTTACTATTTATAAAAAATGAAAAACATGCATTTTTCCCTGTTTGTATTAGAAAATCCATAAAAATTATAAAAACTCTTTGAAAAATTCCAAAAAATCATATTTTGTTTATTTCTATATGTTTTATATTCAGACAAAAAATCATAAAAAATACAAATGAAAACTCATAAAAATTTCAAAACCCCTAAAAACTTTATAAAAATATAAAAAATTCTTAAAAATCCTAAAAAAAATATAATTTCTGTTTCTGAATTTCTTTTTTTATTATATTTATTTTAAAATTAATTTGGAGAATTTTGGATATTGTTTACTATTTTTATCTCCATTATAATTCCATACCTATATTTTATTCCATGTTTTGATTATTTTTCACTTTAAAAATACCAAAAAATTAATAATAATATAGAAAAATCACAAAAACATTATAAAATTATAAAAAACACAAAAAGATTTTATTTCCTGAATATTGCTTATTTTTACCTATTTTTATATATACGTTATCTCTCTCTTTCCCTTATTCTCTATATTTCTTATTTTATAATTTAAAAGAAAAAGAACATACAAAAAATATAAAATATAAAAAGAAAATACAAAATTAGAAAATTAAAAAAAAATCAAAATATACAAATATAAAATTAAAAATTAAAATAAAAAATGAAAAATTAAAAACCCACAAAAAATAGCACATATAGACAACTTGACCACATTCACTTTTGTGCATTGAATTGCCCCGATCTACCTTCTTACTTCCTGTGTTCGACGCTCTACACTACTTACACTATACACATCTTTTGTAGAGTTATAACAAATTTTAACTCCGCATCGCTTTTCATTGCTCGATCTTTATTGTGGGTTAATTGTTGTTTGAATCGGGTTTCTTGCGGGTCGCCACAGCGACTGCGTCTCCGCCTTGTGTGAGACGTATTTTAGACCCGTGAAAAATCCTCATTAAACAAATGGTGTCGTTGCCAGGAAGCAACACACTTAGATTGGGATTATTTGTTGATTTTGATTATTTGCCTATTTCTATACTTCCTTTATTTTATTTATTTTTGATATATTTTGTTGAGCTGCCTAACCTCCTCTCTTATTGATTTCGTGCGAGGTACCGCAGATCGAGGGAGGCGCTTTATCCTAGGCAACTGCGCACCCACGTGAAGGCAGCTTCTGCTTGCCTAGCACCAAAGGAGACGAAGAGGGATTTTTGAAGACCGATCTCCATCTTTATTTTCTTGTATTTATTTTTGTAATTTAAGTGAGAGAGACCCTTATTATTTGTAATAATATAGATACTTAGGACTCTGGACTCTCGGGACTAATTTCCAAGTGATTGTTCACTGGGGGGCTCAGCGTTTTTGTCGGTTTTCTTCGCATCTTTTTACTTTGTTTTCCGATTTTGTTTTCTCTATTTGTGGGATTGAGCCCTTAGTTTTAGGAATTGCTTGTCGATAGTATTAGGTCCAAACACATTAATCACCATTGCATGCTCCTATAGTCTACGTCTGGACTTAGTCAAATTTTGAAATATGGTTCTTCCCGAAAATAGCAATTTCTGAACTTAGGACGATTTTATCGACTGCATTGCATATAGATAGGTTTCAATTCTACTGAGCATCTTTTCATGTAAAGTGTTGGAGGCAAGGTGAGCATTTCTCTTTAGCATCCATCATTGATTTGCCGCTTGCATTGCTGATGAATCTGCGATTCGACATCTTTATTCATTTATTTTAGCTTAAAATCTCTTATAAAACACCTACATAAAAGACTAACTCCATACTCTTACTAACTTGCATCTATGTGTAAATATTGTACACTTCTTACTAATTTTAACCTAAAATAAATAAATAAATAACGAAAGGAAAAATAAAGAAAAGAAAATAAAAAAGGAACAAAAGAAGAAAACTGTATACATGCTGACCCGAACCCCAAGAGAAGGTCAAGACTTGACCTGATCGACCAGAAATAAAGTAGGGGGAGATAGGGTCCTTAAGCAGAAAATCGAAAACAAATGTGTGTGTTGTTGTAAATACTTCTCACTTATTTTGTATATATCTGTATAAAACTGACACTAATTTATTTGTGCCTTAACTGAACTCAAATCAAATAGCTTCCAAAACCAAAGTTGTAAATAAAAATATGTTCTAATTAATAAAAATAATTGCACAAGTAAATCATGTAAAGAATAAAAGTAGCCACACTTGAAAAAAGCCACTAAGCATTAATGGAAAGACCAATTCCGGCTCCATATGAGCTCAAATTGAACTCTGTAAAAGGACATTCATTTGTTGCGGGGTATGTTTCTCCAAGTGCCGGTGCACTTGGGGGACCTCACCGGTTTTGTTTTCATCGCCTTTATTTTTCTTTGTTTTCCGCGGATTTCGTGAGCTACCTCTTGATTGCTTTAATTAATTTGCTTGATCCAGGTAATTAATTAGGTCCAAACACCATAAACAAGAAATTTTCGTGCCTATAGAGTAGAGCATAATTTGGACTTAGTCAAATTAACTTATTCTTGCCCATTAATAGAAGCTATCATCTAGGACGGTTCACTTGTATTTGCATATAGGATAGTTTATTTAAATTATGTGCGGATCACTTGCATGTAGAGTGTTGGCGACAAGGTACGCATTTCTAATCCCTGCATGCATCATTGTTTTTAATCGTGCATTGGCATTTTCGATCTTCTTCCTTGTTTCCACTCACATAAGTTAAAAAGGAAATTGGACACATGGTAGGCGATTCTTTGAAAATATTTTTAACCAAGTGATAACTGCTAAAACCGGGACTGCTAAAGAAAACTCAACCCTAAAAACTACAAGGAAAAATCATTGTTTTGGGGAGAGTAACCCCCTCATTGTTTGGTTTGCTTGAGCGAGAGAGCGACCCTCACACTAGGATAGAGCCACGCCCGAACTCTTTTCAGACTACTATCTTGGATTAGTCTTTCTCCAGTAAGGATCTCTCCGGTAGCCGATAAAGCGGCCCGTGACGTCCTTAACAGATTGAATTGATCGGGTAGCAGGTAAACGGTCCGCAATTCATATTGGCTGGGAAGATCTAACTTTGAGATTACGCTAATCTCTTGAGAGCATTGGGTTCCTAATAGCTCGCTTTTAACCGCTCTGATATATTGTATTCTCACCAAACTCTAAAATTGACAAGACAATTGATCGAACTTTCACGGTCTTCACATTGAGTTGAGTTGGTGAACTGGGGGTTTGTATTGTGTTTGATTGCTTGTGTGCTTGCTAGATCCTTCTGTGCATTTGCGCCTTTTTCTCCATATCTTTTGACTTGACCACTCGTGCTCTCCCGATCCTGCCTTTTGTTTCGGAGATGGCGAGTTATTTTAATCCGATCTTCGCGGATACCTTGTACTCTCCAGACGATCCACCTTCCTTTTTCCAGGAGGACTTTCCTCCTGATTTTTGTGCATATCCGCCTAACCCATTATTTCAAGAATCGGAGGACTTCGATTTTTACCCACCCTCATTCAACCTACCCGATCTTGGGATTTTGGAGTCACCTTTCATGATTTCCACACTTGACACTGAACCAGATGATGGAGCATATGAATTCAAGGATTAGCAATCTATTTAACATAAATACGAGCCAAAACATTGCTCCACTATTTGAGGATATGGATTCATTTGAGGATAATCATGAGAGCTTGCAATCACCCAAAATACAAAAAATGAGAAAATTTTAAAAATCCAAATAGATTCTTGGGAGAGACATAATTAATTCATTTTGTGAGAAGAGGACCCAAATGCCCGATCATTTATCCACACATATATCCACCACATGTCCCGATGTTGACCTCGAGGATTCCATTATACAGACTGCTCTTGGCAATCCTCATGTAAATGCTGATTCCGACCTCCTCCCTTGTATGGATGAGGTCCAAAAGTTTAAAAAAATATTGATTGAACCCGAAGTGGTGGCCACGCCTCATGAGATCATTAAATCCCCACTTCAACAGGCCATGACAGATTTATCTACTTCTCAACACAAGAAGAGAAAACAAAGGAGAAGATCTGAGCGTCACATCTTGACCATGGCCACTGCCTACGCCATCTCTCACCGTCTGTATTCTAAGAAAGGGAACACCGCCACACCTCTTGTGAGTTGCTCCATATCTGACTATTCTTGTGATAACAGTCTCCTTGATGGTGGTTCGTCAATCAATACAATACCCTTCTCTATAGTACATTCTCTTCATCTTGGGCCTCTCAAGAAAACCAGGATGATAGTTCAATTTGCTGATGGATCTATCAAGAGGTCGAAGGGTATTCTAGAAAACGTTGTCATTCTTATTCAGGGCCTGAGTTTTACTTCGGATTTTGTTGTAATGCCCATGGAGACCTCCATCCCTGTGGAGCACCCTCCAATCATTCTGGGACGGCCTTTCCTCGCCTCTGCGGGAGCCGTTATTGATTATGATTCAGGAGAGATTCGCTTCCGTTCTGATGTAGGGAGCGATGTGTTGATCACTACACCCACCACTGACTAGAGACCTACATCCCATGAGAGCCCACCCGTGTTAGCCAACCCCAAGAAATTTGACCTAGATGATAATATCAGAGATTCTTGTTGTATGTTGGATGATAAGGAAACCCAGGAATTCCTCTTCAGGGAGGAAGACTCGGAAAGCATAGACATTGGAGTTCCCCCTTCTGGTATGTGGAGATGCATTGATGACATCTGCTGAATTTACACGATAGACACCTTAGAGCGGAAGGCAAAATCTGAGACTAGACAGGACGGACATGATTCGAATACTTCCACTGATGAGTCCGTTCCTATTCACCATGATTCAGATGAGACTGATCAGGCCAAATTTGATTTGATTGCTTTTATAAAATAATTTGGGCCTTTTGATAAAGATGATGATCTGATAGAGGCTCGCCAGGCTGAAATTGATCCTACTTTTTCTGATAATGATTTCGAGCCATTTTACTTTGATGTTTGCGAGACTTCCCAGGCCTGACATGACCATACTACTTCTAATAACCGGTTTAGGCCTGCACAATCTGAAACCGTTGAGGATACATTCTTGGTCGATCCTACTCAGTTTATGTCTAATGATGATCCCAATATCGACCTACATCTTGTCAAATCCATAGCTCAGCGGTCCCGCAAGAAGGTTCGTTTTCGACCTTCTTGACCTTTGTACATCCACTCCTCTTGTATATCCTTTCGTTTCACCCTTTCTTCTCCCGTTTTATCATTCACCCCTTTCAGTATGTGTATATATGCTATACTTAGGATGTGCTTTATCCTAAATATAGGGGGTGAATGACTTGTGTTGTTCATATTCATCCTATTCATTACTCTTGTTGTTGCCTATACTTAGGGATACTCTACCCTAAGTATAGGGGGTGATGTTGTTCATATCATGTCTTTGTATTTTTGAGTCTGTACATTCTTGTCATCGGTTTTCCCCTTTTGTACACTCTACTATACTTAGGATTACTTGATCTTAAGTATAAGGGGGTCACCAACTTCTCTTCTTTTTATCATTTCTTTGAGTCGTTGTAGCATAGGAGTCTTTTCACATTTCTATACTTAGCACGAGTTATGTCTTCCTTTTTCATTCTCTGATCACTATGAGGACATAGTTTGAGCTAAGTATAGGGGGTGTCGTATATATTGTATATATACTTTAGACATAACTCGTACTTTTAAATACATTTATTTGGGGGTTATGTGTATAATTTTGTAAATTCCACGTGTGTAAAAAAACAAATAAAAAGCACAACAAAAAAATCACAACAAAAAAATCAAAATCAACAAAAACACACTCAAAAAACAAATAAACAAACAAGCAAAACAAAACAAACAAAAAATCTTGTATATACTTATATATTTTTATTACTAACTTTTTTCCTTAAAAAAACTACAAAACCAAAAATCTATAAAAATTTGCATAATTAAAAAAACCTTTCTTTCCCTAATTTTCAGAGGAACTTCACCAAGAAATAGGATTTTAGAAGCTTCAGGTCTTTGACTTAATTCTTTGAGTTCCACATGACAATGTGCAGCGTTTGACTCTTAGTGTCTAACCTGATCTCTTCATTCTGGGTATAACTCTGGAATAGGGGAATCAATTTGTACTCTCGCACTATGCACTCAGCTCAACTCAGACGGGATGTTGGAAGACTGTGTGAGTTTCTTTTCTGGTAGCGTGGAAATCTAAAGACCGGAGTACGGGTTGAAATAAAGCTTCGGAAAAGGGATTGACGGCTGGACACAATTTTCTAAGACCCCAAAACATATATGGAAATAAAAAGATTCTATATCCGTAGGGGCACAACAAGATCCAAGCAGAACCACCAAAAATCCAAATACAAAGAAGCCACTACCAAATAAATATCTGACCAAAAAGGTCCAAGCTTCAAGAAAACCTGCAGATCTTGGTGGAGACTCGGCTACACTGGCCAGCTTCACAAGGAGAGGTGGCTACACTGGCCACCCTCTAGTTCTTTTCTCCTTCTTCTAACTTCTCACCCAATTCGATTGTGAACACAACACGACATACCTTAGAAGGAAATACCTGACTCCTCGAGGACGAGTTACCGGAGAGGGGATTGGCATGGTTGTCCGACATTCTGGATGGGAAGAGCTAAAACCTTTCACACACATGAGTCGATTGTTCAATGTTCATAGGGCGTGCTTTGGGAAGAGGATTGATCTAAGATGACTTCTGAGCTGAAACTGTTATGTGTAGAACTTGAAGGCTATCGATTTTAAAATTCTAAGTCTAACAGAAGTTCCGACACACTAATAATCCAAAGGTCCGACAGAGCTCCAAACTACAATTTTATGGAGATAAATTTAATACTCAATATTGTCCTACTTTCTTTATTTTCCCTTTCTTTTTCTTTTTTTTCACTTATTCTTTCAAATAAGTGTTTGCTAAGGGACTAGCAAAGGTAAAGCATAGGGGGATGATGAATCTGTGATTTGTCATCTTTATTCATTTATTTTAGCTTAAAATCCCTTATAAAATACCTGCATAAAACACTAACTCCATATTCTTACTAACTTGCATCTGCGTGTAAATATTGTACACTTCTTACTAATTTAACCTAAAATAAATGCATAAATAAAGGGGAAATAAAGAAAAGAAAATAAAAAAAAGAAAAAAGAAGATTGTATACATGTTGACCCGAACCCCAAGAGAAGGTCAAGACTTGACCTGATCGATCAGGAATAAAGTAGGGGGAGATAGGGTCCTTAAGCAGAAAATCGAAAATAAATGTGTGTGTTGTTGTAAATACTTCTCACTTATTTTGTATATATCTGTATAAAACTGACACTAATTTATTTATGCCTTAATTGAACTCAAATCAAATAACTTCCAAAATCAAAGTTGTAAATAAAAATGTGTTCTAATTAATAAAAATAATTGCACAATTAAATCATGTAAAGAATAAAAGTAGCCACACTTGGAAAAAGCCACTAAGCATTAATTGAAAGATCAATTCTGGCTCCATATGAGCTCAAATTGAATCAATCTCACTTACATTGGATTCGAAATTAAATTATCTTTAAAATGGCTGTATTTTTATAATTTTTGGATTTACGATTGAAAAGTCAATTTTCTGGGGTGGTTTGTGCAATTTTCCCATATATGTTGTGCATATTGTATTTGTATATATTTGTAAATATTTTTACTAATTTTTTAAATAAAAAAATAAAAATAAAAAAAATAAAAATAAAAATAATTTTTTTAAAAACAAAAAGGCTAATTTCCTCATTTACCCTTGTATATAATGTCATATATGTATATAGTATATGTATATAGTTGCTATTTTTAATTAACCACCATAAAAAAATTAAAAATAACATTTTTAATTAAAATAAATAAAGAGACGAAAATTCAAAAAAATAGTTAATTTTGTAAATAATTTTATCTCTCTCTTATTTTTATTTCATTTCTCATTTCATCTCTCTTATCTCTTCCACCAAAAAAATCAAAAATTCATTTCAATTTTCATCTCTCTTATCTCTTTATCCAAAAAATTCAAAAATTCAAATTTCATTCTATCTTTTCTATTTATATCGCTCCTTCTCCCTCATTTCAACTTGATCAATCTTTAGAGAGAGGAGCCCGATCTCCGAGAGAAAATTTCGTCGAGAATAGTGCCTAGCCTCCAAGTCGTCCGGTGACAGCAAGTCGGCCTTGTCGAGACGTTTCATTTCCGCTCCTAAGGTGAGATCCACATTTTTTCTCTTATTTTATCTTAGTTTAATCATAGTTTATTTTGTCGTATTTTTTTTAAATTCCATCGTCATTTTGTTTTTCTAGATCTTAAAAAAAATTCGTCTCGATTTGATCCGTCTCCGATTCTGAATTTTCATCTCACTTTCTCGATCTCCACATGATCTATTCTTTCTTCCACGATTTATCAACTCCGACTGCGCACGGTGATCGGAGAATCGGATTCGATCCTTTCATTTTTCGCCCGATCCTCGTTCACTTTTCTATTTGTAAATAAATAAAAAATAATAATAATAAAGCCATTTGTTTTCTTTATCCCTCACATTTGTTTTGCAGGATCATTAGAAAACAACAAAAAAATAAAAATAAAAAAATTCTATATCATATTTTTTAATTCCTATTTTTCGGATTTATAAAAAATAATAAAAAGAGTTTTTTCTTTTTATTATTGTTTACATTACAATAAAAAAAATTACAAAAAAAATAAATAAATAAGGGGACGGCTGCCCTCCTTGCGCCGCCGCCCCCTGCTCATCCTCCGACGCCCGCGCTGCCTCCCCTGGCTCCTCCACCGACCTTCGTCGCATTGCCCGCGTGCGGTCCCACGCCGCCCCTCCCGTCCGCTCCAGCCCGCCGGCGTCCAGCCGCTCTATCCCGCAGTCCTTAGTCACCCTCGAGCGATGCCTCGCCACTAGGAGTCCTCCATCAGGGTCGCCAACCACCACCGCGACCCTCCGCCAGCATGCATCTCCAGAACTCTTCCGCGCCACGCCTCCCCACCGCCCGCACCGCCTCCGTTGGCTCCCGCTCCGATATCCTGCTTGACGAGCGCACCTGTGCCAGCACGCATCTCCAGAATCCTTCGACGCCCGTCGCTCAGCCGCACCTACCTCCCCACATCCCTTCCACCGCCGCGTCTCCGCCTTACGCCCAGACCCTCGCTCGCACCGCCCGCGCGTAACGAGGAAGAAGAGGGGGCGATGGTCACTCCTACTTGCCCTTCCCTTGTGTTTGACAAACGAAGAGAACAGTAACCATAAGGGTTTGCAATATAAAATTGGGTAAATTACTATTAAGCCCTGGGAGTTTACAAAAATTGCAAAATAGTCCCCGCCTTCAAAAGAGCACAGGCGCGTTTGGGTAAATTTCACATTTCCTCCTACAAGTTTATATTTTTAATATTCAGCCCGAATCTTTTCCATATTTGCAATTTAGTCCCTGTAAATTCCAAACATTGAACTTGCTTGATCTTTGTGATTAATAAATGTTTATCATGCTCTAAAAATTTTGTAAAAATTTGTGTAAGCTCCTAGTATGTGTTTGAACATAGTCTAAAATTTTCATAGCTTTTTGAGGACATTTGATATATTTAAAAAAATAAAAGACAGTGATATTTTGTCTTCCCGAAATTTGAAAATTCATAAAAATTCAAATATTGTTCCAAAATTTCTAAAAAAAATTAGGGTAGTTTTATTTCATTATCTTTTAATTTCTATCCAATTTTCATGTATTAATTTTTAAAACCCAAAAAAATTGAAAAATATCAAAAATCTTATAAAAATCACAGAAAATTCTACAAAAATCCAAAAATTGTGATTCCAGTTTCTGTTTGTAGATATTTGCTTCTAGTTTGTCTTAAAAATAATTACCAAGAGTTTTGAGCACTTAAAATATTTTTAAGTTGCAAATCACTCCAGGCTGTGCACATTTTCGCATTTTCTCACTGTTTAATTTTTAGAAAAAATACAAAAATATGTGAAAATTCCACAAAAATTCTCAAAAATATTTCAAAACTTTTAAAACCCAAAAATATTTTCTCTGGATTTTTCTGAGTATTTTTGATAAATTAAAAAATTAAAAAAGAGTTGGTGTGCGTATTTTTGATCTTGTGAATATTGCTTCGTGCTAGAAAATAAAAAAAATTAAAAAGATAAAAAATCACAAAAACCAAGGCTAGTTGTCCTTTGAGATTCCTAATTTTCTCTTAATTAATTCTTGATTATTTGAATAACCCTCGGGATTTGTAGCCTCCCTGAGTTCGATCATGTCCGCTATACAGGTTAATAAGTAGCAAAAATAAAAAATTATTTGTTTATCACGGGATTTTTGTGGATAGCAACGACCAATTTACCATTACATTTCCATCCTCCGAGATTTCCTGAGACAACAATTGCTTTTCCGCCTCTCCCTCTGATTTTGATCACCTAGACGCTTAAAGGAATTGACTCCTCGATAGGTGCGTGCATTCTCATTAAAAATCCAAAAAAAGTGATAACAATAAAATTGGGACTGCTAAGATTACTTGACCATAAAATCAACTAAAAAGAAAAATATTGTCTTGGGGCGAGTAATCCCCTTATTGTCCGCGTTTTAGTTGCTCGCGTACACGCTAAGGATTAGTGCCAAAATCCCATTTCAACCCTCAACCCTCTAAGTGTTTGCGCAATATTTTGACTTCTCACCTAACTCTAAAAACAGACAAGATACAAAGACCGCATTTACGATCTCTACCGAGTTGAGTAGGTGAATTGAGGTTTATTTTGTGTGAGTTTGTTTGTGATTGCTTGTGTGTATCCCAGATCACCTCTGTGCATTTGCACCTTTTTCTTCACTCTTTTGATTTGACCATCGTGCTCTCCCGACTATCTTTTCCTTTTGTTTTCGAGATGGACCCCTGGAGCATTTTCTATCCGGACTTTGCGGATCCCTCGTTCACTCCAGCCGATCCACCTCCCTTTTATCAGGAGGATTCTCCTTCTATTTTTTTTCTGATTTTTGTACATACCCGCCTTAGAGACAGTATGAGGACTCAGACTTCTATCCACACCCACCTCCACCTTCATATCTTCCACCTTTACAACCACCCGAGACTGAGCTGTTGGAGTCACCTTTTATGGAGTCCACCCTTGAGTCCTTGACCCAGATGATGGATCGTATGAGACAGAGGATTGACAACCTCACTAGTATAAATAAGAGCGACTATGATATTCCACCATTTGCTGATATGGGTTTATTCGAGGATTTCCATGAGAGCTTGCAATCGCCAAAAATACAAAAAATGAGAAAAATTTAAAAAGCCAAAAAGAATTTAAGAGACTTTTGGTCGATTCAGACTGTGAGGAGAGTGCCCATCTACCAGACCATTTGACCACACCTGCACTCACATCTTGTCCCACCTTTGACCCCGAGGATGCCACTATACAGATTGTTTTTGGCATTCCTTGTGTATATGCTGATTCCGACTTCCTCCCTTGTATGGAGGAGATCCAAAAATTCAAAAAATGTTGAATGAACCCAAAGTGGTGGCCACTATTCATAAGATCATTGATGCCCCACTTCGTCAGGCCATGACCTAATTATCTACTCCTCATTATAAGAAGAGAAAGCGGAGGAGCAGATCTGAGCGTCATATTCTGATCATGGTCACTGTTCACGCCATCACACACCGTCCCATACCTAGGAAGAGGAACACTGCCACACCTTTCATTAGCTGCACCATCTTTGACCACACATGTGATCACACTCTCTTCGACGGCGGTGCTTCGATTAGCATATTACCCTTCTCGATGGTACAGTCTCTTCACTTAGGGCCTCTAAAGAAAACCATGATGATCGTACAGTTTGCTGATGGATCAATCAAGAGGCTGAAGGGTATCCTTGAAAACGCCGTCATATCGATTCAGGGCATGAGCTAAAATGTTGATTTTGTCATATTGCCCATGGAGACCTCCACAGGGGAACACTCTCCAATCATCCTGGGACGACCTTTCCTCTCCTCTGGAGGGTCATTATTGATTGTGGAACATGAGATATCCGCTTCTGTTTTGATGTCGGGAGTGATGTGCTGATAACCACACCTACCACCGACCAGAGACCTGCATCCCATGAGAGTGTGCCTGTGTTAGCTGACCCCAAGGCCTATGACCTATATGCGCATATCAGAGAGACTTTCTTTATGACCGATGATGAGACCCGAGAATTCCTCTCCAAGGAGGAAGACTCGGAAAGCATAGACCTTGGAGTTTCCACTTCTTGTGATTGGTGATGCGTTGATGGCATCTGTGATATTTACACAATCGAT
Organism: Ottelia alismoides; assembly: GCA_037367405.1. Lineage (NCBI taxonomy): Eukaryota > Viridiplantae > Streptophyta > Magnoliopsida > Alismatales > Hydrocharitaceae > Ottelia > Ottelia alismoides. The sequence continues at coordinate 79,381 of JAZKJV010006714.1, read as the reverse complement.
ACCATTGAGCGGGGGGTAGATATTGATGAGACTAAGGTCAAATTTGATCTTGTTGCTTTCATTCAGGAATTCATGCCTTTTGATGAAAAATATGATCCGATTAGGATTGTAGAGGATGAACATAGTTCGACTACTTCCAGTGATGAGTTCGTTCCTTTTTGTTTTGACCTGTACGACACCTCGCAGGATGACACTGACTATACTACTTCCGATGATGATGACTTCGTCCCATTCCACTTTGACATCAGCGAGACACCCAAGGTCGGACCTAGTCGTAATTCTTCCACTGACACGTCTGCACCTTCACACCCTAGGACCATCGAGGACCCACACCTTGTCGACCCTGATCGGTTAGTGTCATCTGAGGACCCCGATGTCGACCTGCACCACACCGGATCTATTCCTCATCGGTCTCGCAAGAAGGTTCGTTTTCTACCTTCTTGATGCTCTGTATATCCATTCTGTTGTATATTTACTTTTGTGTACATCCTTCTCTCTCTCGTTACGCTCATTCACCCGTTCTCGTGTTTGTCTTGCTTAGGATGTACTTTGTCCTAAGTATAGTGGGGTGGATGAGCCGAATGTTCAGTCTTCATTCCGTGTCATTACTCCCGTTGTTGCCTATACTTAGGGCTTCTTGCACCCTAAGTATAGGGGGAGTGATGTGTACATTCTCTCTTCTATCTTATTCCATCTTCATTTCTCTTTTCTTCTTTTCTTCTTTTCTTCTTTTCCTTTTCTATCTTCTTTTTCTACCAAAAAGGTGTCGCCCCTTGTTGTCAGTCTTCTATACTTAGGACCTACTTTGTCCTAGGTATAGGGGGTTGTGTGCCCCGAGTTCTTCTATTCTTTGATCCTCTCTATTGTCTCCTCTTCTTTTCTATACGTAGGGATATCTTACCCTAAGTATAGGGGGAGACAGTCTGAGTACGATCTGTTCATTCCTACCTTGACCCTCCCTACTTGGTGTACATCCTGCTATACTTAGGATTATTTGATCCTAAGTATAGGGGGGACGATCAACTTCTCATTGATTCATTCATTTCTTCGTTCATTTATTATTTAGATTTTCTTATACTCCGTACGAGTTGTATTCTCTTTTTCTCTCTGATCTATGAGGACATAGCTCAAACTAAGTATAGGGGGTCGTATATACTGCGTATATACTTTAGCCATAACTCGTACTTTCGTATTTTTCTTAATGACTATGGCTATTAATACCTATTAAAATTCATTAAAAACCTTAATAAAAGATGTTGATTATTCCTCAAATTCTTTTTGTATTTACTGATTAATAAATCAGGTGAAAATGTTTTTTGCAAAATGTTTGAAAAATAGTTTGAAAACCCGTTTGAAAAATATTTTGAAAAATATTTGGAAAACATTTTGTTCAATATTTTCAACCTTTATAAAATTATTTAGTTTTGAACAATTTTATTTTCTTTGTGTGAAATAAAATGTTTGAAAATGATTTGCAAATGGTTTGAAAATGATTGCAAAAATACTTTGAAAAACCTTTGCAAAATGATTTTTAAATGTGTGTACATGTTTGTAAAAATTATTTTGGACTATAGTTTTCAAAAATTGTTTGAAAAAAAAATTTCAAATAAGTTTGAGGAATATATGCATCACACTAAAATTCTTTTTTTTATAATGATTAAAATTATTATGTGGAATGTTGGGCTTATATATATCATGGTCAATTACCTTGATATTCAGTTTCTATTGAGAGATTTATATTATAAAATATAGATAACTTTATAATATACCGAATAAGTAATATTCTATACTTAAACAATAAATAAACAAATCAAAATTTACATAAAAGAAACATACAATAATAATGATATATTGGACGTACAAAAGTATATCAATAATGATTCATTCGTTTGTATATGCGATATTTTGTACAAAATAGGTCAGTATTGTAAAAAAATTATATCGTTATTAATAATTGAAAAAAATGTGTAGGGTCATTATTCTACAACCGACTATATATTATAATACCACAACAATATATTAAATTATTATTGTATAAAAATTTTATATTTAATACTTGTATAAATAATGTAGGGCTATTTGTAAATTTAGAAGGGCTTACCGTTAAATTGAGAGGACAAGGGGGAAGTTATGCAAATTTGGGTGGACACGGTGAAAATTATGTAAAATTGACGGTAGCCCAAGTCAGCATATGATGTGCCGATTTGGGGAGACACTATTCCAAATCGACATCTTAGGTGCCAATTGATGCCTAAATTTTTAATTATTAAATCATGATAGCTATTTACTTAATTATGAAGATTTTAATAATTATTTAGAAAAGCTCACCTTTGAACATCGTCCTTGATAATATATTGAATGGAATGGAATATCTATTCATATAATGAAATGCATTGTTCTTGTATTTTTGTCCTTATTAAGCATCTTTTTTTGCTTTTTAAAGAAATTGTCGATTTTTGTAATTAACCAGAAATCTTACATTTACTTTTTATCAAAACATTTTTTGAAATTTAGTTGATGTATTAACAAGTCTCATTTTGATGAAATGGTACCATTTTATTTAGAACTTATACAAACACATCTAACAACAAGGCTTGCTCAATAAGTGTTATCTCATTAAACTTGAACCCTTAAATCTTGTTCCTGAATATATCACAGGTTCAAAAAGGAAAATGCACAAAAATCATGTAGCTCTACTTCATCATCCTGCAAACATCACTCGCTGTCAATGCTTCACCCGGTAACCCAACACCAACCTGGAACTCATCGCTTTGCCGACGATGACAAGATAAACGATCGTGTCTTCCCGAACAGAGCCCACATGTCGAACTTCACCGGCCACTCCTTCCAGTCCATCCACCTCTGCATGCACGCTTCCTCATACCACTCTAGCAAACCCATCGTCATTTTCAAACGTATTCTCCACGTCGGCCAACCTGACATCCACCACCTTTAAACGCGGCTCCACTGCCGCCTTCATGCGTTGAACCCTCCGGCACTATCGGTTGCTCTCAAGGCCCTCGTGTTAGCTATGCACTCCATCATGATCCCTCTCCAGCCATCAACAACCTCCAGCCACGGCCTTGCACTCGACCTCCGATGTCAAAGCCATTGCCTGAGACTGAGGTGGAGTATGCAATGATGACGAAGTCAGGGAGGAGTTGAGGAAAAGGTGGCCGACTGACGAACCGCAAAATCGGCCCTTTAATAGAGTGTTTTTAGCACATGGAAATGTCATCGTAGTCGGGCCGATTCGGGTCGTCAAAACGATCACCTCATTAAGAGATATGCCATAATGAGTCGAAATGAGGTGATCGAAGATTTATTTTACTTGGCAAGATACCAAGGTCGAACTCAGGGACACGAGCCTCTCTCGTATTAATCGGATTTAAGTGTTTTTAATTAGGTGTTGAGTTAAAGATCTATAGGTCAAACCATGCTAAGACACAACAAGACAAGACATAAAACATGCATTTTTTTTATCTCATTTTTATCGTGCAAATAAATGCAAGGCGATGCAATGAAGATATGCCCTAGATAGAAAATAATGAGCAAAAGTGAATACAAGTCAATTTCGAGTTCCTTAAAAAAAAGGGGCAGATGTGATGAATAAGAAAGGCATCATATTGGGCTCAAACAGACACATCGCTATAAAATAATACATAACAAAAATTATTGTGTCTAAAACAGTAATCAAGCATGCCATTTAAAAGATCATCAAACCAGCTTTAAAATGAAACTGAAATCAACTCGATTGGAGCTATGTAGCTCAAGTTATTCAACAAAGAAAGCAAGGGCATAACTGAAATAAAACATGAAAAGATAACTACAAAAAGGTCCCTGGAAAGGACTGAAATGCAATAAAAATAAGGCGCGAGACCTTCCCTGTAATTTACCCAAAGGCGCGGGGACCTTTTTGCAAATATGGAGAAGTTCTAGGACTCCTCTGCAATTTGCCCAGAAGGCACGCGCCAGGCACGCGCCCTCCAGGCTCGGGTCGATCTGAGGTTCGGAGGAGGCCCGGGTTGCTTCGGCGTGGTTCGGGCTGAGGCTTTGGCTCGATGCAGGCTCGGACAAGGCTCGGCGAATCCAAGCCTCTGGCTCGGTGGCTGAGGCTCGGGGGCTCTCTGGTGTCGCCACGTGTCTAGGCATGGACCATTCGATCGTGGTGATCGAATGGCTCTGGAAGTCGGCGACGTGGCTGCCCCTCAGCCGTTGGATGAACGCCCGGAGGGATCATCTAACGGCGCATGTACGCTCTCCTTCTTCGACTGCTGGCGGCGGAGTTCGAGCTCCGGCGAGAAGCTCCAAGCTCCGCCACTCCTTCTTGATCACGACAGGCCTCCCCGAAGCTCCATAAGCGGTGGTTGATGAAGTGGGGAGCTCGAGGAAGATGTCGGTCGTCATGGCTCAGTCTGACGGAGACCCGAAGCTGAAGGCGAACTTGACGAAGTGAGCTCCGGCGAAGCTCCGACCAGTGCGAGTTGGAGGACCTGCATGGTTAGTAAATAGCCGAAGCGGCGATAGGGTGCGTGGGTGAGTGAAGTGGGAGCTCGGAGGGGCGAAGGGAACGAGGAGCTCGGTGCTCCTCCGCCGTGAGGGCGGAGGAGGTGGGTCGGAGATGACGGAGGATATGAAGAAGGGAAGAGGTGATCGGAAAGATGCGCGTGGAAGGGGGGTTAACGGCGAAGCTAATAGGAGGGTTATCGGAGCGAGGGGGTGGCCGGAGAGACCTGATTAAATCGATGAAATCGAAGAAAAAATCAAAGGAGGTTCAGAGGAGCTTACCTGGTCGGAGGCGAAGTGGGAGCTTGGGCTGGGGACTCGAGAAGGTCCCCGGGTCTTCGCTGAACTCCGGCAGCGACTCGGAGCAGCTCGAGCGGACGCGGTTGCGCCGCGACGACGCCGATGACGGCGTCGGGTCTCACCGGGGGAGACAGTCGTCTTCGCTCAATCCTACCGCCTCCCCCTGTCACAGGGAGGCGGAGGAGGGCTGGGCTGCTCCCCGCGTAAAGATGGACATCGGGAACAGTGGTCGGAGGAGATGTATTTGAAGGGCGAAGTGGCGGAGGTGATGGTTGACGACGTGGGTTTCGAAGTGATCGTGGGATGAATGGGAGCATGTCGGCGGTTAATGGAGGTGTGCGCGAGGGAGAAGGATGATGGGGGAAGACCGGGAGGTGTTTGGTTAGTGGTGATGGTGGTCGGAGTAGGTGGGGTAATAGGAAGGGGGCGAGGTGTTCGTGCGGTGAAATCGTGGGGAGAAGGGGTCTTCGGAGGTAGACGACGGTCTCCTGACCGTTGGATCTGGAGATCCAACGGTGGAGATTAAGGCGCGGAGTGACGGCGCAGATGGGATCTGGGGCGATGTGATCGGAGGGCAGAAGGAGCGACCACGTGGCGATTGGAGAGCGAGGCGCCATCGGAGGGTGGTGATGAGAGATGGAGGTTGATCGAGCGGTTAGGAATAGGGCCTGGATTAACGGTCCTGATGGAAGATCGGGTGAGTGCGATCGGTGGCGGATGGATGCGCCACGTGTCTGGCTGAGGGAGCGGCGCGAATGGAGGGAGCAGATGGAGCGCGTGGGGTGATCTAAGGGTTGAAGGCTATCGGCTGGCGTGGAGGGATGGGGACCGTTGGATCTCAGGGGGAGATCTAACGGCCAGGAGTGGTGTCGGATGATACAAAGGGGCCGGGCCACGTGGCGCCCCCAGATTGGGCCACGTGGCCCAATCAGATTATTAGGAGGGTTTTTCTTATTTTTGAGGGCCGTATTGGCCGATTTTAAGAAAACTCAAAACATGAAAGTTGTAGATCTTGATGAGATCTACAAGTTTCATGTTGACCAAAACTCAAAAAGAGATCATACAAGGACCCGAAATATTTTTGAGGGTATTTTTAAGTCTAAAAATACCACGAATTTTGTTTTGCCATTTTTTTGTGATTTTTAATTTATTTAGGACTCTGTTAATTATTAGACACTAACAGGGATTTATTGACAAAACCTTAAGCAAGGGGGTTAATTATGGAAAATAAAGATGATGAAACTGAGGTTCATCACCCCCCTATACTTAAACTATGCTCGTCCTCGAGCATCAAAAAGAATGACTAAGTTGGATTAACCCCCTTGTGCATGTGAATACAGGATCCAATCTGATCAAGTCGACTCGGCTTCAGAGATCCAAAATTTTAGAGTTCAACCCAGCCTTAATCAAGAGGCTTCCAATTCCTCTACTTCTCTAGACTCTCTCTGATGTACATATAAACTAAAGGATATGAGTTTAGTGTTGACTGCAATTCTGAGAGTAGAGTCAATTCGTCACCCAAAATCTTGGTCCGAGAAAATCTCCTAAGGACCCCATCCTCTGCACTAGGGAATAAATCAAATCTTGCATTCAGTCCACCTTCTCTTTAGTTTGTCAGACTTAGAAAATGTGGATGGCAGGCCAGAAAATGGAGGGCATGGGATTGTGTCAATTCTTCTCTCCCTCTCATTGGAACAATGATTCCCTCTAGTGCCTTTTACGCAACACATTTTTTTGTTGTTGATCAGTGCGTCCGTCAAGAGAAGTTGGAGCCGTTTGCACTTGTTTTCCTGGGAGTACACCGGGGTGTGTCTCTTTTGAGTACCTATCGTACCTTCGACACCCAGACTTGTAGCATTTACGATGCAGAGCCCTTTTTTGGTGCAAGCCCGACTCCTGGTCCTAATAGCGGTGGTCCAAGTGGACACTTTGAAAAGTTTGGGAGCGCTCGCCTTTGGTGGAAGCTCTTTGATATTTGACTTTGGTGGAATGTGAGCTTTTCTTTGAATTTCATTGACTTGTATAATTGGTGGCTAGCTCCACTGCTTTTACCAAGAGTTGGCGCACACTGATCAACCTTTTTTATTTATTTTTTTCACACCCAGGCACTTAGGTTAATGTCAAGAGATTAGTATAAGAATCAAGTTCTCATACTGGCTAATATTGCTGACACTCAGGTTTCCCGAAGCCTCCAAAGATTTTATCCCATCCTCGAGCATCATTAGATCAGATCCAAACTTGACTTCCTCATCCCAATCCCTCAGGTGAAAAATCAACTCATCTCATCGAGAACCACAGTCGTGCATGTGATGTGCTGATCATATTCTCTTTGTCTGAGACTAAGCATGGAATATAGCATGCAAATCTAGAAACTTAGGGGAATGTGGATGATTAAGTCTAAGACCCTGATGGCTAAGGCTGGTTAACCTAAAAATCTCAAAGACTTCTAAAAGCTAAGTCTTCTTGACCAAATCAGATCCCGGGTGAAAGTGAAAATGTAGAGGACTAATCCAACTTCTTCATTCAAAAACAAGACACTTTTTTTTTTAAAACTTCAAGAGATATTAGAACTTCCTAAGCTCAATTGAGCATCCGCGGTTCAGCCAGTATGGATGTAAGTACAGGCCAAAGCCCGTTGCTTGAGGACGGGGCCTTGCGCGATGTCCTCTAAACCATCCAATCTGCTAAGGGCGAACCCTCACTGAACGCGGCTGACTTAATTGGGCTTAGTTAGTCATTAATAGCTCCTAAATGTTTTAAGGGGTTTTCTGATTTTTATGGATTTTAATAAAAGAGTTAAAACACAAGTTAGACTCAACTTTCCTTGAAAAAGAGATGGCGATTTTTCAAAACCCATGTATCACAAAATGAAAATTTTCAAAACATTTTCAAAAATCATTTTCGAAAATATTTCTATAAAATAGTGTAACATAATATCGAAAAACCGCAAAATCCTTTGAGTTCTCTTAGTCCAATGAATTTTACCTTAGCCAAAAAGTTTTTAATTTTTCAAATTTTTCAGATTATAGCTAAAGTAAATATACGGTATATACGGTATACCCCCCTATACTTAAACTTTGCTATGTCCCATAGCACTAGATGTTACAAGTACATAGGTCCATTTAAATATAGAAGAATATACGGGAGCTAAGAGGGGCTCCCCCTATACTTAGGTTAGAAATAACCTAAGTATAAAGGCAAGAAAAGATGAGTAGAGAAAAATCACGGGGACTTGGGTCCCCCCTATACTTAGGCTGAGATTAGCCTAAGTATAAATATGGAGATTGATGTTGGAAGAGACCCAAGGTGAACGAAGAAGTGGGATGAATATACAAGTGAGCGGTTGAATCTTCGGAGATGAAAATGGAGTGTCTTCGGATTTAGGGTGTGTGTTGCAACAAAGGCTCAATCAAGCAAGCAAATCCTTAGTTTCACCAACTCACACATGAAACCAACTTAAGTTGTTTATTATCTTGTCTATTTTATTGGTGATAAAACATTTGATTTTTACGCAAAGAAAAGATGTGAAGGAAAATTATTGCGTAAGCGAGGGTATTGCTCTCCCAAAACCGAATTTTACTCCATTTTTGGTTGACTTGCAATTAACAGTCCCACTTTTATTTTAGGTTATCACTGAATTATGGTTAGCACATCAATCAGAAAATCATCGTCTACCGTTCATTCCATTTTCCATTTATCCTAGGTGATCAATCTAGAAAAATGAAAGCCGAGGAAAACATGTATACGATGAAGAAAAACTCGATCTAGGCTAAGCGAGAAATCATGCAGTGATTTGACGATAAAAGCCGCGAAAAATCTGGGGCCATTTTGAAAATCAAATCAAACATGTATGCAAGTCGAAAAAGCCGCACCTAATCATGCATCTATTAGCGGTGATTAATCTTCATGAATTTTAGCTAAGTGATACGAGATTATGTGCGTCTTCATTTAAAGTGTGTCCTAACCTACGATCAAGCACATAAGATATGAAAATTGAGCTCGGAGAGCCGTGTGCCTAAGTCCTAGGTCGACACTCAAGTGGGGACGATCCCCACACAACCACGATCGTTCGATTACATACGCGAGTCTTCGATCGAAGACCGCTGTAAAAGACGAATTATTAAAAATGCAACAAAAATGCGAGATTTTTTTTTCTTCCTCCTTTGCTCCAAGCATGCTCCTGTGGCTCCTCGCAGCGGGGAACGTCCTGCTCCTCGCCTCCTTGATCCATCAAGGGCCCTGCCACAAAAGCAATGATTAGATATCATAAAGGAAAGAAAAATTTTATATGCAAAATTTGCGGTTAATTGACCTATAAAAAAGAACACTAAATTAAACATACAAAAAATCCAAAAAAATAAAAGAAATGAGCCGTGTCCCCGGCAACGGCGCCATTTGACGAACCGCAAAATCGGCCCTTTAATAGAGTGTTTTTAGCACATGGAAATGTCATCGTAGTCGGGCCGATTCGGGTCGTCAAAACGATCACCTCATTAAGAGATATGCCATAATGAGTCGAAATGAGGTGATCGAAGATTTATTTTACTTGGCAAGATACCAAGGTCGAACTCAGGGACACGAGCCTCTCTCGTATTAATCGGATTTAAGTGTTTTTAATTAGGTATTGAGTTAAAGATCTATAGGTCAAACCATGCTAAGACACAACAAGACAAGACATAAAACATGCATTTTTTTATCTCATTTTTATCGTGCAAATAAATGCAAGGCGATGCAATGAAGATATGCCCTAGATAGAAAATAATGAGCAAAAGTGAATACAAGTCAATTTCGAGTTCCTTAAAAAAAAGGGGCAGATGTGATGAATAAGAAAGGCATCATATTGGGCTCAAACAGACACATCGCTATAAAATAATACATAACAAAAATTATTGTGTCTAAAACAGTAATCAAGCATGCCATTTAAAAGATCATCAAACCAGCTTTAAAACGAAACTGAAATCAACTCGATTGGAGCTATGTAGCTCAAGTTATTCAACAAAGAAAGCAAGGGCATAACTGAAATAAAACATGAAAAGATAACTACAAAAAGGTCCCTGGAAAGGACTGAAATGCAATAAAAATAAGGCGCGAGACCTTCCCTGTAATTTACCCAAAGGCGCGGGGACCTTTTTGCAAATATGGAGAAGTTCTAGGACTCCTCTGCAATTTGCCCAGAAGGCACGCGCCCTCCAGGCTCGGGTCGATCTGAGGTTCGGAGGAGGCCCGGGTTGCTTCGGCGTGGTTCGGGCTGAGGCTTTGGCTCGATGCAGGCTCGGACAAGGCTCGGCGAATCCAAGCCTCTGGCTCGGTGGCTGAGGCTCGGGGGCTCTCTGGTGTCGCCACGTGTCTAGGCATGGACCATTCGATCGTGGTGATCGAATGGCTCTGGAAGTCGGCGACGTGGCTGCCCCTCAGCCATTGGATGAACGCCCGGAGGGATCATCCAACGGCGCCTGTACGCTCTCCTTCTTCGACTGCTGGCGGCGGAGTTCGAGCTCCGGCGAGAAGCTCCAAGCTCCGCCACTCCTTCTTGATCACGACAGGCCTCCCCGAAGCTCCATAAGCGGTGGTTGATGAAGTGGGGAGCTCGAGGAAGATGTCGGTCGTCATGGCTCAGTCTGACGGAGACCCGAAGCTGAAGGCGAACTTGACGAAGTGAGCTCCGGCGAAGCTCCGACCAGTGCGAGTTGGAGGACCTGCATGGTTAGTAAATAGCCGAAGCGGCGATAGGGTGCGTGGGTGAGTGAAGTGGGAGCTCGGAGGGGCGAAGGGAACGAGGAGCTCGGTGCTCCTCCGCCGTGAGGGCGGAGGAGGTGGGTCGGAGATGACGGAGGATATGAAGAAGGGAAGAGGTGATCGGAAAGATGCGCGTGGAAGGGGGGTTAACGGCGAAGCTAATAGGAGGGTTATCGGAGCGAGGGGGTGGCCGGAGAGACCTGATTAAATCGATGAAATCGAAGAAAAAATCAAAGGAGGTTCAGAGGAGCTTACCTGGTCGGAGGCGAAGTGGGAGCTTGGGCTGGGGACTCGAGAAGGTCCCCGGGTCTTCGCTGAACTCCGGCAACGACTCGGAGCAGCTCGAGCGGACGCGGTTGCGCCGCGACGACGCCGATGACGGCGTCGGGTCTCACCGGGGGAGACAGTCGTCTTCGCTCAATCCTACCGCCTCCCCCTGTCACAGGGAGGCGGAGGAGGGCTGGGCTGCTCCCCGCGTAAAGATGGACATCGGGAACAGTGGTCGGAGGAGATGTATTTGAAGGGCGAAGTGGCGGAGGTGATGGTTGACGACGTGGGTTTCGAAGTGATCGTGGGATGAATGGGAGCATGTCGACGGTTAATGGAGGTGTGCGCGAGGGAGAAGGATGATGGGGGAAGACCGGGAGGTGTTTGGTTAGTGGTGATGGTGGTCGGAGTAGGTGGGGTAATAGGAAGGGGGCGAGGTGTTCGTGCGGTGAAATCGTGGGGAGAAGGGGTCTTCGGAGGTAGACGACGGTCTCCTGACCGTTGGATCTGGAGATCCAACGGTGGAGATTAAGGCGCGGAGTGACGGCGCAGATGGGATCTGGGGCGATGTGATCGGAGGGCAGATGGAGCGGCCACGTGGCGATTGGAGAGCGAGGCGCCATCGGAGGGTGGTGATGAGAGATGGAGGTTGATCGAGCGGTTAGGAATAGGGCCTGGATTAACGGTCCTGATGGAAGATCGGGTGAGTGCGATCGGTGGCGGATGGATGCGCCACGTGTCTGGCTGAGGGAGCGGCGCGAATGGAGGGAGCAGATGGAGCGCGAGGGGTGATCTAAGGGTTGAAGGCTATCGGCTGGCGTGGAGGGATGGGGACCGTTGGATCTCAGGGGGAGATCTAACGGCCAGGAGTGGTGGCGGATGATACAAAGGGGCCGGGCCACGTGGCGCCCCCAGATTGGGCCACGTGGCCCAATCAGATTATTAGGAGGGTTTTTCTTATTTTTGAGGGCCCTATTGGCCGATTTTAAGAAAACTCAAAACATAAAAGTTGTAGATCTTGATGAAATCTACAAGTTTCATGTTGACCAAAACTCAAAAAGAGATCATACAAGGACCCGAAATATTTTTGAGGGTATTTTTAAGTCTAAAAATACCACGAATTTTGTTTTGCCATTTTTTTGTGATTTTTAATTTATTTAGGACTCTGTTAATTATTAGACACTAACAGGGATTTATTGACAAAACCTTAAGCAAGGGGGTTAATTATGGAAAATAAAGATGATGAAACTGAGGTTCATCACCGACATGCATGCTTATACTTGGAAAGCAGAAGGTGAAGAGTTGATGATTTAGATTCCAAAATCCAACTTTATAAATTGAATTTTAAAGTAATACTTTAGCTATCGTCCAAATTTCGCTTAAATTCAACATTATTTGTTATTTTATCTTAATAGTTGAAAAGTCAGATCTTTTTTAAATAGAAATAAGTTATTTAGATCGTTTGACCATTAAAATAAAATATCAAATGATTTTGGATTAAAGCAAAATTTGAAATATGTAGAGTATTAATCTAATATTCAATCTATAAAGTTAGATTTTGAAATCCAAATAAAAAATTAGAGTAGGACTCTTCACCTTCTTCTTTCCAAGTATAAGCCTACATGTTGGCCACCTTTTCCTCAACTCCTCTTCCAAATTTGATCCTCTTACAAAAATTTTACCACGTGATATGTTTGGTAGACGATTTTTCAAATCGAAATCTCATCAAAACCAAATTTGGCAAACAAAATGCATGAAGAAGAGCGTGGAGATTTCTTTACTCGCATGGTTTGGGCATAAACGGAAAGCCACCTCTACGACAACTCGCAGAAACGCTCCCCCTCCGCAAAGATAAGACGCTCCTCCGCAACAGCCGCGGAGGATACCGCCGCCGCCATGGACCCGAGCAGCGGCTTCTGCCCTTCCACGAGAACCTTCCACAGCATCCGTCCTCACGTGGCTCTGCCCCCTCCGAGCGAGTCCATGTCCGTCACGAGCTTCTCCATCTCCCTCCTCCGCTCGCTCTCGCTGCCCCCGTCCCACCCGCTCTTCATCGACGCCTCCTCCGCCACCTCACTCCCCGTCAACCTCTTCCTCTCCCGCCTCCGCTCGCTCTCCTCCGCCCTCCGCTCCCCTCCCTTCAACCTCTCCAAGGGACGCGTGGCCTTCATCCTCTCCCCCTCCCGCTTCGAGGTCCCCCTCCTCTACCTCTCCCTCCTCTCCCTCGGCGTCGTCGTCTGCCCCTCCAACCCCGCCTGCACCCCACATGAGATCTCACGTCAGCTCCGCCTCGCCTCCCCCTCCATCGCCTTCGTCACGTCGGCCACCGCCCACCTTCTCCCCGAAGAGATCCCGACTGTCCTCCTCGACTCCCCATCGTTCCAGTCCATCCTCTGTGCTGGACACAGCGACGACGAGTTGCCTGAAGTCCATCAGGAAGATACCGCAGTTATCCTCTTCTCTTCGGGGACCACGGGGCCGCCCAAGGCCGCGGCGGCGTCGCATCGCAACTACATCGCCATGATCGCTGGGTTCTTCGCCGACGAGGCGGCACGGCGGGACAGGAGAAGGGTCGCTGCAGGGAATGAGGTCCTGCTCCTGACGGCGCCGTTGTTCCACTCGCTTGGTTGCTTCGTGGTGATGAAGGGCGTTGCTTTGGGGGAGACGACGGTGCTGGTGGACAGACCGAGCCTTGGGGAGATGATGGGCGCGGTGCGGAGGTATGGGGTAACGATGCTGACGGCGGCGCCTCCGGTGGTCGGGGCGATGTCGAGGGTGGTGGGATCGGAAAAGCTTAGGAAGCTGAAGAGGGTATTCTGCGGGGGGGCTCCACTGCATGGGGTCGCGGTGGAATGCTTCCGCCAGAGATTTCCTTGGGTCAATATCGAGCAGGTATGTCATACTTGTCGCAATTTTAGCACCATCTCCCTTGGAGCGGATCCTCTGCTGCTGCTGCAAGGATATGCTCCCTTATCATAAGGCTGCCTTCGTTACTGCAGCTGCTGCTGTAACAGCAAGGACATACTCCCTAACTCCTATATCGTGTCTTTCTTTTCGCCAATATTTTTTATAAAACAAATGCACCGATAACTAAACCAGAAAGAGAAAGAGGGGTGATGGTCGATTCAACTTCAGGCTCCCCTATATTTTTTTAGAATTTGTTATTATTACCCAAATAGATACGTAGGAATAGGAGAAGTGCATCGCCGTGCATGCCACAAAGTAGCTGATAGACCAGATGGCAATATATAAACCAAAGCATAAACAGTGTACTTTGTGAATATCAAAGGAGGCTACTATTCTGATGATCGTATATGATGCATATAATAAGTCTCGAAAAACTCGATGTACCACTGTATTTTTTGTATGTATAGAAATGAATTTAAGTTTTATTTGACGCTATTAAAAACGATGTTAGCTTTTTTAAATACCTTTATCAATAAACCTAAGGTGCATTTGGATAGAGAGTTATCTGACTTGTTTTTGTATTTTGGTGTTTGGATAGAGGGTTTGGAGTTAAGATTATTTGTTGTGATGTGATTGTATTGAAGTTTGGGAGAGTAGTTATGATGCAATTGTATTTGAGTTTGAGAAGTAAGTAGAAGTTAAGTATTTCATAATTTTTGGATGATATATTAGCTTTTGTTGGAATGGATGAAAGAGAAGTGGATTGATTGATATGTGAAATAAAAAATAGTGATCTTCAAGTGGTCTACACAAAGATGGGTGGAACCACCAAAAGAGAGGGTAACCATCAACCCCAGTGCACCCATTGAGAATAGTCTGAATATGGGAACCTTTTGGCAACTTGCACGCGCAGCTATATTACAGCACTGACTCTATTTAGAATTACCGGTAAATCCTTATGGTCAAACGTGAGATCTTGTTCTGCTTCGATCCAACTATTTTTCCAGGAGGACATGCATCCAATTGTTTATGTTATCTGGAACCCGGACCCGGCATTGAAGAGGTGAAAATTTCACATCACCTTGGGGTTCGTTCCCTGTAGGACTTTTCTCACGGAAGAACCTAATAATTGCTTCCTATTGGACCTTTGGTGGCGGAGGAAAGCTCCCGCCTGAGCTCATTAGACTCGATTCAAACTCATTATCGAAAGAAGAATGAGAGTGCGAAACGATGGCCTCCGCAAAGGGTTCTCCTCCGCTCAGGGCTGTCCGCGCCGTCCTCCGGTATCCTTCGACAAACTTCGCCGATGGCTCCTCCGCTTACGACTCCTCTCACTCAGGTATCTTTCTTCCTCTTCTTCTTCCACTCCATTCTCCCTTCTCTAAGCCTGCTTCTCCGATTCCTCCGCCTGTTTTTCTCCAACCTTGGGCGGAATAGCCCGTGTTTTGTCCTTGGAGTTTTACTCCGCGATCTCTGGTTCTCCTGTAATCTTGTGGAGAATCCACAAAAGGGGACCGATATCGCACTCTTAGCATTCTTCATCATTCTGCTCGAGGCTGTTCTTTGAACTATGGGCTGTCGTGGTTTTAAAAAAAAACGGACGAGGCCGAAGGAAAACATTCCTGCTACAGGTTATGAACCGGATACACTGAAACTTGTCAAGGATCGATCTTGATATCTTGATCGTGATTTCTTGATCCCCTCTAAACCAAAGATGTCTGTTGATTTAGTGAGGGGAAAACAGATTGGGAGGCTACCTTATTGGAAAGCCCAAAAAAAGACTACGAAGCAATTGAGAGGTGTTCTTCTGTTTATCCCAATGCGAAAATGACTGCTGCAAACAATAGAGACATTCATGCAACCTCCAACTCTGTCTCGAGTCTAGACAAATCTGCCACTTCCGATACTTTGATATTGACCGTTGTTGATCTCAATTCTCGACCTGGAGAGTCGTGAATATTCAAATTCCTTGTTGTCCTAGACCCTTCCCAGGTTGGAAGAAATTCCCTTTGGCGCTGATGTAATTGAAGATGATTGTTTTAGTTTGGAGGATGATAGGGGAAATCACCTTACGTATCTGCTTACTAATGGAAAGGTGTCTTCTTGCACCATCGTGTCCCCGGAATTTCCCACTCAAGTGGTAAAGGAAGGTACTCTTGGATCTACGGGAAATTCCAGAGGAGTTGAACCCTTTGTTCATTATGGAGATTCCGATGCTTCTGATAACCCGATTTATGTTGATTCGAAAAGGGGTGATCAGAAACAGAAGACTTTCACTAATGATCTCTTGGGAGAAGTGATGCAGATTAAAAATTTGTGACGGTGAAAAATAAATTCGATGGTGGAATTTTTGGTGGAGAAGAAATCAGAGTGGTTGAGAGAAGAAAACGTGTCGGAGAACGAGGGATTTTGGAGAAGAGAATCACGGAGATCGTGCGGGGAAGGGAGAGATAAAGGAAGGAGATATGAGATAAATCTCGATTTTACTTCAACTCCAACGGTCTTTAACAATAGACTACCATCCCTTTTATATAGGAGGGGTGGGATTACAAAATTAGAAAGAAATTCAAATTTAAATCTACTTATCCTAATTGACTCTAACCGACTAACTAGTTGATTTGAAATAAATTCAAATCTTTAGTTTATCCTAATTGACTCTAACTAATTAAATTGAGTTCACACGAGATCTCTTTATTTAAAAATTTGCAAGGTTTCGATTAAACGTAAATAAAATTAGACTTTAATTATCAGATAAAAAATAGAAAACTGAGGCCCTATTTATCCGCTTCATGCTGCAACAGTTCTCCTCTGCTTGAAAAGTTCGTCTCCCAACGAATTGCTGGATCTGCAGGCTTGAAGGTTGATAAATTTAATTCAGCGTTCTCGATCATCCCATGGAAGAACTGATGTGGAGCAAACGGCGGAATCCAAGCATGCGTAGTGCGAAGGTTGGAGCTGTTAGCTTCATAATGGAATAGCATGTGTGGCGCGAATGCGGGCGTCCACTCAGATTTTGTCCCCTTGACGTGGTGCTTAAAATTTTGATGAGGCATCTTCATATCGAGCGTCTCAGCTTTTGGAGATCCCATAGCAAAGAAATGGCACAAATTTAGTAGAGGAGGAGATGTGGCCAATGAATTAAGCCATGTGACCTTTAAAAGGTGAAACTCATGATCCTAATCCTAATTGGATAAGGAAGCCTCACAGATTTCTTTCTTTCAGCACTCCCCTTTAAATATTTCTACATCAGGGGGGTGGACTGCAATTTTCGTACCCATTCATTTAAACAAATTTTGTAAGGGGGCTCCTTTCTTAATGACCTTCTCATAAAAACTTGTATGAGGTTGGGTTTTTCCGCAACTTTTCCCATTCATATCCCTTATTCCAAGGGATTCGATTGAGGGAACCAAGACTAGGTTTTCTCTCAAGGGGAGGCGGCGGCGCACATGTGGAGGACCGTGGTGGTGGCACACTGCTGGGCTAGCGCGGTGACGTCTCACGATCGACGTGCGGACGGGTGGTCGTGTTGACGAGGCTGGGGGTCGCGAGTCTGGGGTTTGCACCACAAGGGGTGTGAGGGTGGCGGGAGGGGGCATGGGGGATGGGGGTGCGTCGAACGGGGTTCATGGGCAGTGGGAGGGGGCGCTGCGGTTGGGGCAGGAAGTGCGAGAGTGGTGGCAGGAGGGGGCATGGGGGCTGGGGTGTGTGTCGCACGGGGTTCAGGGGCTGCGGGAGGGGGTGTTGTGGCTGGGGCAGGCAGTACAGGAGGTACAAAGGTAGCGACGGGAGGGGTAGGCGGTGGTGGTGGGGCATTGAGGGTCGTCGGGGGTGTGGGGGTGGCAGCGGAAGGGGGTGGCGGCAGGGGTGGGGTAGGGGTAGTCGTTGGTGGCGCGTGGATTGCGACGGGAGGGGAGTTTGATGGGGTGCAGGGGCAACAGAAGGGGCTGGGGCTGGGGCCGGGGATGCGGGTGCAGCGAGAGGGGGGTCCGGAGGTGCGAGGGTGGTGGAGGGGGTCTGCGAGAGGGCCGCGGATGGGCCGTAGATTAATTTCTGTGGCGTTTGTAAGTATGAATATACCTAGACAGCGAGTAGGTCGACTTTTTTTCCTTCTGAAATGGTCTGGACTGCGACAAATCGTCTTTGATGGCGAGTTTTTCTGGGCTTTTTTCATCGAAAACTTGGATGGAAGCTTCGAGGGCATGATGTGGTGGATCAACAACCTTTTTGGCAGCGATTTTGGTGGTATTTTCTTCTAGTTGGCGCGTCAATGCCTCAACATTCCGTGGCTCTCGTATCTGTGACGCCAAAGCTTGCATATCGGCACAAACATGGAGCATATTAGATAGTGCTTGTCTAACCTTGACACACCATGCACGGTCATTGGAGCGAGATCCTTTGGTTTTTGTTCGCGTGAACGACAGGAGGGATCGCCAGATCGTGAGGACGATCTAGATGCCATGCTCTGATACCAATTGATGCAGATTAAAAATTTGTGACATTGAAAAATAAATTCGATGGAGGAATTTTTGGTGGAGAAGAAATCGGAGGGGTTGAGAGAAGAAAACTCATCAGAGAATGAGGGATTTTGGAGAAGAGAATCGCGGAGATCGCGCGGGGAAGGGAGAGATAAAGGAAGGAGATATGAGATAAATCTCGATTTTACTTCAACTTCAACTGTCTTTAACAATAGACTACCATCCCCTTTATATAGGAGGGGTGGGATTACAAAATTAGAAAGAAATTCAAATTTAAATCTACTTATTATAATTGACTCTAACCGACTAACTAATTGATTTGAAATAAATTCAAATCTTTAGTTTATCATAATTGACTCTAACTAATTAAATTGAGATCACACGCGATCTCTTTATTTAAAAAATTGCAACGACTCGATTAAACGTAAATAAAATTAGACTTTAATTAACGGATAAAAAATAGAAAAATGAGGCCCTATTTATCCGCTTCACGCTGCATCATATAGTCTCTTTCCAACACTTCTTAGGCCATCCTCGCCCTCTCTTAGCCGGCTCAATATCCCAACACCCACATCTCCTAACCGGTGTATCAGTTGATCTTCTTTGCAAATGACCAAACCATCTAAATTAAATGTTTCTTTATGGAAAAAACCTTCAATCCCTATGCCTCCTACTTTATTTTGCTTCTTGCACACAATAAAATTGTGACACGAGACGACTTGAGAATAATGCTTATTAGTTTTGTGAATAGATGCCACCTTTGTCAAAACCATTTGGAAACTTACAAGCATCTTTTCGAGGGGTGTAATTTAACCAGGGAAATCTTTACTAAGAGTGGTTTGGAGGTTGGGTTCAATAAATTCAACCTTATGACATATGGATTTCAAACTCAGTGTTCCCATGTGGTGGATTGGAAAGTATAGGCTCTCAGAGCTACTCTATGGTGGTTAATCTGGAAAGGTCGTTGTAAACTTGCTTTTGAGTGTATTCAACTTGACCAAAACAAAGTGTGCATGGATGGATGCAACACTGATTTCTGATGTTAGAAATGATTTAATAGTATGTGACCATTGATTTTAGAATAGCTTGTGCGCTTTCTATTCCTAGATATTTTTTCCATCTTTTGGAGCGTCTGTGGCATCGTGAATACTACTCTCTTCTTTTATAGGTGTGATAGTGCTCGGTGCTTCGCCGCCTTAGGCTAGGCATGGTGATCGTTCTCCAGGAATCTCGGTGTTTGCAAAAAACTAATCTAATGGCTTTTGGGTTTGGGTTCTTAGTTGGTGACGTCTGTGCTGGTTAACAAGCGACTTTTGTATCATCTTGTGTTTCTATTTTTTCGACTTGTTTCTAACTTGGCTCTTGTGTTTTTTCCTTGAGCGTTCTTCTGCTGTTTTATGCCTCATGCATCTGCAGGCCCCTTCTCTGTTGTGTTCGGAACTATCTACTTTCTTTTCCTGATGAATGAAATTGAACCTTTTCTTCTAAAAATATTATCAAAAGAATAATCAAACTATGGGGGAATTTCTTTATTTTTTAGTCATTTTTTGGTTTTAGGTAGGTTTTGGCACATGCATCAAAGAGAAAAGAAAACCTTTTCTCACCTACTTGACTTCATATACGAAAGCACTTTCATTGGCCACGTTAGCTAGGCCGATCTTTCATCATCAAATCACTCGCACCATTTATGGATCGTCGAGTAACTCGAGGCTTTATATTAGCCATTCTTGAGGATTTTTAGTACCATGCCATGCAAGATAGTAGGATTGCCATCATCAACAAGGCAGATCAATTGGAGAACAACTTATCTTATCGCACCTGCAAGGGCTGGGTAGCCGACATGTCATTCACCACTAGAAGGAGATTCCGCTGAATGAGGAAGCCTAATTATGATAGCGGAATTCGACAAAAGAATGGGGGGAGGGGAAAGAAGAAATTCCTTTTTCTCAAATGGCCTACTAACTAGGGCTTTTTCTCACACTTCCTCTATTAAATATTGGAGCATTAGATTCTGATGTTGATACATTGAATCCTTAAAATTTCATCCACTTCTAATTTCATCCCATAAAAGATATTATCTAGTCTCTTCATTAAGATAGGGATAGTTTGGAGTTGATGTTGGTCTTTACTGGGACAAGTGATGAAGAATGTTGTTCTTTTTTTATTTATGCGGAAGGATGGATTAGCTGCGCAATAAGTAGAATAGCCATATTTTTCCCTTCAGATGAGAAAAGGGATAAGTGAGAGGATATGCGACATATTATCTGATTTGCTAATATAATTATAAAAGATATATTCATATTTAAATAACCATACTTTTACATTATACTGCTTATATTAATCCTAGTATTATATCGAATTTTTGATCCATGTTTTAAAAGTTCAATATTATGGATGAGTTATCATTTCTCTTGATGGGAGGTGATCTGTTGTCATGGAGCAAATCGAATTGTCCATTATTGAAGATTTTGTTTGAAGGTGATAATGAATAACAAGTATTGAGAAGAGATTTTATAGAAAGATGCATCTCTGCAGAAGTGAGATTAATCCTTGATGGAATGATGAGAAGGATAGCGACCGTTATAGTTATGGTGTGTGCACGCGTGGTCATGTGTACGCGCATTGCACACATTGATCTTCTTTTCTCCTCCCCATAGATTTACCCATTATGGGGGACATGATTAATTAGATGGAAAATGCATGTAATAATGAGCAAGTTGTGACTCTAATGGTGGTTAATGGAGTTAATAACCTTCATGAAGGATTGATTATTCCAATTTCGAAGAGGAGAATCAATCTATATGACATGCTATCATCCAATGTTGATGCCATATGTGGCTTGGATATTTCTATCCTCATCTTTTGCACCCACTCTTTTAGGCATGCCATGCAAAGGGAATGGATGCTATAGAGTTGGGTGAGTGGGCAGGTCAGGCTTAGACTAAGTTAATGATGAACCGAGAAATGTTGGCCTCTCATGAATCGATGAGACGTCTATGTTTTTTCTTAAATGTTGGCCCAAATTCTCAGCAAATACATACATACTTCACATAAAATGACGGTCTTGTATAAACAACACTATAAATAAAAACTTGTTAAATGTGTATAAATAACATACAAATAAAATCAAAGAGAGATAAATAAGAAAAGAACAAAAAAAAGCTAATTTGTACATATATACGTGTATACAAAAATCATGAATAGCTACGAAATCTTCATAATTTTCTATAGAACTTTAGGTGCTCCAATTAACTTGATTCTAACTAGAGTTATTCGATAGAAATGTGAATAAAAATATAAAATAAGTTAAAATTCACAAGGTGCACATATACCAAGTAACGCCAAACTCTAATTGCTAAATTGCCATCTTCAAGGACCCTTATCTTGGACAATTTAACTCTCATCAGACTTTACTCACCTTTACCTTTATAGTTGAACATCAAAAATAAACTATTTTATAAAAATACTTTTTTGAGTGTTTGGATTCATGCAAGCAGGGGATGTTCGGTTCGGGAATAAGCAAGAATAAGGATGGTGAATAAGCAGAATAAGGGTCTATTCTC
Source organism: Ottelia alismoides (assembly GCA_037367405.1). NCBI lineage: Eukaryota > Viridiplantae > Streptophyta > Magnoliopsida > Alismatales > Hydrocharitaceae > Ottelia > Ottelia alismoides. The sequence goes on along the minus strand of JAZKJV010006714.1, from coordinate 57,627 downwards.
TGTTCAGCTAGAAAAATAGGAATAAGGAGAATAAGGTGGAATAAGGGTAGGTAAGGTGGAATAAAGATAGGAATAATGGTGGAATAAGGTGAAATACTGGGATGTGGATGGGAATAGCCATACTCTTTTTTTGACAAGGTGATTATCGTGATTTTTGCTTCTAGTTTAGCGTATAAATCTGACTCTATGAAACACGTTGCTCTATATATCAACATGTGATGATTATGACAATAATATTACTTCAAAAATTATATTTACAATAATATTTTACAAATAAGTGTGCACTTCTATTTTATTGAACGACTTAGGAATAATAAAAACCTTAGTTTGTGGGAAAAAGTCCAATCTAGAGACATTTCCAAGATTTCCGACGATTTCAGCAAAATTTTCTGAAATTTCTCTTTTCGGACACGGCGAAACGAAATCGAAATCTGAAAATTAAGGCTTTGATTTCTTGTGACTTCTCTCTATTAGAAAGAAGTGCATACAGTTGTGTGAGGGCTAGGTTGTTAGCAACATTCAAAGTCGTGTGATTGTAAGTATTTGCCTACTATCGGGTTGGATAGAGATTATGCTTGTGAATGCTATGCAATTTCTTGGTGTTAGTTGATATGTTTGTATCGTGTATAGCATATCTTTTATTATCACAAGCTATACAATGCATCTATTAGACGTACTTGTTACAAAGATTTGTGTCTGTGAGTGTATGTGTGCGCCTTATTGTATTTGTAAAAGTAAATATTTTTCTATGTTGAAAGTATTTTGGTTAGATACACGTTCTAAGTTATCATTTCAATCTTTAGTTTCTTACATAAGATGCCATTTTGCTAGTACTCTTTGTTGGCCTATATTTTTCTCTGGTATTATTACATGTGTCACTATTCTCTTCATATTCAAGAAATAAAAACAATGGCTTCTAATTTATGTTCCAAATCTGATTTTGATTTTGAGCAGTGTACTACTTTTTTATTGTTAGAGCGATTGGATGGGAAGTTTAATATAGCATATCATGTTAATGTCTTACTATTAGCAAAAAAAATGTGTATTTCTATCTCATTTATCGAGTTAAAGAATACTAGAAATCTTAATTTTCGAAAAAAATGAATTTTTAAGTAATTTCTCAAATTTCCGGCCATTTCACCGAAATTCCACCAAATTTCTCTTTTCATGCTTACCGAAACGAAACCGAAATATGACATTTAAGGCATTGATTAATCGGTTTAAATGTAGTTTACAGCAAAAACATAAAAAGTATACCAAATAACAAAATAATTCACTTGTGCCCCTCCGAGATATCGCAATTTCAGTTATGCCCCTATCTTTTTAGTAATATCAGTTGTGCCCCTCAAAACTTGCTAATTTATCACTTGTGCCCCTCGGGTTAGTAACCGTCCATCCACAGTGCAAACGGCCGTTAACTTTGAGGACATAGGTGGAATTACATTAAAAAAAAGGTTAGGAGGTCATTTTAACCTTCTTCCTCATCCTCTTCTTCTTCCTCCTCTTGCCCATCCTCTTCCTCCTCCTCCTCCTCCTCCCTCTCCGCCCCGCCCCTGCCACGTGCTGCCCAGCTCCGCCCCGAGCTCCCCTCCCCTCCCCGGCGCCGCCCCTGCCACGTGCCGCCCAGCTCCGCCCCGAGCTCTCCTCCCCTCCCCGGCGCCGCCCCTCCGCCCCAGCCTCGAGGCAGCCCCGACCTCCCCCATCCCCTACGGCCCCTCCGCCCTCGTCTCCCCTCCCCGACGCCGCCCCCTGCCGCCCCTCCGCCCCAGCCTCCCTCCGCCCAGACCTCCCCGCCCCCCTGCCTCCCTCCCTCCACCCTCGCCTCCCCTAAGATGTGTCGACCATCGCAATGGACCCCCGCGAAGTCATGGCGTGGGTCCTCGCAACCATCATCTCCTCTGTCGCTTGGATTAACGTAGCCCAAGCCCCGCTTTTGGCCGAGCAGCACCGCAACTCCGACCTCCTAACACCCTCCCTCGCAGCGAGCACCGGTACCAGCACTTCCCCCGTCTCCAACCGCCGTGTCTCCACCCGCTTCTTCTACCGGCATGTCGACTTATTCTCGGCACCTCCCACTCTGAACGAGCCATCGCGTTCTATTTATTGTTCTTTTGATTTCTACATGGTCAACGTTCAGATCTTTATCGAATAAAAAAAGCAACTAAGATGTGTGGAGGTTTATACATGTTCATCAAGGTATTATTTTGACCATAATACCCCTCTTAACCACACCAAGGTTTGAAAAAACCATGGTTAAGTCAATTCATTGACGGTCTAACCTGACGGAAGGGCACAACTGATGACGGAGCAAGTTTGAGGGGCACAACTGATATTACCAAAAAGATAGGGGCATAACTGAAATTGCGATATCTCGGAGGGGCACAAGTGATAAAATCCCATAAATATAGTATATCTATGAAATTAAAATAAAATGGTAGTAAGTGCATTACTTAATGTATATTAATACTAATTTGTCTACCAAATACCTAAGACATAAAAATTAAAATTCCCAGATGCATATATTTTATATCTATGTATGGGTTAAAAAGGTCCATCTCTTTATTGTTGGCCTAGTGGCTATTCTTTAGAAAAGACTCTAACCCTCAACATTGGAGGAAGGGGGAGTCTGGACAAAGTCCTTTGTAAAAAATATAGACCTAATTAATCCCGAGAATTTGGGGGAGATGAGGAGCCAAAAGGTGAAGAGGTAAAGTTGGAAGGTTAGGAGTAGGCAGAAGTTTTTGAGGAGCCATTTTCAACGATTTTTCAAAATTCTGCTTTATTGCCTTTTGGGGCGGAGTTTATTGATGGGAGATGGGTGGCGCGAAGTTCGTGGTTGTTTCTCGGGAACTGTTGCTTGCCCTTGGTCTCTCACATGGTTCCTTGTGATGGTTCGGGTGATCGCTTTGGCGGGTCGGCTCTCTGGATCCGGAGCTTCCTCTTCTCTCGTCGGTTCTTTCTTCGCAGGTCAGGCTCTTTAGCGCTTTGGGGGGCCCAGCGGAGCATCCTCTTCTAACGCTGGTTCTCGCATCGCGGGTTGGACCCTTTAACGCATCGAGGGCCGGACCTTTTAGCGCTTCGGGGGGCTCAACGGAGCTTCTGGTTTCGGCCTTTATCGATGTATCGTTTTGTGCTGCTCCTGGGGATCTCTCATATGGGCCTTGGAGTCCTCCCTTGGTTATCGGAGTCGAGACCGTGGAGCAGGGGCGATCGGAGGCCCTTCTCGACTGCCCATGAGGAGTGTTAGCTTCGTATTCCCAAGTGAGGCAAGTTGAGGCCCAGGTCGAGAAGGAGAGTCCCATGGCTAGCCTTTCCAAGAAGGGTGGATCGATGGACGAGCTGGTCGTGGAGCAGTTGGGTGATGTTGTGTCGATTGTGGAGGAGGGAGTTGGGAGAAAGATAACGAAGAGGTATAGAAGCATGCGTTGTTCCAAAGCACTGAACTATTTCGTTTCTGAGCATAAAGTAGCAGTGGCGATGGTGCGAGTGCTATCCGCACCACAGGACCTACACCGGATCATCAATGAAGGTACTAACATGGAATGTAAGGGGTCTGAGTGACCATGAGAAGTGTGTTGGGTTCTAGGTTCACTGAGTGGGGTTGCAATGTCATCCTTATCCAGGAAACAAAGCTTTTTCCGTGCTCTAAACTTCTTTCATGATCTTTTTGTTACTGGTACGATATCAAGTTTTAGAACCGTTGATGTTGTTGGGTCGGCAGGAGGGCTGTTGATTGCTTGGAAAGACTCTGTGTTTTCTTTCCATTCGGAACTGAGGGGAAACCCATGCCCTTACAATTGCTCTTGAGAACAGAACATCCTGATGGGTTCTATTGTGGCTTTCTCGACTGTCTATGGATCGTACCTTCAGGGTCGAAGAGATGAGCTTTGGGCCAATCTGAGAGCAACAAGGAATGCGTACCCGAATTGTGCTTGGCTCGTGGGGGGTGATTTCAGTGTCACATTGCTCTCTACAGACCACCTAGTGCTAGGGGGCATGATTTAGGCTCTGAGGATTTTGCGGATCTGATTGATGAGCTGTATCTTGAGGTTCTTGACGCAACTGACACAAAGTACACTTGGAGGAGCTCCGGCTCTCGATCTAAGGATTGACTGCTTTATGGCGTCGCCTGAGCTCGTGGAGGCTTTCTTGCTCTCGTTTTCGTCCTCCAGGTCTCGCACGAGATCGAATCACACTCCCTTGGTTTGGGATTCGAGCGCTTCTGGTCAGTTCCGGGGATTCTTTTGTTTTGAGTGGGCTTGGTTACAGGAGGACTCTTTCAGAGATTTGGTCTCCTCTTTGTCGTCCTCTTTTGTAGTGGCCGGTTCTGCAGATACCTGCTTGGCTCAGAAGCTTGTTTTGCTGCGCAAGCATCTTTGCATTTTTGAGAGGGATAACAGGGAAGTAGGCGTTGCGCACTGGGCGGCAACGGAGGTGGAGATGGCCTTGCTTGATGGGTTGGAAGATGAGAGACATTTGGACGCGGTAGAGCTGGAGTTGAGGATTGCAGCTCAGAGAATCATTTTTGCTGACGATAAGAAGTGGGTGGCAGAGTGGAGGCAGAGGTCCATGATGGTGTGGCTCAAGGAGGGGGATGCGAACACCGCCTTCTTCCACAGGGTGGCAAGCGAGAGGCATCGTCGTAATTTCATCCAGTCTTTAGTGGTTGGTAGGAATAGAATCGAGGGGGAGAGGGAGATGGGGATTGCGATCGCAAATCACTTCCGCGATTTCTCTAGAAGAGTTGCGGATCGACCTTGGAGATGGAGTGGTCTGGGGGCCTCTCGGATTTCTGACGCTCACACTGCCCACTTGATTCAGGGGGTTACCATGGAGGAGGTGAAGTTCGCGGTATGGAGTTGAATGTTGATGCAGCTCCGGGACCGAATGGCTTTCTGGTCCTTTTCTACAGAGAGTTCCGGTCTGTGGTTGGGGTAGAGATACTGGAGGTGGTAGAGGAATGTTGCAGATGCAATGTTGGCTTTGAGAAGTAGAACAGAGCCCTCATTTTCCTTTTGTCAAAGCGAGGGGTCTGTGAGAGAGTGGAAGATTTCAGACCTATTGCTCTATCTAATGCTATTTACCTGATTGTTGCAAAGGTTTTTCCAATCAGGCTCAACAGGGTGCTGGACCATATTATTTCTCCTTCGCAATCAGCTTGTGTCGGGAAGGCAAATCTCGGATAGTTTGGTTATGGCTGCAGAAATCATTGGGGATTGGAAGAGGAGAAAGCGGAAGGGCTCCTTTGGAAGATTGACTTTTCTAAAGATTTGATACGGTGGATTGACGGTTCCTTTGGGCGGCAATGTCCAAATGGGGGTTCCCGGATATTTGGGTTTCTTGGATGAAGCATTGTGTTATTACAGTTTTGTATTCGGTGTTAATCAATGGTCGTCCGGGAGGGTGGTTTTTTCCAGCCCCAGATGGGTGTTAGAAAAGGATGTCCACTTACCATTGTTAGAGTAAGCAATACTCTGATATGTTATTCCATAGAGCCCTCGGGTCTCTTATATAGAGAGAAAACCCTTGGGTAAATTACATAGACGTACAATATATAAATAGAAAATACGAAACAGTACACCGCAACATATATAAGCCTCTACACTCCCCCTCAAGATGGAGCGTAGATATCTATCATGCTCAGCTTGGAAGAACATCTCTGGAAAGGTCCTCTGAGCAATGGCTTGGTGAATATATCAGCAGTCTGGTCCTCTGAACTGACATGAGAAGTGGAAATAAAGCCCTTCTGAATCATGTCTCTAGTATAATGACAATCCACCTCAATGTGCTTTGTTCTCTCATGAAAAGCTGGATTATTTGCAATAAACAATGCTGCGTGATTGTCACATTGGAGATTCATAGGCAAGGAGACATCTACATTCAAATCTTCTAAGACTGCTCTAACCCACATCATTTCTGCGCTTGCTTGTGCCATGGCTCTGTACTCGGATTCAGCACTGGATCTCGCCACAACAGTCTGTTTCTTGCTTTTCCAAGAAACTAAAGAGCTTCCTATGAAGATAGCAAATCCAGAAGTAGATTTACGATCCCTTGGACATCCTGCATAATCTGCATCTGCACAAGCTGAAATAGACAGATCTGTATCTTTCCTGAATAGCAACCCTGTGCCTGGGGAAGACTTCAGATATCTCAATATCATATACAAGGCATCTATATGAACTTGCCTCGGCTGCTCCATAAATTGACTCACCCGGTTTACTGCAAAGGCAATATCCGGTCGAGTTATAGTAATGTATAAGAGCTTACCCACCATCTCTCTGTACCTTCTTTTGTCCAACTCCTCGGTATCATCGTCGTACAGCTTCATGCTTGGGTCCATAGGTGTACTTGAAGGTCTGCATCTAGTCATTCCTGTTTCAACAAGCAAGTCTGTGACATATTTTCTTTGAGTCATCACCATTCCTTGTGCATTTCTTGCAAATTCTATCCCCAGAAAATATCGAATCGTGCCCAGATCCTTCGTAATGAACTGGCTTCCCAACAGAGACTTGGTTATCTCAATTCCCTGAGCATCATCTCCTGTAACCAAGATGTCATCAACATATATCATGACAACAACTGTACCTCTAGAAGTCTTCTGGATGAACAGTGAATGGTCCGCATTTGATCTCTTGAACCCATGTCGTTCAATTAGCTGGGAAAGCTTCTGGAACCATGCTCGGGGACTCTGTTTGAGGCCATAGATAGCCTTATGAAGTCGGCACACCATCTGAGTCTCCCCCTCAGCAGCAAACCCTGGTGGCTGCTGCATGTAGACTTCCTCCTGTAGGTCACCATACAAGAAAGCATTCTTGACATCAAGCTGAAAAATGGTCCAGTCACGTACCACAACAACAGATAGGAGGATGCGAAGAGTGGAGTGTCTAGCCACTGGTGAAAACGTATCCAAATAATCTACCCCATACGTCTGGGTAAATCCGCGTGCTACAAGTCTGGCCTTGTATCTATCTAGACGTCCATCCGCATGATATTTCACCGTAAACACCCACTTGCAACTCACCACGGAGGCACCTGGAGGAATGGGGACAAGAGACCAAGTCCCTCTAGACTGCAAGGCACGCATCTCCTCTTCCATGGCCAGACGCCAGCAATCAATCTTCATGGCATCTTGATAGGTCCGAGGAATCTCAACTGATGAGACGGCAGCTGCAAATTTCTGGAAATCCCCATTGAGACGATGAAATGAGACTTGAGAGGCAAGAGGATATGACGCACATTGTCTTCGCTGTTTCCTGTGAGCAATGGGCCGATCCAGATCATCTGTCATTGTGTTGACTGGTTGATCCTCCTCCTGTAGTAAAGGCTCCTGCACTGGTGCATTGTCTAACCCATCATTAGTGATAACATCAGAACATATCTGAGGCGTGCTGGATGGTTGACATGTAGCCTGAGCAGGGCCTGTTCGCCTTGTATAGAACTGAGGAAAAGGTACAAATGGAGGAGGTGGTGGTGGTGGTGGTGGTGGTGGAGTAGAGGATTGACCCAGGCTTGGAGGTGGAGGCACATAGACATTAGAATCTGTGGATGTGGAGGAGACCAATCTGTCACCTGCAGGGGAGAAGTATATGACCGGTTCGAAAAATGTAACATCAGCGCTCACATAGTACTTGTCATGAACTAGGTCATAGCAACGATATCCTTTCTGTATCTTGGAGTAGCCCACAAAAACACACTTGATAGCCCTAGGAGATAGCTTATCAAGTCCTGGAGATAATCGGTGGACAAACGCAACTGTGCCAAAGACCCGAGGTGTAAGTGTAAACAAATCTTTGTCAGGAACGAGAACAGAGATAGGAGACTTTTCCCCAAGAACAGTTGTAGGCATACGGTTGACCAGATAGCATGCTGTAAGTATAGCATCCCCCCAAAAGGATAATGGGGCACAACTTTGAATAAGTAATGTGCGAGCAATGTCAAGGAAATGCCGATGCTTCCGTTCTGCAACCCCATTCTGTTGAGACGTGTATGCACATGTGGTTTGGTGGATAATGCCTTTAGAAGAAAGAAAGCGAGCAAGGGAAAGAGTGCAGAATTCCAATGCATTGTCAGTACGCACATACTTAACAGTAGATGAAAAAACATTTTGAACCTCATTGATAAGATTTTGAATAACACTTCCTGCTTCGGATTTATTTTTAAGAAGAAAAGTCCAGGACACTCTAGAAAAATCATCAACCACAACTAAATAGAACCTGTGCCCCTGATGATCTGGGACACGATTGGGACCCCAAATATCTATGTGAAATAACTCAAAAGGGGAGCGACTGCTCCGACTCTGACGACTGGGGAAGTTGGACCGATGGTGCTTCCCTAACTGACATGCTTCACAACGAAATGACGAACTCGGAGAGATCTGAGACAGGAGGTGACGCATTTTCTGTAGCGGCAGGTGACCAAACCGAAGATGCCAGGTATACGAAGATACGGAGCCCTGAGAATGTAGTGAGACGCCAGCATAAGAGTTCCGTACGAGACGATAGAGGCCATTGTGCTCAGAACCACAGCCAATCACCCTGCCCGTTAGTATGTCCTGAAAAATAACAGACGATGGGTCAAAAATAGCACGACAGTGCAAATCTCGTGTAATCTGACTAATGGATAAGAGATTCATAGAGAATTCTGGTTCATGAAGAACATTCTGTAAGTGCATAGAGGGCAGCAAAGCCGTCTCCCCCTGACCGATGATAGGGGAATGAGTGCCATCAGCAATAAGTACAGAGCGACCAAGCTGAACAGCTCTATAGGACTGGAGAATATCTTTCTCACGATAGAGATGATGGGTGGCTCCAGAATCAACAATCCATCCTGTAAGATCATGGTTATGATATGAGACTGAAGGACTACCTGAGGCACTAGCTGAAGCAGATGTACTAGCTGACGCCGAAGCCGCAACATCAGAAGCATCAACACCCTCTGATGATGACTGTGGCATGATATCACGAAGCCGTGCCACTAGCTCCTCGAACCTGTGATCTGGAGTAGATGCTGGTGGACCCTGAACATGATCAGCGACACGTGCAGAAGGAGAGAAGCCATGCTTGGAATAGCATGTATCCTCCGAATGACCAGTACGACGACAAAATGAGCAGGTAGAGCGTATGCGACCTCCGCGGCCACGTCCACCACTTCCTCTGCCACGAAATGAGGACGAACTGCCTCGTCCTCTGGAGACTGCCATTGCCGAGGGAGGTGGAGTCGCTGTATTCGATGGAACAAGTACACGACTGAGCCTTCTATAGACTTCTTCCATCGGTGGAATGGTAGCATCGGCAAGGATCTGAGAGCGTGCTGCCTCATATTCCGGGTCAAGAGCAGCAAGTAATACGCCAACCATAGTGGCGTTGCGGAACGTCTTCTGCTGTTCCGGCGTGGCTGTGAGTGGGATGGTACTATAAAGTTTCTCGAACATTCCACGAAGGGACGTGTACAGAGAATGAAGAGGCCTTCCATTTTGCTTCGTGGTGAAAATATCATGCTGCAGCTGCAGCATCTTTGTCTCGTTCCGCACCTGAGAGTATGTCGTGGCCAGAATATCCCACATCGCCTTGGCGGTGGGCTGATGGAGGACATCATTCGCTATCTCCGTAGTGAGCGTTCTTGAAAGCCGAACTTTGGCATAGCGTCATCGGCCTCCCATGAGGCATATATTCCCTTCTTCTCCGGCGGTTCATCTTCGGTAAGAATATGCTTCTTACCACATGACTGCATAAGACTGAGGAACTGCATAGCCCACAGTTCGTAGTTCGTCCCGTCCATTTTGACGATTGGTGCCGAACCTTTAAAGGCACCTATGGCGGGCATATCGACCTTTTGTTCTGACATACTGCCGGAGAATCTGAACTAGGGATGTAGACAAAGAAACTGGTGTCTACCGAGACCGTTGAGGATTCAAGTGCATATGTAGACGTTATGCACTTGAACCCGTCATCGACCCGAGCCCGACCGAAGCGAGGCGTACAACGGTGAGGCTGGTGAAGTCTCGGCGGAGCTGGGGGCCGGAAGGGGCCTGGCGGGGCTGGCGGCGGCGGGGCTGGGGCCTGGAAGGCCTGGCGGCGGGACCGGAGAGGCCTGGGGGTCCGGCGGAGGGACCTGGGGGTCCGGCGGAGGGGCCTGGGGTTCTGGCGGAGGGGCGGAGGGGCCTGTTGGCGGCGGCGGGAGGGCCTGGAAAGGCCGGCGGCGGGAGGGGGGGCGGGTGGAGGAAACCCTAGGTTAGGGTTAGGGCTCTGATACCATGTTAGAGTAAGCAATACTCTGATATGTTATTCCATAGAACCCTCGGGTCTCTTATATAGAGAGAAAACCCTTGGGTAAATTACATAGACGTACAATATATAAATAGAAAATACGAAACAGTACACCGCAGCATATATAAGCCTCTACAACCATGTTACTTTTTATCACCGCAACAGATGTTCTTGCATGTATGGTGGTCCGGGTCTAGAGTAGTGGAATCACTACAGGATACTCAATCAACGACATTTCTATCCCCCTCCTAAGTACGCGGACGACACAATCTTCTTTATTGAGGGTGACAGGACTGAAGCGAAGGGCATGGCAACCACTCTCGAACTTTTTGGGGAGATGTCTGGTTTGGTCCTCAACCATGACAAGTCTACGTTAGTGCCCTTTGGGATGTCAGATGATGAGACCCTTTCGTGTGGTGAGGAGTTGGGCATTGCATGTGGTTCACTCCCGTTGCGTTACTTGGGTCTCCCCCTTGTCGCTGGCAGAATCAGGTTGTTGGATCGGCGGTCAGTTATTGAGAAATTGGAGAATAAGCTCTCTGGTTGGAAGGCGATTATTCTTTCATGGGGGAGGGGGGAGGCGTTTGATGCTTGTGAAGGCGATCCTTGAGGCTATTCCTATTTTTTATGTCGTCCTGACTCATGCATACTAGAATCCGGAGGAGAATAGAGAAGTTGATGTGCCGCTTCCTTTGGAGCAAGTCGGGTCAGGAGAATGTTGGTATTCATTTGGTGAATTGGGAGACCGTGATGCTGCCAAAATCTGAAGGTGGGATGGGAGTGAGGAGTCTGGAGATCTTGAACAAGGTGTTGCTGCTTAAGTGGTTGGGGAGGCTGTGGGGAAGGAGTGATGATCTCTCTTGCAGACTCCTGCGGTGCATTTGCGATTTGAGACATCCTGATCACCTGACTCATCTGGTAGGCGTTCAGGCCTCGCCCTTCTGGAAGGGGATCGTTTCAGTCATGTCTCATTTCCATGATCTTTTCAGAGCAGTTCTTGGTGATGGTAATTCATTTGCTTTTTGGACTGATAATTGGACAGGGGATGAACCCCTGTCCTGTAGGTTCCCCCGCCTCTTTGCTCTGGCAACCGATCGCAGTGCTCGAGTTCCTGACTATTGGGACAATGGGAACTGGATGCTGTCTTTTGCTGTTAATTTCTCTGACCAACGGTTGGAGGAATTTCTACTACTTTTAGAGTCGCTGCGATAACTTGATAGACCTTCTGTCGGTCGGGACGACTGAGTATGGAAGGGCAACTCTTTCTCAGTAAAGAAGGCGTACGGGCGATCTGCAGACGGATATCATCATTAGAGATTACAAATTAATTTGGAAGCTCCGGCTACCAGAGAAAATTGGCTTCTTTATGTGGCTCCTCAGAAAGAAGCGTATTATGACAAGGGACCGTTGTGCTAGGCTCTTCACGGATATGCCCAATACGTGCCCGCTGTGCAACAATCATGTGGAGAATATTGACCATCTTTTTTTCAACTGCTTGGAAACTTAGCAACTTTGGATTGACTTTGTTCCGAGATGGACTAATACTCAAAGCTTAGAGATGTTTTGGAGCTCGCTTGTGGAGGCCAAAGATAGGCCGAGAAAAGATGTTCTACTACCCTTGGCATATATCTGGGCGATCTTGTTAGCTAGAAATGGTGTCCTTTCTTCCTCGCAACGCTTCTATTGTGAAAATGTACTTATGCACTTCAGGACTATTGTTGAGTCATGGCTTTTGTAAGTTTTTTTTCTTTCTAATTATCATTAATCCGGGGAGGGCACCATAGCGCGTTACCCACTCTTTTGGCTTCAAAAAAAGATAATTAAGAAAATGCAAGAATAAAATAGAGAAGGGTGATATGTATAAATGTGTAGGTACATGTGATTCATTTTGCTTTTTCTTCTGTTTTTGTAGATATATATTTATGATTATGAATTGTTTATGTATTTTCCCGTTTTTTTCATCCAGCTTATGTGATTTACCCATAGGTCTCTCCTCTATATAAGAGAGCTTAGGGTTCACGGAATAAGATAACTTTCGTTCTTTTTCCCAACATGGTATCAGAGCGTCAATCCTAGGCCAAAGCTCTCGAACCCTAACCCTAACCACACCTGTCGCCCTCTTCTCTGTCGGACATCGTCTTCGCTAGCCCGTTTGTCGCCGTCGCCGGCCCGGATCCTCGTTGTCGCTCGACCGCCTTCCTATCTCCCTCGGAAGCCACAATCGCTCAGCTGATCAGCTGTTGTTCGGTTGATCTGCCACCGGGGTTGTTCGTCGTCGTCAAGTGGCAGCCGCGACTACTTGCCGTCGTCGTCTCCCTTCTTTCTAGCCGTTGCTATCGGCCTCTCGTTGTCGGCCCATCGTCATCGCCACTAGCCTTCGTCGGCTAACTATCGTCGGTCCCTTTACCCACTATTCTTGCATCGGGATCCATTGAGAATTGATGGAGTTGAGTACTTAAGTCTACACATGCATTCAAATCCACATATGTCTGTGTAGACTCTCATCCTTTGGTCTACAAAACCTTAGTGATCTTCATCCGGCAATATGTCAAAAAACAAAGTCGACGTACCCGCCACCGGCGCCTTCAGAGGACCAGCGCCAATTGTCAAGATGGACGGGACAACCTATGAGCTATGGACTATGCAGTTCATGAGCCTTATGAAGTCTAATGGTAAGAAGCATATTCTTACCGAGGAGTCGGTGGAGAAAACTGGGGTTAACGCCTCGTGGGAGGTGGATGATGCATACGCCAAAGTTTGGCTTTCAGGTACATTAACGATAGAAATCGCCAATGATGTGTTATATCAGCCCACCGCTAAGGCGATATGGGATATCCTCGCAGCAACTTATTCTCAGGCGAGAAATGAGACCAAGATTCCGCAACTCCAGCATGATATATTTACTGTCAAGCAGAACAAATGACCACTTCATTCATTGTACATATCTGTGCGTGGGATGTTTGAGAAGCTCCACAGCTTCATGCCTCTCACGGCCATGGATCGACATATCGCGATATATCGTCGATATATCGGCGATATATCGGTATCGACAGGTCACTGATATATCGCCGGTATGGATATATCGAGTATCGACAGGAGAAAAATGCCTAATGGATACCGGGTTTCGACGATATGCGTCGATATATCGGCGATATATCGGTATCGACATTGTATCGATATGTTGCCAATATCGATATGTCCTTCCATGCTCACGGCTACTCCCGAGCAGCAGAAGACGTATAGGAATGCTACCATGGTTGGTGTATTCCTAGCAACCCTTGATCCTGAATACGATGTTGCTCACTCCCAGATTCTCGTGGATGCTACTACTCCTCCCATGGAGGAAGCTATCCGCAGGCTTAGCAGGATTACTTTTCCGTCCACTACTACGAGCCAGATTTCTTCAGCAATGGTTGCCTCCCGAGGTCGAGGAGGTTCTTCCCAGTTCCACGGACGTGGAAATCGTGGCAGAGGAGGTCGTCTACATCAACCCTGCACTTACTGTCATTGATCAGGACATTTAGAGGATACATGCTATTCCAAGCATGGATTTCCTGCATCTGCTAGGGTTGCTGAGCAAGTTGAGTTTGTGACTACTTCCTCTTCATATAAGAGATTTGATGAACTTGTAGCACGATTGAGGGATATTGTTGTGAGAAAAGAGTAATCTATTATTCAAGGGAACCCGAGGCTCTTTTATATAGGGAGAGACCTCAAAGGTAAAATACAAAGTAGTCCAGAGAAAAATATAAATGACGAACGGGTACGTAGCATATAATAATATCTATCTCTACACTCCCCCTCAAGGTGGAGCATAGATGTCTATCATGCTCAGCTTGGAAGAACATCTCTGCAAAGGTCCTCTAAGCAACGGCTTGGTGAGTACGTCAGCAGTCTGATCCCCTGAGCTCACGTGAGCTGTAGATGTCAATCCTCTCTGGATCAAGTCTCTAATGTAGTGGCAGTCAACTTCAATGTGCTTTGTTCTTTCATGAAAGGCTGGATTGTTGGCAATAAATAAGGCTGCCTGGTTATCACACTGAAGCTGCATGGGTAGAGGTATGGCTACATGTAGATCTTCCAGTACAGATCGAACCCACATCATCTTCGTGCTTGCTTGCGCCATGGCCCTATATTCGGATTCAGCACTGGACCTTGCCACAACCGTTTGTTTCTTGCTTTTCCAAGAAACCAGAGAGCTCCCAACAAAAACTGCAAATCATGAGGTTGATTTTCGATCCGTAGGGCATCCTGCATAATCGGCATCTACACATGCTGAGATAGACAAATCTGTGTCCTTTCGAAACAACAACCCTGAACCTGGAGAAGACTTCAGATACCTCAGTATCATGTATATGGCATCCATATGAACTTGTCTTGGCTGCTCCATAAATTGGCTTACCCTGCTCACTGCAAAGGCAATATCGGGACGAGTTATGGTAATATAAAGGAGCTTACCCACCATTTCTCTATATCTCCTCTTGTCCACTTCAGCAGTGTCATCATCATACAGCTTCATGCTTGGATCCATGGGAATACTTGATGGTTTGCACCCAGCCATGCCAGCTTCAGTCAAGAAATCTGTGATGTACTTCCTTTGGGTCATAACTAGACCCTGTGCATTCCTGGCAAATTCCAACCCCAGAAAGTATCTTAGGGTTCCAAGATCCGTCGTGACGAACTGACGGCCTCGGAATGCCTTCGTTCTTTCTATGCCCTGAATATCATCTTCTGTAGCTAGAATATCATCAACATAGACCATGATAACAACCGTATCTGCCGATGACTTCTGAACAAACAACGAGTGGTCTGCATTCGACCTCTTGAATCCCTGTCGTTCTATCAGATTGGAAAGCTTCTGGAACCACTCTCTTGGACTCTGTTTGAGGTCATAAATTGCCTTGTGAAGTCTACACACCATATGCTTCTCCCCCTCAGCAGTAAACCCTGGTGGTTGCTGCATGTAGACTTCCTCCTGCAGATCACCATACAAGAAGGCATTCTTGACATCCAGTTGAGATATACTCCAGTCACGTACCACAGCAACTGATAAGAGATTGCGAAGAGTGGAATGACGAGCCACTAGAGAAAATGTATCCATATAGTCCACGCCATAGGTTTGTGTAAAACCTCGCGCGACCAGCCGTGCTTTGTACCGATCTAGACTGCCATCAGCGTGGTATTTAACTGTGAATACCCACTTATAGCTCACAATAGATGCATCAGAAGGAGGAACAACCAAGGTCCATGTGCCAAGAGACTTTAGTGCACGCATCTCATCTTCCATAGCCTTTCTCCAGCAATCAATCTCCATAGCATCCTGGTAGGTCCGTGGTATGTCCACGGAAGATAAAGATCAGCGTGGTATTTAACTGTGAATACCCACTTATAGCTCACAATAGATGCATCAGAAGGAGGAACAACCAAGGTCCATGTGCCAGGAGACTGTAGTGCACACATCTCATCTTCCATAGCCTTTCTCCAGCAATCAATCTCCATAGCATCCTGGTAGGTCCGTGGTATGTCCACGGAAGGTAAAGCTGCAGCAAATCTCTGAAAGTCGTCTGTGAGGCGATGAAAAGACACCTGTGAAGCAAAGAGATAAGATGTACACGTCCGCTTCTGCTTCCGGATAGCAATAGGAAGATCAAGATCATCTTCCGCTGTACTGGATGGTGTGGTCTCCTCCTGCAATGAAGAATCCTGTACATGTACCATATCTGACCCGCCAGTAGTAATGCCATCTGAACATACCTGAGGCGTGATGGATGTCTGACGTGTAGCCTGAGCAGGACCTGACCGACGTGTATAGAATTTTGGTAAAGGTGGAATCGGAGGTCGTGGAGGTGGTGGAGATGGAGCTGGTGGTGAAGATGACGTAGAGTCAGGAACAAGAGTGGACTCAGGTGGACTCAAAGTAGGTGGTGGAGGGACATAGACATCATCGTTGGTAGTGGATGGTACCAGTCTATCACCTGCAGGGGAAAAATACATAACAAACTCAAAGAACGTGACATCAACACTGACAAAGTATTTCTTATTTATGGGATCATAACACCGATAGCCCTTCTGAGTCCGAGAATAACCGACAAAGACACACTTGACAGCTCTAGGAGAGAGTTTGTCAAGTCCAGGAGTCAGAAGATGAACAAATGCCACAGTACCAAAGACACGAGGAGCAAGTGAGAATAATTCCTTGTCAGGAAAAACGATAGAGAGAGGAATTTTCTCACCAAGAACAGAAGATGGCATACGATTGACCAGGTAACAAGCGGTAAGAACAACATCCCCCCAGAAAGAAATAGGAGCACAACTCTGAATCAGTAGAGTTCGAGTAATGTCGAGAAGGTGGCGATGCTTTCTTTCTGCCACACCATTCTGCTGAGATGTGTAAGCACAAGTGATTTGGTGAATAATGCCCTTTGACGAAAGAAACTGAGAGAGGGACCGTGTGCAGAATTCAAGAGCATTATCAGTACGAACATATTTGACAGTAGAAGAAAACACATTTTGCACTTCATTAATCAAATTCTTAATCACATCACCTGCTTCATATTTATTCTTTAAAAGGAAGACCCAAGAAACACGAGAAAAATCATCCACTACCACTAGATAAAATCTGTGTCCCTGATGATCGGGTACACGACTTGGACCCCATATATCTATGTGAAACAATTCAAATGGGGAGCTACTGCTCCGACTCTGACGACTAGGAAAGCTCGACCGATGATGCTTTCCCAACTGACACGCTTCACAGCAAAAGGAAGAACTGGGAGAGATCTGAGGCAGAAGATGTCGCATTTTCTGGAGCGGGAGATGACCAAAACGGAGATGCCAGATGTATGGAGAAACCAGTCCGGCAGAATGAGAAGAGACGCCAGCATAAGTATTCCGGACCAGCCTATATAGACCATTCTGCTCAGAGCTACATCCAATCACCCTGCCTGTTAGTATGTCTTGAAAAATAAGAGAAGACGGGTCAAATTTAGCACGACAGTGCAAATCCTTCGTAATCTGACTAATAGACAACAGATTCATCGAGAACTCAGGAGCATGTAGGACATTCTGTTGATGCATAGTAGAAGATAGGAAGACCTCCCCCTGTCCAACGAGGGGAGAATGAGTACCGTCTGCAATCTGTACTGAGCGGCCATGAGGAATGTCCCTGTAGGACTCAAGTCTCTCTCGATCATGGCAGAGATGATGTGTGGCACCAGAATCTATAATCCAATAAGAGATATCATGAGAAGATGTAAATGCAGTAGCACTACCTGAGGTACTAGCAGCAGCAGAGGAACTGGCAGATGCTGTAGCAGCAACATCTGAAGGTCCACCAGAAGAATCACCAGATGATTGTGGCATAATATCACGTAGGCGTGCCACAAGTTCCTCGAAACGATTGTCTGCAGTAGATGCTAATTGGGGCTGAGAATGCTCTGCTACACGTGTCGATGCTGGGAATCCATGCTTAGAGTAGTATGTCTCCGAGTGTCCTGTGCGGTGACAATATGAGCACGGCCGAAAGCGACCACCCCTACCCTGGGGTCCACGTCCACGACCACGGCCAGAAGAGTGACCACCTCTCCCATGCGACACTGCCATCGCCGATGGGGGCGGAGTAGATGAGCTAGAAAAAACTGATATGCGACTGAGTCTCCTGTAGACATCCTCCATCGGAGGAATAACTGCATCAGCCAAAATCTGAGAGTGGGCGGCCTCATACTCGGGATCTAGGACCGCAAGTAGAACATCCATCATGGTGGCATTCCTAAATGTCTTCTGCTGTTCAGGAGTCGCTGTGAGGGGAATGGTGCTGTACAACTTCTCAAACATCCCCCTCAGGGATGTGTACAAGGAGTGAAGAGGTCCTCCATTCTGCTTCATCGTGAATATATCGTGCTGAAGTTGTAACATCTTGGTCTCATTTCGCACCTGGGAATATGTAGCAGCCAGAATATCCCACATCGCCTTGGCAGTGGGTTGATGGAGGACATCATTGGCAATCTCCATCGACAGTGTTCCTGACTACCATATCTTGGCATACGAATCATCAGCCTCCCACGAGGCATATATCCCTGTCTTCTCTGCTGGCTCATCCTCGGTAAGAATGTGCTTCTTACCGTTCGACTTCATGAGGCTCATGAACTGCATTGCCCAGAGCTCATAGTTCGACCCGTCCATCTTTACTATTGGCGCGGGACCTTTGAACGCGCCTATGGAGGGCATATCAACCTTTGATTCTGACATATTGTCGCCGGAGAAGAACTAGGGTATGTAGACGAAGTGATAGATGTCTACACAAACTTCATAGGATTCGAGTGCGTTTGTAGACTTTACGCACCCAAATCCATATATTCAGAGGAAGAGACGGCTACGATCAAGGTAGCAAAAGTCTGGCTAGGGCAAGCCGGGAGATGAAGACGAGGCAACGGGCTGGGGTGCTACGGCGTCACTTGGAGGGGACCCGGGGGGGGGGGGTCGGGCGGTACTGGGGTGGACCGGGGGGGGGGGGGGAGTTTCTGACGGCGGTGGGAGGGACCCGGGGGTGGTCCGACGACGGTGGGAGGGACCCGGGAGGGTCCTGCGGGACTGGAGGGTGGCCCGGGAGGGGGCGGCGGCGGTAGAAGAACGAGAGGGGGTGGGGTGGGGCGGGTGGGGAAGCCCTAGGGCTCTGATACCATGTTGTGAGAAAAGAGTAATCTATTATTCAAGGGAACCCTGGGCTCTCTTATATAGGGAGAGACCTCAAGGGTAAAATACAAAGTAGTCCAGAGAAAAATATAAATGACGAACGTGTACATAGCATATAATAATATCTATCTCTACAGATATCATGCCTCCTGTCAGTCCCATGGCCTCCTCATCTGCCACAGGAAGTCACTCAGATGTGGCTGCTTCAACATCTTCTAGTACCTCATGTAGTACTTATGCACTTACTAGCTATAGTGGATCTGAGGTTATAGAATGGATTATGGATTCCGGTGCTACACATCACTTGTGGAGATAGAGGTCAACTTACATCGTATAGACAAGTTCCTCAAGGAGAATTGTGGTGATAGTAAATGGGACGCATTCCCCGATTACAGGACATGGGAGATTAGTTTGACTCCCTTTATACGCTTACAGAATGTATTACATGCACCTGATTTTTCTATGAATCTGTTATCTATTAGTCAAATTACAAAGGACCTACATTGTCGAGCTATTTTTGACCCATCTTCTCTTGTATTTCAGGGCGTCCTTATAGGCGAGGTGATCGGTTGTGACCGTGAGTAGGACGACCTCTATCGCTTGGTTTGAACCCCTTATCCAGGCCTTACCTCCCATTCTGCTGGATTTGTCTCACCCTTCACGTGGCATCTGCGATTTGGTCATCTTTCGCTCCAAAAAAGTGTGTCGTGTTCTACCTCAGATTTCTCCTCACTCGTCCTTCCAGTGTGAGGCGTGTCAGTTGGGGAAACATCATCGGTCCATTTTCCCTAGTCATCAGAGTCAGAGCAATGACTTCAATTTTGAGTTTCATATTGATATTTGGGGTCCTAGTCGTGTTACTGACCATCAGGGACACATGTTTTATCTTGTGGCTATGGATGATTTCACTCGTTTGTCATGAGTATTTTTGTTAAAGAATAGATCTGAAGCATGAGATGTTATCAAAAACTTTATCAATGAAGTGCAGAATGTGTTTTCTTCCTATGTGAAATTTGTGAGAACTGATAATGCTTTGGAATTCTCTACTCATGCTATCTCAAAATTCTTTTTAACTCGTAGCATTATTCATCAAATATCATGTGCATGTACCTCCCAACAAAATGAGGTTGTAAAGAGAAAACATTGCCATTTGCTTGATGTCACAAGAACTCTCCTCATTCAGAGTCGTGTTCCGCATTCTTTTTCGGGTGATGTCCTCCCGACATGTTATCTTGTGAACCGCATGCCCTCGTTTATCGTGGGTGAGAAAATTCTTTTTTCCCTTGCATTTCCTGATAAAGAATTGTTCTCATTCATTCCTCGTGTTTTTGGCTCGGTTGCCTTTGTTCACCAGTTGTCTCGAGGTCTTGACAAGCTCTTTCCTAGAGCTGTCAAGTGTCTTTGTTGGATACTCCAGGACACAGAAGGGGTATAGATGCTATGATCCACTACGCCAGAAGTATTATGTTAGTGTTGATGTCACCTTTTTCTAGTCAGTGATGTACTTTTCTCCTACAGGTGATCGGTGAACTTCCTCATAATTTAATGATGAATTCTACGTGCCACCACCACCATCATCGCCATCTTCACCACCATTACCACCATTACCTTCACCTCTTCCTATACCCTCATCACCTATTATCCCGGTCCCACTATTACCACATTACTATACACGCTGGCCTGCTTCTGCTCATGGTCACCGCTCATCATCTAGCACGGATCATGTATGTTCTGAATACACTGTTCCTAACAATGGGTTTGACACTTTGCATGAGCATGGTTCTCTACAGGGAACGAACATACAGGTTGATGATCTGGACATGCTTATTGCACTTCGAAAGCAGAAGCGTAGCTGTACATCATATCATCTTGCATCCCATGTCTCCTTTGATCGCTTGACTATGGAGTTCAGGAAGTTTGTTGTTGCATTGGCTGCCGTGAAAATTCCACGGAATTATCAGGAGGCTTTGAAGGATAGTTGGTAGTGCCTAGCTATGGAAGAAGAGATAGCTGCTTTACAGTCCCGTGGTACCTGGAGTTTGGTTCCTTCTACAAGTGGAGCGTCTGTTGTCAGTTGCAAATGGGTGTTTATTGTCAAACATCATGCAGATGGGAGCCTGGACAGGTATAAAGCCAGGCTTGTGGCTAATGGTTTTACTCAAACATATGGATTGGATTATCTGGACACATTCTCACCAGTTGCTCGTCATTCCACTCTACATATTCTTCTTTCTGTTGATGTAGTACGCAATTGGCCTCTCTTTTAGCTTGATGTTAAAAATGCCTTTCTATATGGTGATCTAGAGGAGGAGGTTTACATGCAGCAACCTCCTGGGTTTGCTGCTGAGGGGGAGTATCCGCAGGTTTGCATGCTTCATAAGGCAATATATGACCTGAAATAGTGTCCAAGGGCATGGTTTTAGAAGCTCTCAGATTTAATTGAGAAGCAGGGATTTCAGAGATCAAATGCGGATCATTCACTGTTTGTACGGAGAACTTCTAGAGGTACGATAGTTATTATGGTATATGTTGATGATATACTAGTTGCATGTGATGATGTGCGTGGAATAAAAAGGACAAAGGAATTTCTGGGCCAACAATTTGTTACTAAGGATCTTGTTACCCTACGGTATTTTTTGGGATTAGAATTTGCCAGAAATCAACATGGTTTTGTGATGACCCAACAAAAGTATGTGACAGATATGCTAGTTGAGACAAGAATGGTTGGATGTCTACATGCTACCACTCTTATGGACCCTAGTATGAGGCTATATGATGATGATACAGAGGAGGTGGACAAGAGAAGATACAGAGAACTAGTGGGAAAGCTTCTTTATGCTATAACTAGGTCGGATATCTCATTTGCAGTTAGCCCAGGTGAGTCAATTCATGGAGCAACCCCGACAGGTACACATAGATGTTGCATATATGATATCGAGGTATCTCAAATCTTCTCCAGGTGCATGATTGTTATTCAGAAAAGAGGAAACACTTATTATTTCTGCATGCACTGATGTAGACTATGCATGATGTCCAAAGGATAGAAAGTCCACCTCGGACTTTGCAATTTTTTTTGCATTTCTCTCGTCTGTTGGAAGAGTAAGAAGCAAATTGTGATCGCCATGTCCAGTGTTGAGTCTGGATATAGGGCTATGGTACAAGCCGGTACAGAAATGATGTGGGTTCGAGCAGTACTTATCGATTTACATATAGATGTACCTCTTCCTATGCAACTACAATGTGGCAATCAGGCAACTCTATTCATTGCAAACAATCCCGCGTTTCATGAGAGAACTAAGCATATTGAAGTGGACTGTCACTATACAAGAGATATGATTCAGAAGGGTCTTCTTTCTATCTCTCATGTCAGTTATGGAGATCAAACAACAAATATCTTCACCACGGCTTTACGCAGAGGGCCTTTCCAGAAATGTTCATCCAAGCTGAGCATGATTGACATCTATGCTCCACCTTGAGGGGGAATGTAGATATATATTTATGATTATGAACGGTTTACATATTTTCCGTTCTTTTCGTCCGGCTTATGTAATTTACCCATAGGTCTCTCCTCTATATAAGAGAGCCTAGGGTTCAAGGAATAAGATAACTTGCGTTCTTTTTCTCAACAATTTTCATATTTTTTGCATTTTGATTTCTTTATACTTGTTAGATTATGAACTAAAGAATAAAATGAAAAGAAAGAAATAAAAAAAGTGAAGTTGCGTACGTGAAATTATAGTTGTTAAACTCTACAATTGTACAATGTACAATATGGCTCAAACACATGTTTCACATATGAACTCCAATTCCTTTGGAATTAATCTTGTTTTTTAGATAACTAATTGGACACTATTTCAAAGATGAACGAGCTTCATAGATTTTACGAGGTAGAAAACTAGCTTTGAATTCCACGTCTTCTCAAACTAGGATTTGGGTTTATTTGCAATATATATATATATATATATATGCTAGTATTTTTTAGGATTTTTTATTGAATTGTGTTATGATACGTATACAATGCAGTTGGTTTTATGTTAGCCTGATTTAATATGAATTTATTAAAAATCTAAGAAGATTGTACACGTGAATATATACATGTGAAATTCCTTATTTTTCTGGATTTTTATTGAATTTATCTCTTGGTCTTATTTGGGTATTAATAATGTTCATTTAGCATATTTTTATTGTTTGAGTGTTTTTTATTGTTTTGCATTTTATGTGATTTTAACACTGACCATCAGTAACTTTATGTAATATGAATAATTAAAAATGCATCTATAAAATTTAAAAATACATGTATCTATTGTCTATCTCCAATGAAATACCTAGGCATAATGGAGCAGTGCTTTTTTGGTGAGGAGTGAAAGGGAAATTAATGAGAATCGCAGCTACTAGCTTGATTCCGCATCAAGAAAACAAATTCTTTAAAAAACGTAATAGTTAGTCCATTTGCAACAATAAGCGTTGTTTTAGAAGCTGGAGTTTGAAAATCATGTTTGAAAGATCAAGTTAATGGAATTGCGATCAAGATATTTGATAAGAATATAAATGATGATATATTTTTTATTCTATACTAACTAAATTATCATAGCTACGAGATTGGACGTAGATTAAAATTGCAACATGTCATGTCATGTCCTTTTTTAAATTAAGAGCATAAAGAGCAACATCTATTGGGATGAGGGTTGCTTCTTGGTGTCTGGCTCTATCCCCTCTTTCCAATGCATATTGTTTGACATGATTTTCTAGGAATTATGGTTCAGAAATAAGATTCAAATTGTCTTTGAAAAAATGCAAACGACGAACCGAATGACAGCTAAAGGATACTGTGAAAGTCGAGTTTGAGATGAAACTGCGATAATCTCACAAATCTGACGCCATTAATGAGTGACTTTGTTCTTCCACTAAGGGCTATGGAATCACAGAAGGTGGAGGCATCGCTAGAATGATCAATGCGGAGGAATGCAAGAATTATAGATCGGTCGGCAAACTAAATCACAACGTGACGGTTAAAGTTGTGGATCCCGTCTCCGGCGAGGCTCTACCCGTTGGACGCCAAGGGGAGTTGTGGTTGGGAGGTCCATCTATTATGAAAGGTATCACATCTTCCCTTTTCCAGCTCAAGCTTGTCCAAGGTTCAGGAAAGCGGTATGCGTATGCGTTCGGTCAGGTCACTGAATAGCGATTAAGCGGTATGCGGGGGCATATGCGGGGTATATGCGGTTCTACGCGGTTTTCTAATTTTTTATTTAAAAATAAATAAATATATGCAAAAGTGACTACAACTGAACAAAAATTATGTATAATTGTGGTCCAACAGAAGTTCTAAGAAAATGACTTTCATATATAGCTCAAAACAGTCTCTATCAACAAATATTAATGCTTCAATAGAAAAGTTAGCAGACATAATAATCATTCAATCATAATCACAAAACATCAACAGTAAACACATGATAATGTTGCAGCTCTGAAATTTTAGGGACCTGAGCAATCAATATTTAATAAACAATCTGACATGAAGTACAACATAAAAAGAGTTTGATCATATAAAGAGTTTCTCATTCAGCATAAAAATATAAACAAAAACTTTAATATGCATATAAGGAGTTTATGTAAAAGGTGCTGTGCCATTGCCGCCGATCATTACCGGTAATGATCGGTGGGACTCTACCGATCATTACCGGTAATGATCGAGAATGATCGTGCTGTGCCATTGCCGCCGATCATTACCGGTAATGATCGGTGGGACTCTACCGATCATTACCGGTAATGATCGAGAATGATCGTGCTGTGCCATTGCCGCCGATCATTACCGGTAATGATCGGTGGGACTCTACCGATCATTACCGGTAATGATCGAGAATGATCGGGATGATCGGTGGGCCTCTACCGATCATTACCGGTAATGATCAAGGATGATCGATAATGATCGGTGGCGCTTCTACCGATCATTGCCGGTAATGATCGAGAATGATCGGGATGCCTCTACCGAGAATGATCGACGTTGATCGATGATGATCGGGAATGATCAGGGAGCCTCCACCGATCACTACCGGAAATGATCGGGGATGCTCGGGAATGAAGGCAATGATCGAGGATGATCGGAAATGATCGGTGGGCCTCTACCGATCATTACCGGTAATGATCGAGGATGATTGATAATGGTCTGTGAGGCCTCTACCGATCATTGCCGGTAATGATCGAGAATGATCGGGGTGCCTCTACCGAACATTACCGGTAATGATCGGGGTGCCTCTACCGAACATTACCGGTAATGAATTGATCGGTATCATGAGTTCTCACAATATGTCTTAGGATCAATGTCATTAGATTAAAATAAAAGCAAATAGCAATTGTACAAGATGTGAGGCGGAAGATACATAATGAGATTTTAGAGTACCTGTGACAAAATAAGATACATAATGAGATTTTAGAGTACCTGTGAGGAGGCGGAAGAGACGGGAGGAGGCGGAGGAGTCCGGTGGAGGCGTTGGCGCTCGCGAGCCGAGTGCTGGTTAGGGGCGAAGGAGTGCACGAATCGACCTGGTGTCACGCTAGGAGGAGGCGGTGCCGCGGTGGAGATGGGAGGAGGAAGCAGCGTTGGGAGGCGACGAGGCAGAGGAGCTTGGAGGAGGTGGCGATGGAGGCGCAGGGGGATCGTGGAGGCGTCGTGGGCTCGCACAGGTGCAGGAGGATCGTGGAGACGACGAGGCGGAGGAGCTTGGAGGAGGTGGCGATGGAGGAGCAGGGGGATCGTGGAGGCGTCGTGGGCTCGCACAGGCGCAGGAGGATCGGAGGCGACGAGGCGTTAGGGTATCTTCGAATCGGGTATCGGGGGAATAGGGGTTAGGGTATCTGGGTAACATGTGAAATCGGGTATGAGACTGGGTAATCGGGTAACGGGTCCGGATACACATCACAGCACGAAGCGGGCGCACGGTCCGCATATGCGGCCGCACAGCCCGCATATGCGGGCCGCATATGCGCACTAGCCGCATACAGGGGGGCTTCACGAATGCGGCGCGGTTAGGGGTCCGCACGCGCATATGCGGCCGCATATGCGGCCGCTTCAACCGATTTCGTGAACACTGAGCTTGTCAATTCAAGTTTTCATCAGGATGGGTTTCTTAGAAAATAGAAAATGTCTTCCCCAGGTGTAGATCCCATTTAATATATCTAGTCTAAGTTTGCTGAATGATTTTATTGGAAGTTAATTGAAGTCATAATGGCATGTTTATGATAGTGAAACTGGTTATCAACATTAGTATCAATCGTGACATCTATTCTAATTTGATTAAAGCTAGTCTATATATAGTCAACAAACTTCGATGTGGATAACTTAATTTGTAGGGTATCTTGGAGATGAGAAGGCAAATGCTTCTACATTTAGCGATGATGGATGGTTAAAGAGTGGAGATCTTGGATACATCGATGGTTCTGGTTACCTATATATCGTGGATAGATTGAAGGAACTCATAAAATACAAGGCCTATCAGGTGACTATCCTTTTGTATGTGCTTTGTTCGATCTGCTTTGTTTCGATCATGCATTGGTTTCATAAAGACGATCTTACTTTGTTCAAGTTGGGCTTGTTTATATTGAAATGTGATATGCAAATCCTTAATAGGCCAACCATTACAATTACATTGTATACGAACTTTGAGTGAGATTGTGCCTTGATTAATTAATTCCAAGAGATTATTAAACATCACATGTTATAAATTGTTCTGTTATTATGTTGTTTATGCATACACTAGTGATGTTTTAACACTAGTTACTAGGGATGCAAATGATCAGATACAAATGCGGATATAGGTATTATCGTATCCTTATCCGTTCAAATACGAATACGGATGTAGATATGAATATTAACGAATATGAAAACTAGGTTACCATATTCTTAAAAAATGGTTACAGATGTAAAACATATATGAATTGAATAATATATTATTAAAAAACACTCTATAGTTTAGTTTAAATATACATGTATTGAACTGATTATACATTGGTATATATTGGGGTTGGGGAGTATGCACTAAGGTACATGTAAGTTTACATGCACCGGTGCCACAAACGTCCAATTTTTTCAATTTTTTGAAATGAATCCTTGGAGGGTTTAGATCTCAATATATCATCGTGACATCATTCAAATTTCAACTTAATTCGAGACTTCTGACTTATGCATTAAGACGGTCAAATTTTAACGGTCTTAGAATTGCGGAAATCTACCCTTCAGATGGACATGTTAGGAATGTCTATTTTATACGAAATTTGAAACATGTAATCCACTTAATATTCTAAGTAAATATCCCAAGGATTCATTTCAAAAATATCGAAAAAATATATGTTTATGGGATCGGTGCATGTAAACTTAGAAGCACCTTGGTGCATACTCCCCAACCCTATATATATATATATATATATGAGAAAAGGGAGCCTACTTCATGAAGCAGGTAACCTTACCTACTCCATGTCTATTTTTTGCCACTTTTTTTGGAAAATACTACCATGTATTTTCATCACTATATCCCTCTAAGACGACATTCCAATTTCGTCAGAAACAGAGACTCTTATGCCTTCCATCTAGAACATGTAATTTTAATCGTCTTAGAATTGTTGTAATCGATCTGTTCTGGATGGAGGGCATATGAGTATCTGTTTCTGACGAAATTGAAAAGACATATTCGAAGAATATAGTTATGAAAATACACGGTGCCATGGTGATGAAAAATGGGCATTGGTAGGTAAGGTTACCTTCTTTATGAAGTAGGCTTCCTTTCCTCTCTCTCTTTATATATATTTCATAACAACTATATCAAATATAACGAAAGACTGCATACGATTTTATAAGTTAAAAGTAAATGTACAGCTATATTTATATATGACAAAGGATTTATGAATAGGGATACTGATATTTGTGAATATCAAAGTGATATCTGTCTCCATTCTAAAGCGGATACGGATACCAAAATCGGTAGAAAATGGATATGGTGGCGGATCATATAAAAATATATCCATATCTAATGCATCCCTACTAGCTGGACATCACATATGAACATTCAAATATATTACATACACCTTTACTCTGCATTCACATGTACATATATCTCTTATTTAGATATCCTATTTAATATTTCCACCTTCATGTACTTTTGTTGGCTTTTTCATTTTTTGAGTTATTAGACTTTGTGACATCAAGATAACAGTAAACATATATGCATACACAAGCCTAAATTCTTCTCTTGATCAATTCTAGACATGTGCACTTGGATTGAGTTGTAGCTATGGAGTTGTCAAGTGTTAAAAAAAATAAATTTATGTGATTTCATTTTTTGTGTAATGGTTGCAAAATCAAATTTTTCGCCAATTGTTCATTAGACCTCACTACAACAAAAATAGGTACGTAGAGATGGAAATTTCGAAGACTGAT
Organism: Ottelia alismoides; assembly: GCA_037367405.1. Classification (NCBI taxonomy): domain Eukaryota; kingdom Viridiplantae; phylum Streptophyta; class Magnoliopsida; order Alismatales; family Hydrocharitaceae; genus Ottelia; species Ottelia alismoides. The sequence goes on along the minus strand of JAZKJV010006714.1, from coordinate 29,241 downwards.
ATAACATCCAATGTTTAATATTCAGCAACAATCTTTTTTCTTGTAGATTTATCGAGTATACTTTATAAGGCACAACAAATATTAAAGTTGTGGATATATCGTAGAGGACGATTATATATAAAACAACGATTGTTTGTTTCTCTTCATATAATTGGTTTCCTGTCAGTTGCTAAATATAACGGCGATTGATGCGCTTCTTGAATAGGAAGATAGTATATACTCATTGTTATAAGAATCATAGTTAGACTCCAGACGCCAGAGGGAGTCTCCGTTGATCTGGAGCAAGTCTCTACAGCTTGGTTCCGGTCGTTTGGTCCTCCCTCTGGAGTCTGGATGGTGCTTGGACCCTGTTTCTTTAGCCCGGATGGGTGGGAGCGAGGTCGGCTCCAGGAGGGTGGCGGTGGAGGACCGGTTGGTGGAGGCAGCCCATGGATCCCAGGGCGTGCCTCTAAGCTCGATGGAGGTGGAGTCCCTATTGGAGTCTGTAGTTGGGGATTCTGTGAGGTCTAGGAGGGACCTCTCACTGCGACCGTCGCCACCGTAGAGATTTGGGATGAGTTATTTGTGGCTCTCCTCCAACGAGAGCATAAGAAGGTGGAGGATGGCAGTGTTCGACGCTCTGAATCAGGCTGATGGCTCGCGAGTTTTGGCCTCGAGGGAGGACCCGCTTGGGAGGAGTTCGGCGGGAGCAGAAGCGGGTGTGATGGACGATAAGCCCTTGGTTGGGAGTAGCGGGGGGCAGCTGGGGTTGGAGGCGGGCAAGCCCTACTGAACTGCTTGTGTGTAGTGCTGCCTACGAGAATTTCCCTGGTGATCTACGAAGATCCTCTCATGGAATGTGAGGGGTTCGCGGAGGGTGGAGAAGAGAATGGCAATCCAGGACCTATGTGTAGAGGTGATGGCGGATGTGGTGTTACTGCAAGATACAGAGATTTCCCAAGGTTTTGGCGAGATGTGTGGCCCGATGGGAGGTTCTCGTCTGACCGAATAGAGGGCGCTGGACGCTTCGGGGGCCTCAGGAGGCATGGTGATGGGCTGGAGCGGGGACAACTTTAATCTTGTGGTGGAAGTGAGCAGGGGGAGGCACTCTCTCTCGGTCCTCTTGCAACAGAAGGCGGACATGGTCCAATTGATGGTGACGAATGTATATGGGTCGCAGACCGACCAAGCAATGTCTGAGCTAACTGATGACTTGGGTATGCTCCGTAGGAGGTACCCGGACGAGGTCTGGATTATTGGGAGGGATTTCAAAGTGATGTTGCACCCGAAGCCTCGTCTGCGCGAGGGTGCAAATGCGGGTTCGGTGGAGCTGGTGCGATTCATTACTAAGGCGAGCTTGCAGATTTTTGATGATGGTGGGTGCTGTTACTCGTGGAGAAACGCTAGATCACGGATTGATCGGTTCCTGGTTTCCCACGAAGTGAAGAGGTTGTTCCCTCTGGCAGATGCATGGGCTCTGCGTCGGGCTCACTCCGATCACAACCCGATCCTGTGGTCCTCCGGGGAGGATGTGAAACCGAGGTCTTTCTTCATATTTGAGCGTTCTTGGTTGCTGGAGGAGGGCTTCCGCGACATGGTGGTGGAGTTTTGGAGGAACACAGATGGAGGGGCCAGCTTCAACGGTTCTGGCTTAGAAGTTGGTCTTACTGCGGAAGCATTTAATTGAGTTCAAGAGGTGCACCTATGAGCAGAGGCAAAGTGTGAGGGTGGCAGCGCAGGAGGTCATCTCTTGCCTAGATGCGGTGGATGATACGAGGGAGTTGATGGCTCATGAGGTTGATGAAAGGTGCGCTTGTTTAAACCATGCACGATTGGAGGGGAAAAAGGAGGCTGAGTGGTGGTAGAGGTCAAGACAGAGATGGTTGAGGAAGGGGGATAACAATACACGCTTCTTCCATTCCATGGGCAGTGGCAGAAGGCATCGCAATTTCATTAGGAGCATTGAGGTGGGAGGGGTGCAGGCGACAAGTGACGCGGAGATTGGTCGGCACCTCAGGTCATATTTTGTCGCTTTCTCCAGGAGAGCTAGAGGGGCGGGCTGGGGGTGGCGTGGGCGAGTTGTGGGGGTGTATGTCCACCCAGGAGGATGAGGACTTGGTGGTGTCTATCACGGAGGATGAGGCTAGGCGGGCTCTGTGGCAGTTGAATGATGATGGGGCCCCGTGTCCCGATGCTTTCTCAGTGTGTTTCTTCAGGAGTTCTGGGACTGTGTGAAGGATGAGGTGGTTGCGATCGTACAGGAGTTCGAGGAGGGCAACTAGGGCTTTGAGCGCATGACCAAGGCGCTCATGTTTCTGCTGCCCAAGAGGGAGGGGACTTTTCGTGTGGAGGATTTGAGGCTTATCACATTGTCCAGTGTGATTTACCTGCTCGTTGCAAAGGTCCTGGCGAATCGATTGTGGGGGTTCCTGGGGGCATCATCTCGCCTGAGCAGACAACTTTTGTGTCCGGCAGGCAGATGGCAGACTATTGGGTGCTGGCCTCGGAGTTGTTGGATTGGAAGAGGGAGAAGAAGAAGGGGGTCGTTTGGAAGGTGGATTTCTCTAAGGCCTATGACTGCGTTGATTGACGCTTCCTTTGGCGCTTGCTGCAAAAGAGAGGTTTCCTTGACAGATGGATTGGTTGGGTAAAGAGGTGCATCACAACAGCATCGTATTCGGTGCTTGTAAATGGCAAACCAGAGGGGGGGTTTTCCAGCCACAGTGGAGGTGCGGTAGGGGTGCCCGCTAGCACCACTACTTTTTGTGATTATGGCGGATGCCTGGCTGTTATGATGAGGCTGGCTACAACATACGGTTTCTGTGTTGTGTACATGAGAGGCGACACTTCCATCCCCATTTTGCAGTACGCAGACAACACGGTTGTGTTCATTGATGGGGACACGGAGCATGCGATGAATGTCTCATGCATTATGCATATATTTGGCGAGGTCTCGAGCCTGAAGTTGAACAGAGACATCTAAGGTCATCCCGTTTGGCGTCACGCAGGAGGATGCTCCGATTCTTTGCCGGGTGTTGCGTTGTCCGGAGGGATCTCTTCCAACCACGTACTTGGGGCTCCCTTTGGTTGTTGGAAGGTTGCGAGTGGCGGATTGGAAGGTCGTGGTTGACAGGGTGGAGAGCAAGGTGGCGGGTTGGAAGGCAAGAAAGCTCTCCAAGGCGGGAAAGCTGGTTCTCCTCAAGCACGCTCTGTCCGCTATCCCGATTTCTTCTTCTCTATGTGGTTGATGCTGGTGGGGGTACAACAGAGGCTGGAGGGAATAATGAAGCAATTTTTTTGGTCAGACGTGAGGCATGAGGGTAGGCGATTGTACCTGGTGGGTTGGGACACGGTGATGTTGACGGAGAGGGAGGAAGGAATGGGGATCCGCATGTTGGAACTCATGAATAAGTCCCAGGCCCTTAGATTCTGGGGGAAGTTTGATGACCTAGTTTGCAAGGTGATGCAGAGCATCTATGGGGTGAATAGTTTGTGGAGAGCATAGGCGTGCATGTGGCCGTCGTCGCTCTGGAGGGGGATGTCTACTGTGTTGCCAAAGTTAGATGATCTCGTGAGACCGATGCGGGGCGATGGATGTGGCTTTGGCTTCTGGAAGGACGATTGGATGGGGTTGGGTCCTCTCAGTGAGAAGTATCTACGTCTCTTTGCCATTTCAGGAGACAGGACCACGTTGGTGCATCAGAATTGGTCGGCAAGGTCTTGGTGCCCAACCTTCATTGCTGCTTTGTCGGGTCAGAGGTGCGATGAGTTTGTGGCCCTCTTGATGGAACTAGCAGAGGTGGATGGCCCTGGCGGGGACAGGGGCCATTTTGATTGGAAGGAGGGGAGTTTTTCAATAAAGAAGGCATATCGGTCTTTCGGCAGGACGCGTGGGCCGCTGCAAGAGGACACTTGGACTACAGAATTATTTGAGCTAGCAAGGTTCCTATGCGGATCAAGGTCTGCTTTCGAAGGCATGCATGGCAAGGTTGCTGGGTACCGAAGAGATCCTTTGCGATAGCTATGGCCTTGAGCAGGAGGATTCAGAGCATCTCTTTTTGGTTGTTGTACCTCGATCGCGGTATGAGAGCAAGCGACTATGCCATGGCTTCAATCAGTGGACAATGAGCCATACTAGAGTTCGGTGAGAGCGGCTTGTGACAACTCTCAGGAGGACGCAACTGATCCGTTTGCCCTACTCTGGGCCATTTAGTGTGCTAGAAATGAAAATATCTTTCTGGCCGTCCATTTCTCTGTGAGAGGGTGTTGGGGCATTATAGGGCACTGGTGTCTTTGTGGCTTAACATGTAACTATGTTTTTCTGGTAGTTTCTATTGTAACATATATGTACTCGTTTTCTGTTTTGGTTGAATAAGTTTGCGGTGGGTTCCAATCCCGGGACTACACCTTCGTTCTTATCTAAAACACTAGAACAAAATGGGTTTATCCATCATTAAATATATACAAATGATATTAGTTGTTGTGATATTATTTTTTACTTGAAATTAGCGACGAATGGCATATTCATCGTTACACTACAAGATATTTTATCTAAATGCAACGAATAATTTGAATATTCGTTGTCATATCTTTTGATGTTAAATGTACAACAACGAATATTATTCTTTGTAAAATTAGCCTTCGTTCTTGTAGTTAGCAGCGAATGTCATATTCATTGTTAGGGTTCATATAATAGCCATTTATCCATTGGTTAATTCGTCAAAGTTTGTACAAATCCTTGCTAAATTTACCAACGATTAGAAGAAAACGTCAACGGATAACCGTTATATAATTCTTTGCTAGAGATAAAACAACGAATATAATAATCATTACGAATTTCAAGAAGTAATGAATATTATTAATTATTATAGATTTAACTACGGATGATATGGCAACTAATGTTGAATTATTCATTGCATTTGGTCAATTTTGTTGCAGTGTTATAATCATTAGCAATGGTGCATATAGCAATGTTTATCCCTTGTTATATTTCAAAATTCTAGCTGAACTGTCGTGATGTTTAGTTAAATTTTTGAAAATTAACAACGGATAAGCGTTGCTTTATGGATCATCGTTAAGGATATAATAATGAATATGACAGTCATTCCTAATTTCAAGTACAAAAAGTCATTGAGAATTTCAAGTCTTGCAATGAATAGTATCTGTCATACATTGAATATTTATATAATTTAGCGACGAGTCGTTGTAGCTTTACTTATTTTGAAGAAAATCTTAATGCAATTTATGTTGTATTTTGATCCTTGCATGGATATATATATTATGAGAAAAGGGAGGATGTATACATTTTTTATTTTTTTTCAAAAATTCCACCATGTATATTCATCTATATATCCCTCCTACATGTCATTCAAATTTCGTGAGAAACAGAGACTCCTAAGCCTTCCATCTAGAACAAGTAATTTTAATGGTCTGAATTTTGTTGTAATCGACCTGTTCTAGATGGAGGGCTTAGGAGTCTCTATTTCTCACGAAATTTGAATGACATGTACGAGGGATATATAGATGAATATACATGGTGGAACTTTTGAAAAAAAAATATAAAAAATGGGTAAAACTGCTCCGTGTAACAGCCAACTTGGCTGTTACACAGAACAGCCTCCCCGGCCTCATATATTATATATAAATATATAAATTGATGTCGTCAAACTTATTATTCAGGTTGCTCCAGCAGAGTTGGAACTACTGCTGCAGTCTTTTCCAGAGATCGACGATGCTGCTGTCATACCGTACGCTTTCTTGCGCTTTTGCAAATTAAATTTTCACAATACCTTCTCATTGAATTGGAACTTAAGCATCGAATGCAATCTGTTTCTATTATGTCATATTTAATTTCTTCAATATTACCTTGTTTACTGTTATATTAGTATGTAGGTTTCACAAAAACTACAACAAATAGGAATATAGCAACAAATAATTTGAAGGTTCATTGTAATATCTTCCGATGTTGAAGTTATTACTGAATGTTATTCGTTACAAAATTATATTCTATTCCTCTAATTCAGATATTTGTTGTTAAAGTTTAATACAATAATGATTTATCATTTGACTTTTTCGATAAGCTTTGTATTAATCATTACTAATTTAGCAACGATTAGAAGGAAAATATCAACCCTTGCCCACCCTCCTCTACCCCCCAAGCCACCCACAACCTCGAGTTCGATCCCTTTGCCCTCCACACCCACCACCTCCACCCTGGCCTCCTCTGCCCTTCTAGCCCCTCGACATCCCATGTATCTTCCGCTTCAACCTCCTCTGCCTCCAAGCCTCCCCTTCCGCACCTCACACAATCTCGTCTGCCGACCCCTCTAGTGCCAACCCAGCATGGAGGCGTTAGAGGAGATTGACATGATCACTTCATTCCTAACGAGGCTTTTATTTGAATAAACGGTGGTTTGGTTTAGTAGATAAATGATAAAGAGAAAGGCACAACTATTAGGAGTGCAAAAAAGTAGATGTACAGTAGTTGTTGCAAAAAAGGTTGAGACTTAAGTGTAACTGCAAAATCCACTATAGCAAAATGGGTTTATAGCGACACTTTTTTCTGAAAAAAATCCGTCACTATATCATCCGTGGTTATATATATAATGACGATATCATGCGTTGTGAAATTATTTCTTGTACTTAAAATTAGTGGTGAATGTCATGTCTGTTGATATATCGTTAGATATAGCAACGGTTATCCCTTGCGATTTTCAAAATTTTAGCTAATAGTCACTAATTTTTTGGTTAAAAAATTTAACAATGATTGGTTAAAGTTTTAAAAATAATAACAACGGAAAATTGTTGATATATAAATCGCCTCTAATGAAATAACAACAAATATGCTATTTCTTGCTAATTTAAAGTATAAAAATAATACCATAATGAATACTATTACCATTATATATTGAACATTATAGTAAATATTAAAAAGATACACCGCTATAGATCTGTTTTGTTGTAGTGATCGCGAAAGGGTAAAAGTGTAAAAATCCCTTTAATTACATGTTGTCATAGACCAATTTTATTGTAGTGACATCAATATATATCTCTTAACTTTTTGTATGCTTTTATATTACTTATTGTTTATTTCTTGTATATAGTCTACTTTAACATTTGGTCAGTTTAATTAGATTCAAATTTCAGCCTGACGAGAAATATTGCTTCATTATAGCAGTGACTTCAGCAAGAAAATTTCTTAAGAAGGTCAATGTATAATCTGTCTTTATATGATTTGTCACCAGCATTAATATAGCAATAAATACAGCATCACGTTTCTAGAATCAAAGATAATGTTGTGACAAATAATATTTGTTTCTATGAATTCAATATCGAAAATATCACAATAAATTCACCAAATTATTCATCAATATAGCTCCATCATGTTATAACACTTTCTTAGAGCAGTGCATCAAATATTCACAACCTTAAGAATTGATTGTATCATGATGCTTGCACATGAAAAAATCGATCAAATCATTGTAAATTTGTAAGTAATTGATGCATCTTCGAGTATAGGTATAAATCTGATCAATTCGAGGACTACATATATATGATATAATGTATTGACAGGTATCCGAGTGAGGAGGTGGGAGAGGTTCCTATGGCATTCGTTGTGAGACGAGCAGGAAGTGAGATCACGGAGTCGCAAATTATGGATAAGATAGCAAAACAGGTATCATCTATTTATTTTATTCTTTTTCATTTCTTTCTTTTGCAGTCATCCTAATTTTACTCTACTGTTATATATAGTGTTCAAACACTATTTCTCGTGTAACTATTTTTTATAAGATGGAAGTTGCAAATTTACCTTTAATGTGAAAATTCGTAACAAGTGTAATATTCTTCTCTATAAAATTATCAACGATTTATATAATAATCATTATTCATTGCATCCTTTTTATTAGGGATATTTACACCCATAACCCTAAGTAGTTTCATAATTGTCCCAAGAACCCTCGGTAATTCATAATTACACGAAAAATCCCGAATAATGCTTAACTCTTGCATGACATAACCTTGTGTTATTTTCCGTTTTTTTGTCCGATGTATTTGACAGTTTCCGTTAAAAAAGACAATTATTTCTATCCCCCTTCCTCCGTCGACCACCTTCCTCCTCCCTCCTCCGGCCCCATCACCCTTCCTCAGCCGATCACCACCTCAACCTTTGTCCTCCAGCCGTGTCACCTTCCTCCGCTGATCACCACCTCCCCCTTCGTCCTCCAGCCATGTCACCTTCCTCCGCCGATCACCACCTCCCCCTTTCCTCCAATCCTGTCACCCTTCCTCCACCGACCACTGCCTCCCCCTTCCTCCTCCAGTCCTGCCCACCTTCCACCGACGACCACCGCCTCCTACTCGCTTCTTCCAGCACTCATCTTCCAGTTGCTTCGATTGGATCTCTAACATGCATCTCCATAATAATGGAGAACTCAAGGTCGGTGAGCATCTATGGATTCTCCACTTACTCGCAAGCTAAAATCACCTCTTGTGTTCTCCACAAGGGTCGTGATCGACAATGCAACGTGCGAGACGGCTATCCTTGTGAAGGTCAACATTGCCTGCAAGCGTGGCATCCTCCTCGAGGTCGTGTAGGTGCTCATCGACCTCAAGCTCTCCATCTCCAAGGCCTACATCTCCTCTGATGGTCGTTGATTCATGGACGTCTTCCACATCACCGAGCCCCTCGGCCTCAAGCTCTCCGACCACTCCCTCCTCTCCTATCTCAAACAAGTAACCACTGAGAACTTATTGGATTCAACTCGATACGAGGTACCAACAAATTATTTCACTCGATTTTGTAGTCTTTATCAAGCTCTGCTCGAACCGGAGTGGTTCACAATGACCCCCGCTCTAGATCTCATGGGAACCGATCGGTCGGGGCTTCTATCGGAGGTCTTCGCGGTGACGTCTGACCTCTGGTGCGTTGGAGGAGGCAAAGTTGTGGATCCACATTGGCTACATCGTGGCGCTCATGTCCTTCAGCGGTGCCGTGGATGCCAAGGCATTGGTGGTGACTCTCCGCAACGTCCTCCAGGGTGTTGGCGGCGGAGCGCCCATGTGGAGCGTCACCTCCATCAGATGATGTTTGCCAATAAAGACTATGGACGCCATTGTTGCACGACTGTTGCTTCTCCTCCACTGGTGGTTGTACATAATTGGGTGGAGAAGGGCTACTCCTTCGTCAACATGCGACATGTTGGTTCAAAACATGGGCGGGAGATGTTTTTTCTCTATTTTTTTAGTTTATATCATAGCTATTTGATTGCAGATAGATTAGATTAACTCGATGATGTGGTTGGATTAATGGTTTAAACTAACTTAGGGTTATGGAGTAACTATTCGAAGCTTCTCATGTAATTATGAATTATCAAGGGTTCTTGTGGTAATTATAGGGCTATAAGTGTAAATATCCTTTTTTATTAAAAGAAAACTTACATATCGTTGTTAACTTTAATAAAGGAGAAAAAGAATTTTAAAAAGGCAACGAATAATAGCTGATATATATTAGTGGTGAATTTAACAAAACTATGTTATTAGTGGTGAATTTAAAGTATATCATTGGATTTTGTCGTGCAATGTTAGTATTATATTTTAAAATTAAAAGATAGAACGATGATCATTACAGTAAAATCAGCCTACATTAGTTATGTTTTTTATTCTAATTGTTGCTAAATGATCTATGAGTGATACAAGTTTAAACCCAAAAAGTTGAAAAATAATCATTGTTACGTGAATTTTAACCAACAGATACGACATTCATCTTGAATTACAATAAATTATAATTTTGCAGCGAATAATACTCACTTTTATAAATTTGACATCAAAAATACGGCAATGAATTCGAATTATTCCTTTGTTGCCCTAGTTAATGTTGTGGTAGTGGAATCTTTAATATTTTGTTGTAGTGGTTATTTCATGTAACTAAACTTCATATTTGTATTGAGCTATGAGGGCAATCAATGATTGCTGACAATGATTATTGTAGTTAGAATTTCCATCGATGCGCTATATTAGCAAAATAATTGTTACAAATATAGTAAGTGTTTGCATTAGGTAGTGTAGTGTGCAGTGTTCCTACCATCTAAAAAGATCAGGGTTCATATCCTCCTTGTGGGGATTGCGTTAGGTAGTCGACAGTCATCATAAAAAAATACTCGAATCTTTCAACATAGATTTGAGCAAGAATCCATGGATCCGCCCCTACTTATAGTGTGAGAATGCTTCGCCATTTTTTTTCATAGTAAGATTTTGCATATATTTATCATTGTGATTTCCTTTTTCGTGGTGCAGGTTGCGCCATATAAGAAAATACGTAAAGTATCCTTCATCAGCTCTATTCCGAAGAATCCATCAGGAAAGATACTGAGGAAGGAGCTTCTTTCTCGAGCCATCTCTGCTGCTTCCATTTCTAGATTATGATGTCAATTGAATTCGATATTAATCTTCTAATTATCAGCTGATTGACGTCAAGAAGAGATTCAGTACTGGGAAATGTCGTGCTCTCTGGATTGATCGTATTGAACGCAGTGAGAAAAAAAAAAGATGAAGATTATGCAATAAACTGTTAAAATGATGTTGGTCGCTTTTATGCTTCGGTTGCAATAGAGCAAATAAGAGTCTGATTTTGTTAGATGGGTAAGTGTACTCTCATGTCATTCGTATTCGCGGACCAGTCTCATCTTTAAGCGTTGATCTATTTAATCCAAGGATCCAATCAGTTCGCGAGAAGTACTACAGGATGCACAATCAATGGAGATGTGTGTGTATAATGGATAGAGAGAGAGGGGGGAGGGTTGATCCCGTAAGAGCAAAAAAATCCCGTAAGAGCAGTGAGTTTGGACCATTAAATTCTGCACATTTCTCTCCTCTAATCAATCAACAGAATCTAATAGTCTAGACTCATTATTATCATGCTCTCACAATTTTTGGCTCTCACATGATCAACTGTGTGTGTGTGTGTGTGGAAAAAATGGGGCTGTCATGCTCTATTTTTCGCGCACGCACGCACACATAGACAGACACACGCAGAGACAGATATATATAGAGAGAGATAGAGAGAGAGAGGGTTTATCCAGAGAGCCTTATGCCCATTTGAATTTTTTTAAGCACATGTGATCATCCGTGTGATGATGATCTTGTGATTCTGAGTAAATTTGGTTAATTTCTAAATTGCAACCACTTCTTGCATGTTACTCGCAATTTAATTCCTTTTTTGAGCTACAATTGTGTATTCATTAATTGCTGTGTTATTTTTCCAAAAAATCATGAGAATTTCCTCCTTCCTCCGGTGACAATTAAAATACGCTTCACGTTGAGTTACTGAAATAAATACAAAGTTACTTTTCATATATTTTTTTATACAAAGTTACTAATTCCATTGCAAATATTATTGAAATAAATACAATGTTACTTTTCATATATATTTTTTATCTGTAAAAAGTTATTGATAACATTTGTATAAGTTACTTGTTATTTGTTGGGTGTAACTTATCTTTCAATCATTCTTACTAATAACACTTGTACAAAATTACTAATGTCAATACATCAATTACTGATTACAAATGTCCACATTACTGAACTCATTGCAATTATTACTGAAGTTGTAGTAACTATTGTCCATACAATAATTACTGAATAGATAAATTACTAATGTCCATACAATAATTACAAATTACAAATGTTCATATTACTGAACTCATTCTGATTGTTACTGAAGATATAGTTACTTAGTACTTCTGAAAATTGCTAGATAATTGAGTTGGAATATTACTGAAGTTATACACACAATTACTGAATATTCATGTCCATGTTACTGACTCATTGTGATTAGTTATTGAAATTATAGTTACACATCAATTATTTATTTGATGCATTTGTTAATTACCCCTTTTATTAGTTATAGAATGATTTGTTCTTAATATTATCGTCAAATATGTTCTTCTCGCTTCTTTAGTCAATAAGTATGCAACGATCATCAACATTTCTTATTTTTTCCCACGAAACATAAGTGTTCGGACATCTGGTATACCTGAAATAAAAAATTATCAGTAGCATTTGTAAAATGAATCAATAACTATGTAAGAGAAATATATATACATGAAAAGTAAGAATTGTATTTATAATAGTAACTCAATGCGAAGCATAGGTAATTTGATGAGCTACTTAAGTAACTGAATTGAGATCAGTAAGATAAACTCCGGAATTCATATTAGTAAGAATTCACTATTCCGAAAGTAAGTAGATTCATTTTTGCAAAAAAATAGTAACTTTTAATTATATATCAGTAACTAATTGCAAAGTACAACTAAATATTCAAGTTACTTAGGTAACTTGTAGAATTTTTATCAATGATAATGAATATAAGAGGAGTGACTCAGTATATCTTCAAAGTAACATATGAAAAGTAACAATTCTGTCAGTAATAGTAACATAAAATATCTTATAAGTAAATTAAGTAAATATATCAGTAACTCAGTATATCTTCAAAGTAACACATTAAAAGTAACAATTGTGTTAGCAATAGTAATATAAAATATCTTATAAGTAATTACGTAAATACATCAGTAACTTAGTATTTTATCAAAGTAACACATGAAAAATAACAACGGTGTTTACTGTAACTTTTTATTATATGAAATCAAAATACCTTCGATAAAAAAATCAATTAGGACTACAGATCGTATATCAAAATGAATAAAAATTGATATTACTTTCTCATATTTCAATCATACTTCTCGAATAAATATTGCTTACGATAAAAAAAATATGCAGTATTCATAAAATAAATATTATTGAATTCATCATCTCACTCGTTTTGATCCCAAAGCAAACACTGCTAATAAAATCAAAATATCATTAAAACAACGAAATTATGATAGAAATAAGCGATTAAATCATGAAATCGAATCACATACATCTCATCTTGCGTTAGAACGAAACAAATGCCTTGCGTTGGAATGAAATGATAGGTTTTAGCAATCATATACATGTGTCTTCCACTTTCCAGAAATGTAAAGCTATTTTTAGAAATGTTTTAATTTCTGATTTTGTTTTATTTCCATATGAAAATCGTTTCCTATTTTTTAGGGATTGAATCTTGTGGATGGACGGCTACAATTGGGTGCCCATCCAACTCTAATGGGCATAGAGTTCATTGGATAAAAATCATATATATATAGGGGGCCTTTCAAATAGGACATGGTCCTTCCATTCCTAAGGAAGGCCAACGATCTGGGCCATCGGATTCAAATCCAACGGTACCTTCAAATTTGTTGCCCAAAAGGGTATTTTGGTCATCAATTTTTGCATTAATTATGCACATTAATTAATATTTCGAAATACTAAATTTAGCTAGTTTTATTTTTGGTATTTTTTGTAATACTATATTTAAAAAATATCCTGTTTTGTGTCGGACGACATTACGTGGGGCATATATTCGTATCCTCACACGTTTTTTTTGTATAATCCGTGTTCTTTTTGTAACGACTGTATGTTCTTTTGTAGAATCTGTGGTTCAATTAAAAAGTCGTCAATTTTTTGTAAATTTTGCATGGTTCTTTGTATAATACAATTCATATTCTCAATTAATGTGTGGTCATTTGTAACGATTGTATGGTTTTTGTATAATAAAACTTGTATGATTCTTTGTAAAAATGCAGTAGTCATTTCATGCTTATTTGATGATTAAATACGAACCAAATGTGTATAATACACATCTAAAATGTATAATGCACATCCAAGATGTATAATGCACGTCAAATATACAAGATATATAAAAAATTGCATTTTTCATTCGCAACCAATTGAAATGTAAAAATACATAACAAATATGTATAATACATATCATATTTGTGTAATACACATCAATATTGTATAGTACACATTAATATTGTATGAAACTGCGAATTGTTCTTCATCCAGGACTGGGTGCAGCACTTTTTTATCGTCATCGCATGCATGAAGAACTTCTACGATAGTCACCACCATTCCCGCGTAGTCCTTGGACACATCCACCACCATCCAGATCGGACCGAGATGTTGTCGTTGGAGTCCGCATGAAGAACTTGCCAATGAGGTCGCACATGACGTCGTCAACTACGCACCACGATCAGAGAATCCATCAAAGTCGATGCGTACAGACCGATTTGCACCGAACCTCGGGGTCTCCGACAAGATCGACGATGCAAGGGTGCAATGCTCACTAAAATATATAAATCATACTACATATCCTTACCCGCAGGTTGCAGCAACCAGAGATTCCTATCAATCTTGAATCATATAACATTAAAAAAATAATGTATTTCGAAATCTGAATTTAAACGAACATCAAAATGGTGTCACATCGTTCTAATAGCAATACTCACATCTGTCCAGCATTCCTCCCCCTTGACGACGTCCGCCGGCCATGCGAGGCTCAGGATGAAGCCGCTGCCGTCGATCACGCACACCGTCTCCATCTCTCTCAATCTCCGTCTCTCTCAACAAACACACACAAAAACAAAAGGGGCGGCCCCCTTTTGGTTAGGGCACACCGTTTCCAAATTTGAATAAACAATTAAGAAGACATTAATGGAGGAGATAATTGAGTTGATTACATACTATATTTAGATAATGTATAAAGACCAAAATGAGTTTTTGCTTAATTTATAAATAATATTAATATATCATTAATAACAACCACTGGATCAATTATGGATGGCCGAGATCGCTGGCCTTCCTTATGAATGGAAGGACCATGTCTCATTTGAAAGATATCCTATATATATATACACATACATGTGTGTGTGTGCATGTGTGTGTGTGTGATTCCCTATAATAAGATGCAATCCTTCTTGAGTTTAGGAAGGTTGGCCCTTTTTGTAAAAAAATACAATGACTTTAGTAGAATACATATACAGTTTGTATTATAATATGCAGTTTTAATGTTTGTATCATAATGTGCAGTTTTGTGTACAGGTTTGGATTTATAATGTGCAGCTATAGTACAATTGTGTAAGTATTATACTAAAGTGTTCGTGTTTTCTACAAAAAGAGAGTGGCCTTCCTAAACTCAATGACACATCCTATTGGGAGGTCTCCACACACACATACACATACATACATATACATACATACATACATACACACACACACATATGAGATAAATGGGGATGCCCTCTAGGGGGAGCTAACTTAGCTCCCCCCATCCCGTTTTCTCTATTTTTTTATTTTTTTTCAAATTTTTTCCCATGAATATTCATCACTATATCCATATATCATGTCTTTAAATTTCATGCGAAAGAGAGACTCATATGGCCTCCATCCAGGCAGTCATTTTTTAGCGGTCCCAGGATTTTTTAAATCGACCATGTCTGGATGGAGGTCGTAGGAGTCTCTGTTTCGCATGAAACTTGAATGGCATAATATAGGGATATAATAATGAATTTACATGGTTTTTATTTTCAAAAAAAATAAAAAAAATATATGTGAAAAATGGAGCGGAGGAGCTAAGTTAGCTCCCCCTAGGGGCATACAAGTTTTACCCTATATATATAGGAAATTTTTCTGATGAGGTGCACCTTTCCTGGGTGCATGGAAAGCTCATCATCCTAACCATACGCAATCAATCCAATGGTTGTCATTAATAGCTCGTTGTTAATATATTTTAATGTTGAAAAACTCATTATGGTCATTTTAACATATTCTAAATTTAGAATGCAACAAATATCTCCACAATTATCTCCTCTTTCCTCTCTCTCTCCCACTGTCTCTCTCGATCTCGATCTTGATTGCCGCACGAGGTTCCTCTCCTCCGTCTCTCTCTCTCTCTCTCTCGACGGCGGCATGAGGGGAGGAGGTTGCTGCTCGTCGGTGATGGCGTGCAAGACGGTGGATGCAACGCGCTGCTCTTCGGTGGTCGGTGATGGCGTTCTCTAAGGTTGTTTTCTTGTATGTAATAAAGGCAGCGTCGTGTGGGGATGATGGCTACACGTGGAGGAGGTGGATCATGGAGGAGAAGGTTGAAGGGGAGCGTGAATGGAGGTGTGTGGGCGGAGGAGGACGTGCATGGAGGGGGTGGGTCGTGGAGGAGAAGGGCGGAGGAGGTGCGGGTAGAGTAAGGATGCTGGAGATGGAGGGTGTGCCCAGTTTTTTACAATCAGAGATCCTTTTTTTCAATCTCGAGTATTTTTTTACAATCTCAGATCATATTTTACAATATCATATATATCATTTTTTACAAATTTCAGTCTGTTTTTTGCATTTATTTATATTCCGTGATATGGCAAAAACTATTTATGAGACTCAGATATATGTTCGAGAGGGGGATTTTATAATCTCAGACTAGAATTTACAAATACAAAGACATTTCCTACATATATGAGACCTTTTTTTTACAAAGACATTACCAAATTTACAATTACAGTAATAATTGTATTACTAACTGTGATCTTATTCTACAATACAGGATGCAATTTTATAATGTGGATTCGAATTTTACAAAGATGCTTGGCATTCTGCAGGGCGCTAAAGTACCGTACACATTTTTGTGAAAAACGCACATAATTGTGGGTGTGGATTTACAATCCTCATACAGATTTTACAAAACGTGCATGAATTTTTACAATAGTGTTATCAAAATTACAATTATAATAATATAACTATTATTAATTGTGATTTTATTTTACAATGCAGGATACAGTTCTACAATATCAACGGGTATTTTACAAAGAGATCTGTTATTCTGCATCGCGCGAAAATGCTACCATATTGGCGAAACTTCATTAACTAAAAGGCAACAAAAAATACCAAATCAGACGCGCTAAAAATGAAAAAATACAAGGACGAAATAAATTTCAAATTCAAAATTAAATTCAAATTTAAAATGAAAATGTATGGACTAAAATACCCTTTTGGATGAAGAATCACCAGATCGAGATCTAACGGATCTCGTGATGGGCTTTCTATGCACCCAGGAAAGGTGCACCTCATTGGAAGGGCCCTATATATATGAGGTTAATGGGGCTACCCCCGCACCATTTTCGGTATTTTTTATTTTTTTTGAAAAATATCATCATGTATATTCATCCCTATATCCCTCCTATATACCGTTCGAATTTCGTCAGAAATAGAGACTCATACGGCCTCCATCCAGACAGTTATTTTTTAACGGTTGCAAGATTTTTTAAATCGACACTATCTCGGTGGAGGCCGTAGGAGTCTCTGTTTCTGACGAAATTCGAATGACACATAGGAGGGATATAGGGGTGAATATATATGATGATATCTTTCAAAAAATGGAAAATAAACGCTGAAAATGATGCGGGGGCAGCCATGTTGGGGCAGCCCATTAATCTCTCTCTCTCTCTCTCTCTCTCTCTCTCTCTATATATATATATATATATATATATGAGGAAAATGGGGCTGCCCCCTAGGGGGAGCTAACTTAGCTCCCCCCGCCCTATTTTCTTCAAATTTTTTATTTTTTTTTGAAAATTTTTTCCGTGAATATTCATCACTATATCCCTATATTATGTCATAAAAATTTTGTGTGAAACAGAGACTCCTACGGCCTCCATCCAGACAGTCATTTTTTTAACGGTAACAGAATTTTTTAAATCGACCCCGTTTGGATGGAGGTCGTAGGAGTCTTTGTTTCGTATGAAATTTGAATGACATAATATATGGATTTAATAATGAATTTACACGGTTTTAGATTTCAAAAAAAATAAAAAAAATTTGTGAAAAAGGGGCGGGGGGAGCTAAGTTAGCTCCCCCTAGGGGGCATACACATTTTACCCTATATATATATATATGGTTAAATGGGGCTGCCCCTAGGGGGAGCTAACTTGGCTCCCCCCGCACCATTCCACCTGGTTTTTTATTTTTTATTTTTGAAAATTTCTTCCGTGAATATTCATCACTGTATTCCTATATTATGTTATTCAAATTTCGTGCGAAACAGAGACTCCTACGGCCTCCATCCAGACAATCAGTTTTTAACGGTAACAGAATTGTTAAAAACGACCCTTCTGGATGGATGTCGTAGGAATCTTTGTGTCTCGTGAAATTTGAATGATATAATGTAGGTATATATTGATGAAATCCGCGGAAGAAATTTTCAAAAAAAAATAAAAAAACAGACGAAATGGAGCGGGAGAGCCAAGTTAGCTCTCCCGGGCAGCCCATTTTACTCATATATATAGACACACACACGCGCGCGCGCGCACACACACACACACATATAGAGGGCTTATCTAATGAGCCATGTGCCCATTAACGTTTCAATAAGCACTCATTCTAGGACATACACGTGTATTAGCAATAACTATATTTCTAATTATATGCTACCACGTATTTAAAAAAATATTATATTTCCTATTATACAACGTCCTTAAAAATTGGAAGACGGTTTTGGAAAGAAACGATTCAAATAAATGATTCCACGCGGATGATTAAGGATCCAAACGCTATGATAGTAATAAATATAATTCGGTCAAGTAAATGCTTATTGTGAGATCAGTAATATCAATACAATGATCAGTAATTTACATCCAAATAGTTACATTGTACAGAATTTAGTAATATGTATAAAATGGTTAAGTAAATGTGTGTTGTGAGATCAGTAATAACATAACAAATGGTTAGTAATACCATTGTCTATGTAATGTGCATTGCATTAACAAATAGTTACTTTCTTACTTGAGCAATGCCCATGACTTACTGACCATTACTTTGTTATTACTGATCTCATAGTAGCTATTACTTGAGAATCATACACATATTACTGACCATTTGTTATGTTTTTACTGACTTCACAACAAGCACTTACTTGTCCATTGTGTATATATTACTGAAATCTGCACCATGTAATAAAATGAATGTAAATTATTGATCGTTGTTTGGATATTACTAACTTCACAACAAGCACTTACTTGTCCATTGTACATATATCACTGAATTCTGCACCATGTCATAAAATGAATGTAAAGTGCTGACCGTTGTTTGGATATTACTGATCTCGCAACAACCATTTACGTGAGTATTGTCTCTAAATTACTGAATTCTATTCAAAGTAATAATACATATAAAAATTACTGACCATTCGTTATGGTTTTACTGACTTCACAACAAGCACTTACTTGACCATTGTGTATATATTACTGAATTCAACACCATATAATAAAATGAATGTAAATTACTGACCGTTGTTTTGGATATTACTGACTTCACAACAAGCACTTACTTGTCCATTGTGTATATAATACTGACCTGAGCATTTGGATCTCGATTTTCTGCAAGAAATCATCGATTCAAATGTTTTCTTTCCAAAACGATTTTCCTATTTTTTAGAATGCGATATAATTGGAATACCCTTATTGTTAAATCGCTTTGCATATTAATCTCCTTCCAAAAACAACATCCTTCGAAATAGGTAACCACTCAATTGGTAATACATGTGTGTGGCCTACAAATGGTGCTCACCGAAACGTTAATGAGCGCTGTGCGCATTGGATAAAAATCCTATATATAGGGTAAAATGGGGTTGTCCCCTGTAAGTAGCCAATTTGGCTACTCCCACCCCTATTTTTCCCTCATTTTTTTATTTCTTTGGAAAATAAAAATTCGTATATTCATCACTATATCCCTCTAACACTCTATTAAAATTTCGTCAGAAATAGAGACTCCTAGGCCATCCATCCAGACGTCATTTTCTTAAAGGTCGTAGGATTTTTTAAATCGACCCTATTTGGATGGAGGCCGTAGGAGTCTCTGTTTCTGACGAAATTTTAATAGAATGTTAGAGGGATATAGTGATGAATTTACAAATTTTTATTTTTCAAAGAAATAAAAAACTGAGGGAAAAATAGAGGTGGGAGTAGCCAAGTTGGCTACTCCCAGGGGACAGTCCCATTTAACCCATATATATATATATATATATGGGATAAATGGGGCTGCCCCCTGGGGGGAGCTAACTTGGCTCCCCCCGCCCCATTTCGCCCGGTTTTTTTATTTTTTTTTGAAATTTTCTTCCGTAGAATTTCATCACTATATCCCTATATTATGTCATTAAAATTTCATGCGAAACAGAGACTCCTACGGCCTCCATCCAGACAGTCATTTTTTAACGGTAACAGGATTTTTTAAATCGCCCCCGTTTGGATGGAGGTCGTAGGAGTCTCTGTTTCTCACGAAATTTTAATAGCATAATATAGGGATTTAATAATGAATTTACACGGTTTTAGATTTCAAAAAAAATAAAAAAATTATGTCAAAAAGGGGCGGGGGGAGCTAAGTTAGCTCCCCCTAGGGGGCATACACATTTTACCCTATATATATATATATATATAGGGACTAGGGAAGCTGCACCTGGAGGTGTAGCTAACTAGCTGCACCCGACCCTTTTTTGAATTGGTTTTTTGCGTTTTTGAAATGAAATCTAGGGGGATTTAAATCACCATATATCACCATGATATCATGTTAATTTCAACTAAATTCGATACTTCTATCATCTCCATCAAGACTATCATATTTTAACGATTTCAGAATTATTGAAATTGACTATATCTAGATGGGCAAGTTAGGAATGTTTGTTTTGCATGAAATTTGAAACACATATTTCACTCAATAAACTAAGTAAATCCCCATAGATTTCCTTCGAAAAAATCAAAAACCAATGAGAAAAATGCCCGGGTATAGCTAGTTGACTGCACCACCCGGTGTAGCTTCCCTTTTCCCATATATATATATATATATATATATATAGAGAGAGAGAGAGAGAGAGAGAGAGGGCCGATCCTATGAGATGCGATTTTGGTGAGATGGTGAGATGGGAGATTCTGGACCACTAGTTTCAACCAGGAGAGAGACAGCCAGGAGAGAGAAGACAAAACTAGTGGTCAAGAATCTCCCATCTCACCATCTCACAAAATCTCATCTCATAGGATCACTCCTCTCTCTCTCTCTCTCTCTCTCTCTCTCTCTCTCTATATATATATATATATATGGGGCTGGGGAAGCTGCACCCTGGGGTGTAGCTAACTAGTTGTACCCGGCCATTTTTTTCATTGATTTTTGTGTGCCTTTGAAATGAAACCGAGGGGGATTTAAATCACCATATATCACCATGATATCATACCAATTTCAATTAAATTCGACACTTCTATCATCTCCATCAAGACTATCACATTTTAATGGTCCTAGAATTATTGAAATTGACCCTATCTAGATGGGCATGTTAGGAATGTTTGTTTCGCATAAAATTTGAAACACATATCCAACTCAATAAACTAAGTAAATCCCCATAGGAAAATCAATGAGAAAAATGCTCGGGTGTAGCTAGTTGGCTGCACCACTCGGTGTAGCTTCCCTTTTTCCTATATTTAGGGACCTTGCACTTATATATATATATATATATATATATATATATGAGGAAAATGGGGCTGCCCCCTAGGGGGAGCTAACTTAGCTCCCCCCGCCCTATTTCCTTCAAATTTTTTATTTTTTTTTTTGAATTTTTTTCCGTGAATATTCATCACTATATCCCTATATTATGTCATAAAAATTTCGTGTGAAACAGAGACTCTTACGGCCTCCATCCAGACAGTCATTTTTTTAACGGTAACAGGATTTTTTAAATCGACCCCGTTTGGATGGAGGTCGTAGGAGTCTCTGTTTTGTATGAAATTTGAATAGCATAATATAGGGATTTAATAATGAATTTACACGGTTTTAGATTTCAAAAAAAATAAAAAAAATTTGTGAAAAAGGGACGGGGGGAGCTAAGTTAGCTCCCCCTAGGGGGCATACACATTTTACCCTATATATATATATATATATATATATATATATATATATATATATATATATAAAAGGGATCTTGCACCATGGCGCAAATAAGTTGCGTGCACAGGCTTCTGCGGCGGTTGTTGATCTTCGTTCATCCAAGGGCTCTGCCGACTCTCACTTTCCCGATACAAACCTCGTTTGTCGAGCATATCCACTCTCTCTACACTCCCTGTTAGCCCTGACTCCATCCTCCTCGCCGGCGCAAACCCTCCGTACCCCTCCCCATCTGGCCACTGCTCTCACGTATTCCGCCGTGAGGATCCCCAACGCTCCTCCCCCTCTCATACAAGGGAGGATGTCCATTGCTTGGGTTGCGCAGATGATGTGCGCAAATGAGGGGACCTGAAGTTGTCATGGCGGCAAGCGGGAGATGCGAGGGGGAGGAGGGACCTCCTGTTCAACCTCTGGTTTTACCATTGATTACTCCACAAGATGCCATCTTGTTCAACCTCCGGTTTTACCTCCTCTGATTTTTACGGCAACCTCGTCACTTTCCTATGATCTCCAACTGGACTGCGAATCTTCCTTATTATTTACATGTCAATTTCTCTAGAATACTAAAGCTACCATTTCTTACATACTTTGCATGTATTTGATCTTCTAATGTGTGGCATAGACAGGGTGAAGTGCCTTCTTCTTCTTCTTTCATTTACCATTTGGTGTAGAGGGTGGTTATAGGTTCACAGTTTGTTGGAGACACCTATTCATCGTTTTATTGGATATGCATATTCATCGCATTGTGATAGGTCAAGCTGTGGTTATTATCATTTGTATCCCCCAAATCAAAATCGAGATAAAATTACAAATTATTACATGTATACTTATATTTGGATTCGTTTTTATGGGTGTGGTCTGGTATCGGTGTACGCTAAAATTAGTTTGCATACATATATGCTTACTAAATCAAAGGAATCATGTCACCTAAAGCATACTAAACTGAAGGAATTCTCAGATCTTTTAGAGTCTAAGATGTTTATTAGAAACAATTTATCTGAATCAAAATGATACTGAAATTTGAAATTATGCAAATCATGTGCTCAATTTTTTTGCTCATCTTTTTTATGTCTTTGAATCCATCACCACATAAATTTAATGTTATTCCCCAGATTTTGTAGGTTGTTAACGTGCCTCCTGTACAAGGAAGCGATATTTCCAAAGCTAATGTGATAGAGAGGTATTCATATTCCAACTTTTTTAGGTTCCTGCTTTGACTTCTAAACATACGATAAATTTCTTTGAAAGAATAAACTTGTAAATGCTTCTGATGATTCCCAGATTAACAACATTCAATTTGCAAAATGAAGAGCTTCATCCAAAGGTAAGGTCAATAGACAGTAATTGACACGGAATCTTGTCCTTGAGACTTTTGATTGCATAAGAGCTACATCTGAACACTGTAAAGAAGAGAAGAAATCAAGGTTGCAATTGTCAATTACAATTGTCGTGCAAGCTATCTGTCAGTTTATGGTAGTTTCCATAAGAAATAGAAGACATTTTGTAAGCTTAAAATTTGGAGTAGAGACATATGTTGTAATCTTGGCTGTCTTTTTTTACCATTTATACCATATGTTGTACTGTGTATTGTTCGATCATCTCTACATAGTTTCCTTCATGTACAATTGATACCCGTACTTCTCAACTCCATATGTATATATGGCGTAATGAAATTCTTCCCTTCCATATATGGATCTAGAGCCTAGAGGTGTATGAAGCAGTTCTGGCTCATACGACAAGGTGCCACATGACATGTGCGAAATGCATCTGAAACCACAAAGGTGATGTTGGCATGTGCCTTGACGAAGGATGTTTGGCATCTGCCTTAGAGAGACTTTAATCCAAACTTTTGCTTCGTCATGTAGGAGATAGGTGCAATTTCGCGAGTTTTTACGCGAGCCTCAGTATATTGTGAATATCAGGTTGGTTTTCGATGCGGATTACAAGTGTTCGGAAGTGACAGATTGAACTAGCAATATTAGATTTGGTTAAATGTATAAGATTTAAAAAAACAATGGAGATTATTCTATCTGCATCAATGGGATGGATATGCTTGGTGCACATCTACTCCTTGGACATTTCACAAAACAAATCTATCAAGAATAGGGTCTTGTAATTTTAATTCGGTTATGATATTTACTTAACAAATCCACTTTTAGAAATTGTCCATTTCATATATAAGTCACAATCCCAAATTAATGGTTAAACAATAAACTTAACCATCCCAAATTAATGGTTAAATAACAAACTTATCTTTTTTTAGGAAAAAGAGGGTGTGACGTTGTGTAGATGCTCACCCCTAAGTTCTATATATTCACAATAAGATCAAAAAGGAGTTACAAAGACTAAAAAGTCTTTAAAATTTTCGCATACTCTATAACATTTTCCATATATATTTTCCCTCCGCAGAAAATACTATGCAAAGTGCTAGTCAGAAAGCTCAGAACGAAACATAGGTAGCCAGCTCCTGGCCTCCCAGCAATCCCTCATGGAGGCCCAGCAGAAGTTGCCATAGCAAACATTTGGCGAAGAGCCTGATCACATATTTAGTCGAAAATCTAGCGGTCTTGTGTTCCACACAAGGCAGGAACACAGTCATTGAAGCGACCGGCAAGAGACCCAAACTAAAACAACAATTAACCAACAATTAAGAATGAAGCAATGAAATAAAAGTGTGAAGCTAAAATTTATTATAGCTCTACAAAATGTGGGTATATTGCAAGTATGTAGACTGTCGAACACAGGGAGCAGAAGGGCTAGATTGGTAATGAAGCACAAAAATGTTGTTCTTCCTGTCTCTATATTTTTGGTGTGGGTTTTTATATTTTTTATTTTTTATATTTTTAATTTTATTATTTTATTTTCTTAATTTATATATCTATAACTTATTTTTATGTACATGAATATATTTTGTTATATTATTATAGCAGCAACTTACAAAGCTTATCAGAGCCTCCCAAACTCTAGTTAACAACTTTGCCAAAATGGAGTTGTTCATCACCTCCAATCTTTGAATCCCCATCCCACTATCCTCCTCCCTAAGGACTAAGTCTTCACCCCCACCAACGACACCCCATGAAACTCCCCAGAGGAGAACAAAAAAAATCCCCGCAATATCACATCCAAAAAAAATACCCGCAATATCACATCCAACTTCACCTTCACCCCAACAGGTAAGAGACGTGTAGACAAGAAGAAGACATGAATAACCAACATTAATTGAACACGCAAGCTTTATATAGCCACAACCAACTAATATCAGTGTCATTTAAACTGATCCAAGTACACTTGTCAAACAACATTTGTTTTGCGACAATTCTCATAAGCAAAAGTATACTAAAAGGGATCGCACAATGACGATTACTGCACTAAATTGTTACAAATAGAAGAGTGGTAGCATTGCAGTTGTAAGTATAGCATGACATCCAGCTCTGACTTTTTCCATTTTTGCAAGTCTCGAGCCTCTCTTATTTCGAACACTGCAAGCCAAATTAGCAAATGTTAATGCTAAAAAAACTCCTAAGTTTAAATATATTAGATCAATAGGATCCAAAACCAAGCATACAAGCTTTTGCTTGATTTTACACCATGTGAAAAAGTAACAGCTTAGAAAATGGACTTTTGATCGCTTATTTTAGTAGTTCATGAAGCTAGTTGGTCGTTCATGCAACACACTGATGATGGACATTCATTTGGTGTGTGTGAGTATTTTAGTGTTGCAGTACATTGACAATTAGCATTCCTTTTAGTGTGATGGAACATCATTTTATATAAAAAATTATCATGATTTAGTACCATACCATACAAAGGTTAAATAAAGGACAAAAATTGTGACGGGAGTCTCATGTGAATATATATACATAATGCTCCATATAATATTTTTGTGTTTTAAACCCTCTGCCCTGATATAAAGTTGATTTCCTATAGAGGGAGCCTATTCAAGGCCATACTCCTAAAATATATGACGGGTTAATAATTTAAATATAGATACATTTTATCTTTCAAGATTGAATCCGTGTGATTTAGAGAATGGATTTAACATAGCACAAACCATCTGGTTTCTGATGAATCTGAGATGGAAAGATTCTTTTCGAATTACCAAGAATTTGATGTATGCTTATATGCTTGTAGCTTCTCCTTGTTAGGATAACATCGACCACTTCTGAATCATTGCTTTAGATCCCTTTTGAAACAAAATTATTTGTAATTGATATTTTTGTGGAGAAGACATTTATTGAATCTATTACCTATTACAGTCGGGTTTCCTTGTCATACGTGATGATCTTAAATAAAGGACAAAAATATTTTGTCGGGTGTTCTTTTTAGCAAAATAATTGATTATATAGATGTGGTATTCAATATATCTGTTAGACAGATGGTAATTTTTCGATACCTCCAAGCTGATCACGCTCAAGATTTTCTCCTTGCTTCTCTGATTTATGGACTTGGGATGCACATGTCACCAGTGGAGTATCGTAGTATCCTCAAACATCGTCTCATGATTCCATTATTTCCAGCAAATGAGATTTGTCCAGTCTGCCATAAGGCATGCTTAGACAATTTGGGGATCATGCAATTCATTGCAGGGAGCTTCCGGATTTTAAGTACAGACATGATCTTGTTAGAGATATTTTATTTGATTTACTCAAACATGCCAGTGTTGCTGCTAAGAAAGAAGCACCTGTGAACTTTTTAACTGATCCGCAAGAGGGAAGATCCACACTTAGACCTGCTGATATTTTGATTTTTGGTTGGGTCGGAGGGAAGCATGCTTGTGTAGACTTAACTGGAGTTTCTCCACTGGTGAGATTGAAGAATGGGACCTTTACAGCAGAGCTTGTTGTCCTTAAAGCTGCTTCAGCAAAAGTGGTGAAGCACGAGAAAGCATGTATTGAGAATCAACATGCATTCATTCCTTTTGGTTTTGATACTTTTGGTTTCTTAGCACCAGAAGTTGTTGAGCTTTTGAAGTTGATTCAAAAAGCAGTAATGTGATGGTTCCTAAGTTTTTTTAGAAGGATCGGTTTTGTAATTCAAAAAAGGGCTAGCGGCGCAGCTTGTTGCCTGCTTATCTCCTATTTCAATGTAACCAACTTTTTCAATTGACTAAATATTGTCTTCCTTTTTCCCCATTTGTTATAATAACTGCACTATTTTTTTCTGAAGATAATCTTTCTCCTTAGCTTTTGTTCATGCATATCCTCAATAAAGGCTAGATGACATAAAAGGACATAGTATTTGTGTATAATTATCATGATATTACTCAAGAAATCATTAAAAACAAAAAATGACGACACTAAGGAAAATTATCTAATCTACGATTATGTCATTAGAAAAATTATGAGATTCAGAAGGGGCAAATATTATATGGAACTAAAAAGAATCTGTATAACAAGGATGGGTAATTACATGAGGAAAATAGTGCAAATCCAAACAAATTTGACCTTCACAGGGATGTGAGTTTTGAGTGTTTTGACGCATGAAGGACAGGGCAATGCCGGGGGCCTTGAAGTTTCGAGGCATCGTACAATGGAGAGGAGGAATTCAAGGGCAACAACGGTGTGAAGGCGGTCTAGTAGCCGAGTAGCAAGGTTCCCCCATTCCCCCTCACATCTCTCGCTTGCCACCATGACCAGTGTAGCTACCCTCCTTTGCGCATATCATCTGTGCAGCCCAAGCAACGGACATCCTCTCTTCAATGAAAGGGGGAGGGGTGTAGGGGATCCTCACGACGGAATATGTGAGAGCATTGGCGAGATGTGGAGGGGTACAGGGGGGTTTGCGTCGATGAGGAGGATGGAGTTAGGGCTAACGGGGAGTGTGGAGAGAGTGGATATGCTCGACAAATGGGGTTTGTCTCGGAAAAGTAAGAGTTCAACAGAGCCCTTGGATGAACGAAGATCCAACAGCCGTAGAAGTCGGTGCATGCAACTTCTATGCACCATGGTGTAAGATCCCCAATCCCTATATATATAGGAGTGATCCTATGAGAGCTAAAACTTGTGAGAGCATGAGAGCATTGATTCTGTACCACATGATTATGTATTCTCTCTCCTGGTCTTCTTTCTCTTAGTTGAATCTAGTGGTCCAGAATCAATGCTCTCATGCTCTCACAGGTTTTGGCTCTCATAGGATCACTCCTATATATAGAGGGAAAACTTGAATTGAGGTGTCACCTTACCATGAGTATAGTGCGACACCTCTTAGGAGCCTTCCGATTTGAATCAACGATGGTTAACAAAACCACTAAACTAAATCCAAAACCACCGTTGAAACAACCTCTAGATCATTATTTTTAGAAAAAAATTTGAAATATTCCATTTAGTTACGACAATATCACGTTGCTTATTAATTACTCAAATTTAATTTTCTACATATAGAATCCATCATGATCGTGGGTCTCTCGAATTTTCAAAAGAAAAACTCGATAAGGATCCTCTCCCCTCTCTCTTCTTCATCAACCCTCGATGTAGAGGTCGTGTCTATGTTTGGAGACGATGGTGTATGACAAAGACGATAGAGATGCATGAAGATGATGGCGATACATTGAATGGTAGGAAGTGGTTGCATGTTCTTAGTAATTTATTCATTCTTAGTACTTTTTTATATATCCATTGATTGAGATCCATGTTATTTAACATTGCTTTTATTTTTTATTTTGATTTTAGTTTTTCTTTTGATTTTGACTCTATATCGATCCAATATCCAATCATCCTCGATTAGAGATCTTGTTTCTCCTCTGTATAGCTTACACAACATAAATATACACATCTGGTTTTATGTTAAGTCTTTTTAATTGCATTAATGACTTATACGCATGAAATTTTTATGTTCTGTGATTTTGATTATGTTATTTTCACAATACGATATAATAATTACAATACATAGGATTATTTTACATTTCAACATCTCATTTTGCATTGTCATAGTATATTTTACATTTAAACGACTTCTGCACCAGAAGTTCAAACATGCACCCAATATTTTTACATTACCTACGTTCATTTTATATTTCACATTTCATGTTATCCTTTTTAAATATTAAATGATAAATTACTTATTGACTCTTTTATTTTGCAAATCAACACATAATTG
The DNA here is from genome assembly GCA_037367405.1 of Ottelia alismoides. Taxonomy (NCBI): domain Eukaryota; kingdom Viridiplantae; phylum Streptophyta; class Magnoliopsida; order Alismatales; family Hydrocharitaceae; genus Ottelia; species Ottelia alismoides. The sequence continues at coordinate 345 of JAZKJV010006714.1, read as the reverse complement.
TTACATTGAGAGCATGAATTTTACAAAAGCTACACATACTTTGCAATGGATGGCGAATTTGATAGACCCACGATATTGGAATGGATGGACATTAAAAAAATTATACATCAAAGATAAACAATCTATTTTACAAAAAAAAAATCACAATCATGTTACAAAAGAGATCGCAAAATTTACAAAAGAATATCATAGTTTGCAAACTTTGCTCTGACAAAATGTTCTCAAAGGAGACTGCAGCATTTTTCAAAATAAATCAAATACAATTTACAAAATATACTACAAAATTTACAAAAAATATTGCAGTTTACAAACATCGCTTTCTACAGAATTTGGAAGAAAATGAGA
>JAZKJV010006713.1:0-231719 GCA_037367405.1 Ottelia alismoides | reverse complement strand
TGAACCAAATAGTTGTTTTGTGGGCTATTTGATTGATGCAAAATGAAGTCATTTTTAGATCTGGGTGTTTTTTGTTTAGAATGTAACTCACTTACTTAGCTAGAACTTTCCTCGAGACCTAGTTTATATAATCCTTTTTGGAATTCATATATATATTTGGGTGGATGCCACCACAGGTATTTTGGGTGGCTTTATCGGATACAAGTATCTACTTCAATTGGTAATAAATGAATACTTGTACATGAGATTTGGGGATATAAATATTATATGATAATGTGTAAAAAAGAATGAGAATACCTCATCTTATTTTTTACGATATCAAATAAGATAGTATTTGAAAGAATATATGAAACGATCGATAAAAAACTGAAAAATGAAACTGAGATTTTGATTTGCAGTAGGAAAATTCCAAAAAAAAAAACTGGTAAATTTCTCGATGGGTGGTTAATACGTGAAATTGGCATTTGATGGTATATCACAATCGTTCTAGAAAGTGCACAAGGAAAGTGCGCATCAAACTGCATTGTAGGTTGGTAAACATGGATTTTAAAAATCACAGTAGTGTAGATGCAAAAAACCATATAGATCACTCAGCCTCTAATGTGATGTTTTCTCACTTACAGACCGCCTGAATACTAAGGATTTAGCACATTTATTTGTTTTTTCGCAACATGTGCTTTCATTATCTAGTTTGATCTTCTCCCCACTTCTGAAATTGACTATGCAACAAATTAACCAATTTTTTTACAGCAGTGCAATATTTTAGATGGCGACGAGGAGTCTTATGTTTCCTTAGAAAGCCAGAAATTGATAAAAGCACCACAGCAAGAGAATTTTATTGCAAAGTCAATCGATAAGCTTAAAGAAACCACAACGGTATTTCCACCTTAATCTTATGCCTATTTCTCCACCCTCCTATTTTTATCTAATGTAGATGATATTTCAAATAATATGCTTTCTAGCCTTGCATTATATAAAATAATTGTTGTAAATCTATCAGAGTCGTGCTTATCTATTATGGGCATGCTTTTGTGCGAAGAGCATAGGAAATGAAGTGGATGCTTGCCAGCCTTTTGGTAACCATCTACTCATCTGAAATGAGTGACTGAAAATAATTTTTTGGAGTCAATTTGAAGTTAAGGTGAAATGGATGCCTCCCAAGTATCACCTCTTTGGTAGAGTTTTTAGTTTTAGTTTTTTTTTGAAAAAAGAAATGGGTGTACGCATGATGCACACCACTAAGTATATTAATAATCGTACATTAACTTACAAATACCTAGACTTATGCTTAAGTATATTTTTCACACAATCTCTCATTATGTAACACAACTTCGTTCGTGCCACCCATATATTCCATAGCATCGTTAAAGGTTGTTCGCGTCAATCTAGGTCTATTACAGGTGCCCCCATGGTGGCCTTTATAAAATATCTTCGGTATATTGCCTTTATTTTTACTATAACAGTCCCTTTTTAATACCAATATTGTAAGATAATTAGACTTGTGGCTCTTGAATGAAGTGATGTATAATCACAACATATTGTAAGGTCTTGACCAATGGTTGGTCTTAAAGAGGTCTCTTTCAACCCTAAAGGGACGTAAGATAGGGGATTCCCATGCACCCTTCCTTTTGGTACTGGTAACCAATGCTTTTACTGCTATAGTAGATAGAGATGTGAGAGGTATTTTGGCTATAGTTCAGAGGTGGTCTCGTTACCTATTCAATAATATGTCGTTGACACTGTCCTTTTGCGAAGGGTGGGGATTCAAGCTGCGGAGGTCTTTTGACACTTGTGGACTCGTTTGACAAATCTCGAGCTTGAGGAACACCAAAGTAATTGTTATTGTATTCCTTTTAATTGGAGCTCTGAGGAGGTTGAGGTATGCGAGTTGTGGTTGAGGTTTCTGAGAGAATGTTTGTCAATTCCCTATCTATGTTTCTAGTTTGTGGTAGATTATGGTAGGAGGAATAGATGCCTTTGGTAGAGAACATTGAGAGGAGACTGACTGGCTGGAAGTTGGCCGGGGGGGGGGGGGGTAGAGTTACTTAAGAATATTCTCTTGACTATACCTTTTTTTCTTTCCTCTGAGCTGCTTCTGACTGACATTAGAGTTAGATTCGAGTCTATAATGGAGATTATTCTGTTCTTGTTTAGGAAAGTTTAGTTGCATTGGTTGACTAAAAGATGGTTACCATGCATAAGTCTTAAGGCGAGCTTGGTTCTCTATGTTGGAAGGAGATGAAAATGGCTCTTCTTTCCCGGTGGATCTACCGCATGTCGGGTGATGGTTCGAATCTTGTTAGCTTATTGGTGAGAAACATTTACGATATCTTTAAGACACCTGGGATCAGTTAGATCATCCTCTACATTTTGAAGGGCTATATGTTTAGTTCTTCCTGACGTCATGCCAATTATGCAGCCAGTTTTAGAGGACTGTTGTTTCGTCTTTTAACATGATGACAATTGAAGGATGGGCCCCTTTGTGAATGATTTCACGATTTTTGCTTTGATGTCAGATCCAAAAACCCGAGTTTCAAACATTTTGGATGTTGGGTATTAGAGTTATTTGATTTTATTTTTTCTTTATCTCATTATTGAGTCTTGTAACCCCTTTGGGGTCACTTATGTAATTATCTTTTTTTTGGGTTCTAGGGTTTCATGCTATATAAGAAACTCCATACCCTTGAATAATTATTCTAGTCATCCAATTATTTCTCAACATGGTATTAGAGCAATAAACTATACGAAGGGATCTTAGTTTTATGGATATAAGCCCGAGATTGACCCAAGATAGATCTGAATGGAGGCGAAGAATCCATGTAACCGACCCTACTTAATTGTGGGAAAAGGCTTTGTTGTTGTTGTTGTATGGTATTTGTTAGAGTAATCAAACTCTCTGTTGTGTTATTCCATAGAGCCCTTGGGTCTCTTATATAGGGAGAAAACCCTCGGGTAAATTACAGAGTCTTACAAAAAATAAATAGAAATTACGGAACAATAAAGCGTAACACAATAAAACGTAACACATATATATTAGTCTCTACACTCCCCCTCAAGATGGAGCATAGATATCTATCATGCTCAGCTTGGAAGAACATCTCTGGAAAGGTCCCCTGAGCAGCGGTTTGGTGAATATGTCAGCCGTCTGATCCTCTGAACTGACATGAGAGGTGGAAACGAAGCCCTTCTGAATCATGTCTCTAGTAAAATGACAATCCACCTCGATGTGCTTTGTTCTCTCGTGAAAAGCCGGATTATTGGCAATAAACAATGCTGCCTGATTGTCACATTGGAGATTCATAGGCAAGGGGACATCTACAGTCAAATCTTCTAAGACTGCTCTAACCCACATCATTTCTGCAGTTGCTTGTGCCATGGCTCTGTACTCGGATTCCGCACTGGACCTTGCCACAACAGTCTGTTTCTTGCTTTTCCAAGAAACTAAAGAGCTTCCTATAAAGATAGCAAATCCAGAAGTGGATTTACGATCCCTTACACATCCTGCATAATCTGCATCTGCACAAGCTGAAATAGATAGATCCGTATCTTTCCTAAACAACAGTCCTGTGCCTGGGGAAGACTTCAGATATCTCAATATCATATGCAAGGCATCGATATGAACTTGCCTTGGCTGCTCCACAAATTGACTCACCCGGTTTACTGCAAAGGCAATATCCGGTCGAATTATAGTAATATATAAGAGCTTACCCACCATCTCTCTGTACCTTCTTTTGTCCACCTCCTCAGTATCATCATCGTACAGCTTCATGCTTGGGTCCATAGGTGTACTTGAAGGTCTGCATCTAGTCATTCCTGCTTCAGCTAGCAAGTCCGTGACATATTTCCTTTGAGACATCACCATTCCTTGTGCATTTCGTGCAAACTCTATCCCCAGAAAGTATCGTATCGTGCCCAGATCCTTCGTAATGAACTGGTTTCCCAACAGGGACTTGGTTATCTCAATCCCCTGAGCATCATCTCCTGTGATCAAGATGTCATCAACATATATCATAACAACAACTATACCTCTAGGGGTCTTCTGGATGAACAATGAATGGTCCGCATTTGATCTCCTGAACCCCATTTTTTCAATTAGCTGAGACAGCTTCTGGAACCATGCTCGGGGAACTTTGTTTAAGGCCATAGATAGCCTTATGAAGTCTGCACACCATCTGAGTCTCCCCCTCAGCAGCAAATCCCGGTGGCTGCTGCATGTAGACTTCCTCCTGTAGGTCTCCATACAAAAAGGCATTTTTGACGTCAAGCTGAAAAATGGTCCAATTACGTACCACAGCAACAGATAGGAGGATGCGAAGAGTGGAGTGTCTAGCCACTGGTGAAAAAGTATCCAAGTAATCTACCCCATATGTCTGGGTAAATCCCCTTGCTACAAGTCGTGCCTTGTACCTATCAAGACGTCCATCCGCATGATATTTCACCGTAAAGATCCACTTGCAACTCACCACAGGGGCACCTGAAGGAATGGGAACCAGAGACCAAGTCCCTCGAGACTGCAGAGCACACATCTCCTCTTCCATGGCTAGACGCCAGCAATCAACCTTCATGGCATCCTGATAGGTCCGTGGAATCTCAACAGACGAGACAACAGCTACAAACTTCTGGAAGTCCCCATGGAGGCGATGAAATGAGACGTGAGAAGCAAGCGGGTACGAAGCACACTGTCGCCATGGCTTCCTTTGAGCTATAGGCCGATCAAGATCATCTATGACTGGCGGATCCTCCTCCTGTTGTAAAGACTCCTGCACCGGTGCATTGGCTAATCCATCATTAGTGGTAACATCAGAACACACCTGAGGCGTGCTGGATGGTTGGCATGTAGCTTGAGCTGGCCCTGTTCGCCTTGTATAGAACTTAGGAAATGGTATAATTGGAGGTGGTGGTGGTGGTGGAGTTGGATTAGAGGATTGACTCAGACTTGGGAGGTGGAGGCACATAGACCTGAGTATCAGTGGATGTGGAGGAGGTCAGCCTGTCACCTGCAGGGGAGAAGTACATGACTGGTTCGGAAAAAGGTAACATCAGCGCTCACATAGTATTTGTTATGAACGGGATCATAACAACGATATCCTTTCTGTGTCCTGGAGTAGCCCACAAAAACACACTTGATAGCCCTAGGAGAGAGCTTATCAAGTCCTGGAGATAACCGGTGGACAAACGCAACAGTACCAAAGATCCGAGGTGTAAGTGTTAACAAATCTTTGTCAGGAAATAGAAGAGAGAAAGGAAACTTTTCGCCAAGTACAGTTGTAGGCATGCGGTTAACCAGATAGCACGCTGTAAGGATAGCATCCCCCCAAAAGGATAAGGGTGCAGAACTTTGAATAAGTAATGTGCGAGCAATATCAAGAAAGTGTCTATGCTTTCGTTCTGCAACACCATTTTGTTGAGATGTATATGTACATGTGGTTTGGTGAATAATACCTTTAGTAGAAAGGAAGCGAGTAAGAGAACGAGTGCAAAATTCCAAGGCATTGTCAGTACGCACATACTTAACAGTAGACGAAAAAACATTTTGAACCTCATTAATAAGATTTTGAATAACACTTCCTGCTTCTGATTTATTTTTAAGAAGAAAAGTACAGGACACTCTAGAAAAATCATCAACAACAACTAGATAAAACCTGTGCCCCTGATGATCTGGGACACGACTAGGACCCCAAATATCTATGTGAAATAACTCAAATGGAGAGCGACTACTCCGACCCTGACGACTGGGGAAGCTGGACCGATGGTGCTTCCCTAACTGACATGCTTCACAACGAAAAGACGAACCCGGGGATATCTGAGGCAGGAGGTGGCGCAATTTCTGTAGTGGCAGATGACCAAATCGAAGATGCCAGGTATACGGTGAGACGGAGCCTTGAGAATGAAGTGAGACGCCAGCATACGTGGTTCGTACAAGACGATAGAGGCCATTGTGCTCAGAACCACAGCCAATCACCCTGCCCGTTAGTATGTCCTGAAAAATAACCGAAGATGGATCAAATATAGCACGACAATGCAAATCTCTAGTAATCTGACTAATGGATAATAGATTCATAGAGAATTCTGGTGCATGTAAAACATTCTGTAAGTGCATAGAGGGCAGCAAATCCGTCTCCCCCTGACCGACGATCGGGGAATGAGTACCATCAGCAATGAGTACAGAGCGACCAGGCTGAACAGCTCTATAGGACTGCAGGATATCTCTATCACGACATAGGTGATGGGTGGCTCCAGAATCAACAATCCAACCTGTGAGCTCATGGTTATGATATGAGACGGGAGGGCTACCTGAGGCAGTGGCAGATGCAGATGTACTGGCAGATGCCGAAGCGGCAATATCAGATGCGTCAGTACCCTCTGATGATGACTGGGGCATGATATCACGAAGCCGTGCCACTAGCTCCTCGAACCTGTTATCTGGAGTAGATGCTGGTGGACCCTGGACATGATCCGCAACCCGTGCTGAAGGAGGAAAGCCATGCTTAGAATAGCACGTATCCTCCGAATGGCCAGTACGACGACAGAATGAGCATGTAGACCGTACACGGCCTCCTCGGCCACGTCCACCACTTCCTCTGCCACGAAATGAGGACGAACCACCACGTCCTCTGGAAACTGCCATTGCTGATGGAGGTGCAGTCGCTGTATTCGATGGAACAGGTACACGACTGAGCCTCCTGTATACTTCTTCCATCGGTGGGATGGTGGCATCTGCAAGGATCTGAGAGCGTGCTGCCTCATACTCAGGGTCAAGGGCAGCGAGTAATACGCCAACCATAGTGGCGTTGCGGAACGTCTTCTGTTGTTCCGGCGTGGCTGTGAGCGGAATGGTGCTATAGAGCTTCTCGAACATTCCACGAAGCGACGTGTACAGGGAATGAAGAGGCCTCCCATTCTGCTTTGTGGTAAAGATATCATGCTGCAACTGGAGCATCTTCGTCTCGTTGCGTACCTGAGAGTACGTCGTGGCCAAAATATCCCACATCGCCTTGGCGGTGGGCTGATGGAGGACATCATTCGCTATCTCCGTCGTGAGCGTGCCTGAGAGCCACACCTTGGCATACGCATCATCGGCCTCCCATGAGGCATATATCCATGTCTTCTCCGGCGGTTCATCCTCGGTAAGAATATGCTTCTTACCACACGACTTCATGAGACTGAGGAACTGCATAGCCCACAGTTCGTAGTTCGTCCCGTCCATTTTGACGATTGGTGCCGAACCTTTGAAGGCACCTATGGCGGGCATATCGACCTTTTGTTCTGACATATTGCCGAAGAAGAACAACTAGGGATGATAGACAAAAGAAATGGTGTCTACCAAGACTTTTGTGGATTCAAGTGCATAGGTAGACGTTATGCACTTGAACCCATCAGCAAGGAGGCTTGGGAAGCCTCGGCGGAAGAGAGGATCGACGGTGGAAGAGCCCGGCGGCGGCGGGGCTGGGCACGGGTCGACACGGGAGGGCGGCGTCGGCGATGTGGGGGCCCGGCTGGGGCGGCGGGAGGGCCGGCTGGGGCGGCGGGAGGGCCGGCTGGGCTGGCGGCGGCAGCAGGAGGGACCGGCTGGCGACGACGGTAGCGGGAGGAGGGACCGGCTGGGCTGGCGGCGGCGGGGGGGAGGGGGGGGGTGGGTGGAGAACAAAACCCTAGGGTTAGGGTTTTGGCTCTGATACCATGTTAGAGTAATCAAACTCTCTGTTGTGTTATTCCATAGAGCCCTTGAGTCTCTTATATAGGGAGAAAACCCTCGGGTAAATTACAGAGTCTTACAAAAAATAAATAGAAATTACAGAACAATAAAGCGTAACACAATAAAACGTAACACATATATATTAGTCTCTACAGTATTAGAGCAATGGTCCTAGACAGAGGCTCCTACCTAAAATCGTACCGCTACCTATCGCCGCTTCTCTCTTCTCTCTCCCTACAACAACCATCTATATCTCTCTTGGCTATGTTGGGTGATAACTGGCTAAAGGTGTGAAGGTGAAGGATTATGCCTTGCGCATCAAGAATCATGGAGATCGCATCGTATGCGATCTTGATCGACTACTCATAATAGTCGTAAGGGGAAATGAAAATTCAAAATTTTCGGTGAAACCACATGACATGGGAACCATTCCCATGTCATTTCATCAAGATCACACACAAGTAATTACCTCTTGAAGCGTGATTGTGATCCACAAGTTTAAGCGAAGAGACCACTATCTCAAGTCTGGTCCGATGTAGAAAACAGTTGTGGGCACATAGATGAGTACTTTCCTACAATCTGAAGTGACGATCTGAGCAAGGAACCTCCTGATTTCATCTTACGAAACCTGTTGTCTCCTTTACGAGCACAATGTTCTGAAGAAGAGGAAGTTTCACGAGCGATCAATCCGACATCACAACAGCAGCGCGACGACGATCATGTTCTCTTAAACCCTAAGGCAGTGGACTGCCACAAGGGAAGAGAGAGAGAGTTTGGCATTTAGAGAGAGAGAGAGAGAGTTGTTGCTTCAATTTAATTTTGCAAGGAAGAAGTAGGGTTAGCATTTCTTTTATGCAAAATTGGATGGCTATGTTGCACTTCTAATAAAATCAATGGCTAAGATTTTATTGCAACAATTTGCAACATTATAATTTTTTAAATAAAAATAAGTTGGAGACTTTCTTCAACAAATTTTAATTCAATTAAAATCAATTAATATGTAGAAGAAATAGTAAAGAGGAGTGCATCCATTCCTTATAGGAGGTGGACAACCACAGGATGCTTCCACATTGCCCGTCTACTCCTAATAAGGAGTGGAGTGCATTCCACTTAATTCTTAATTGGTGAGATCTCAATCTCCACCTAATCTTCTGCACGTGCAACAATTTTATTGCTTTAAATTTCATCAAAATTATTTTAAATTATTTTTTACATGCCGTTGATATTATGAATCATATTCAACCATCCAACATTAAATGTAGATTACATTTACAATTAATTGTATAATTTGAATGTAATTCACATTAACTTATAAATTGTAAATCATATTTATAATTAAATCTCTTTATGTTTTTGTGAATCACATTCGTAATATTTATGATTATTGTGGATAGTGCTACCCACATTAATCTTATCTATGATAATTAAATCAAATTTAATTATCTTAGATGCCTCTGTACACATGTCTAAATATTATGAATCATATTCATGTTATTAATGATAATTAAATTCTATTTAATCATCAAATTTTCAATGCTCTATTGTCAATAATGAAATTATTTTTGAACTCTTTCAAAAACAATGTGCCTTCTCTGCGAATACTTGGAGATAAAGATTGGGCGCCCATATATTCCATGTATAACGACTTGGATACTGAGAGCTAATCTCATATCCAGATCTAGAAGACCTCTCAAAGATGTCTGATCAAGCCAAACGGTATATCAACTCTTCTTATTGCATCCGAATCATATTCATATCAATGTCCACCATTTGGACTAAGATTAGATAACTAATCTACTGAGTGAAGTCACTAAAATCCAAAACTATTTCATCACTCCCTCTGAATGGAAGTGCCATCACATTTGCAATCGATTAAGATCACATCACCGTCAAGTATTCCTACTACCTGTACATCATGCATACTGGAAGACCTAGAATAAACCTGAAGTTCTGATCATATTTGAACTGTCTTCTTCAGTAATTTATCATTAAGTTTCTCGTTTGATCATTGGGAGTTGGTGTTGATCATATGCTTTCCAAAGGTATATATCATACCTACAAATCTTGTGATGCTTCCAAAGCAAGATGACCATGCATGGAATTTGGTTGGTCCCAATATGTCATGAGCGAGCTCATGCTTTCTGGTTCAGTGGTGAACCTGTATGATCTATTTGAGAGATCATATTACTCATATGCCCTTGTATACACACCAGCTCGTCGATTTATAGACCTTGATTAGGTCATCAACCTATCGGTCTGCGTAATGTACATGCTCAGACATACAGTAACATATCTGTCTCCAGTCAGAGGATGCGTGCCTATATCATGACATCGTATAACATAGGTCTTTTGTGTTGCGATCTTGTTAAGTCAACTATTTTATCTTAACTTATATGATACTTCCTATTAGGTAGTCGGCAATCAGCGTAAAAAATAGTCAAATATTTCAACATGGATTTGAGAAAGAATCCATGTAGCTTACCCTACTTATAGTGAGAGAAAGCTTCACCATTATCTGACACCTTCAAACCTCTATTCCTATGTAGAGGACATGCTTCAAGAGTTCGGTCAGATATCAATCTTTGGAGTAAGGATTGTCATCTCCTTCTCAGGTTGGAAATCCTTTCTTAACGATCATTTGATGGTGCTATATGAATCCTCTCCTCAATCTAACTCTTTAGATATCATCTATGATGCTACTATTGAATCAACGACTGCATGATTATCAAGACGGCCGAGGTACATAACCCCAAGGTTCATGAAAGCAATATGCTTATGCCTTCGGACATGCTACCAAAAACTGAATAAGCAGTATGCGTGGTATATATGGTTCCACATGGTTTTCTAATGTTTAATTTAATAAATATCTATGAATAACGTTACTATTGAATTTATGTATCTAAGCGGAGTTAAAGAAGATCTAAGAAGGACGGTTCCTATTAGATGGTTGAGCATATACTTGTAATTGCCTAACATTTAATCAAAAAAGATATTTAGTCATAAAAACATTAGATGATTTATAATAACAAAACTTCATTACACATGCATGTACTACATGAGCAAAACCTTAATCGGCATATATGAAAATATTTGACAATATATTGCATATCCTCATGAAAACAATGAATGAGATAAACATAAAATATTGCGTACATATAATGGTATAATGCATTGCAATTGTATACAAATGCATCTCATATTCTTACAATTGAATGGAGGAAGAGAAAAATCTACGAAATTAAGCACCTGAATGAGAGGTTTGGAATGTTGGAGATGCTGGAGCAGTATGCGGGGCATATGCGGGTTGCTTATGCGGGGATGACACATAATGCATCGATTCATGAAATCATTTCGGTCCACATGCCTCATGAACATATGCGACCGGTTTCATGAACACTGCATAACCCTATTTGTACTAAGGGACCTATTGTGCAAATTAGTTATTCTTCATTTCAGATTAAGGAGTGATTTGCAATAACTTTTATTGCATAATGGCTCACTGTGGGCTCACATATCCAGAGTCCCATGTGATAATTATACTTAGACACAAAGAACGCATGTGATAATTATACTTAGACACAGAAATCATCCCATGTGATAATAATACTTAGACACAAAGAAATCATATCATCCTCGTCACTGTTTAAATATTTCAAAACGCACCGAAACACGCCCCATGTGATAATTATACTTAGACACAAAGAAATCATCCAGAGTCACCCTATCATGGAACCATAGTAACCTGATTCTTAGATACACTCGACCCGATCGATATCATCGCCTATAGGTGCTTCTTAGGGTTTACTCAAACTGATGACTGGTATATTAGTCCATCGCATGGACTCCATCGACATCGTCTGGACTTCCTCGACACTGGAACCCTAGCTGCACTAGTACAATAATCCAAGCCGTAGATCCAAACCGGTGGGGTATTTATGTACGACACCCTTAGTTTGTTGAATCACAGTTAATCATTCCTCCAGAGCAGCACGTAATACACAAAATGAAACACATGAGCTTCTCTGGGCCAATTGGATAATCAACCAAATCCAAGTTGTTCACGACAATTGCTAATGTTCTACTAGCGCAACTTTATGCATCATTAAATGTCTTCAAGCGATATATGTACATTATCTCCGTTGATCGCGATGACACGCTCCCAACCGAGACTAAACGCTTGTACATTACATCTTATATGCTGTTATAATGGACTTCAATCAAACTCAAGGACGTAGAAAACTACGTCCTTTGGTCTTAGGCCTTCAAGGTGTTCATCGACAGTCAAAGAAAGATCTCTAATCTCACGAAGGATCCACTGAAGGACTATGAGTCGTGGCTTGGAGACAATTATCTGGTCATGATATGGATGGCCAACATCGATAATTTTCATATTGCGGTGACTCTCTTATACAAGGATACCACAAAAGGGTTGTGGGATGAAATGGTACAAACACTCTCTCAGCAGACTACCAAGTCCTGTCTCTCTGACATTTATATGGATTTGATAGGCATCTCAGGGAGAGTCCACTCTTGTGGAGTACTCTCGTCACCTCACCAGCCTTTATGAGGAGCTTGACATATTTCAACTGGCCTGTTGTACCAAATATGTGAGAAAGAGATCGAAATGGCATGTTTATATATTTCTAGTCACTCAACTTCCTCATTATCATAATGTTAAGGAACAATTCCTTACATCTGATATTCTTCCTTCCATTAAGGATATCTTTGGCCATCTATAACAGATTGAGACTTCTATTGGCCACACTCCTCCACAGCCTATGAACTCTGCCATCTTAGCTTCGTCCAGACGAGGAGGCCACTTTGGATGCTGGGGTGGCCAAGGTCGTGACTCTGGTCGTGGTCGTAGTCGCATGCCATGTAATTAGTGTCAGAAAAACGATCACCCATATGAGAAATGTTGGTGAAGTTTGGCAATGCCCCACATGCCAACACCCCAAAGAGTTGATGCAACTATGACAAAGGTACCTTCTGATCAGAATCCCAGTGGACAAACACTCCTACTTTCTGCCACATATTATTCATACTTGTTGCAACTGCTACAGTGATCCGATGCCACTTCCAATCAGGTTGCCCCTATTGAGAACATTGTTACTACTTCAGCATCTGTTGCAAACTCTACTACCATGACACCGACATGGATTATTGGCTCTAGTGCATTTACTCATATGACATGAGAAGATAGCTTGCCAATCTCTCAACCTTGTTCTACTGTAAAGTCGGTCCAAGTTGCTAACGATGCTCATTCTCATATTACCATCATTGGCACCATGGAGTTTTTCTCCAAGCTCATGCTCACCAGAGGTTGTTGTGCTCCTAACTTTCCTGCGAGTTTATGTCTATTAATAGGCTTTATGTTGAGCTAAATTGCTATATGATTTTTGATGAGTTCTATTGCTATTATCAGGACATATGGATGGTGTGGATTTTTGGTATGGACATGCGAAGAATGACCTTTACTACCTTAATATCCATGTGGATTGTATCTTTGTTGGTGCAGTCTCCATCTAGGTTGACCCGTTCCATTGGCGTTTAGGGCTTGGTCACTCTTCTCCTAAAGCTCTTTCCCATATGTTTCCCGAACTCGTCTCACTAGAGCCATTTGAATGCGAAGCTTGTCCGTTCAAAAAACATTACTGGGCCTCATATCCTTTTCTTTGGTCCATCGTAATAATGAGGACCTTGTCTAGTCCATACTATTGGTGGTTATATATATTTTATTGTCTTTGTAGATGATTATAGCAGATTTTTGGATTTATTTAATAATGGAATGGTCTTATATTACTTAAATTATCAAGTCCTTTTATATTATTAGAACATCTTTCTCCATGTGTACTCAAAGTTATCGACTGACGGTGCTCTTGAGTTTACCCAATAGGACTTGGTGTCTTCCGTTGCCTCTTACGGAATCCGTCATCAGACTTCTTGTCCACATACTTCTCAGAAAAATGAGGGTAGCGGAAAGGAAACATCACCCTTTCTTGACATCGCATGTACATTGCTTACTCACATGAATTTTCCCAAGACCTTCTGAAGGGATGTCATTCTCATTGTCACTTATCTCATTAATAGGGCCATGTCTTCTGTCCTCAAGGGGGTAACCCATTTCTTACGGAACCCGTCATCAGACTTCTTGTCCACATACTTCTCAGAAAAATGGGGGTAGCGGAAAGGAAACATCACCCTTTCTTGACATCGCATGTACATTGCTTACTCACATGAATTTTCCCAAGACCTTCTGAAGGGATGTCATTCTCATTGTCACTTATCTCATTAATAGGGCCATGTCTTCTGTCCTCAAGGGGGTAACCCATTTCTTTCTCATATATCCCGATGAGACATCCTTTCCGCCTCATTTGGAATTTTTTATTACAATGCTTTTGTTCATAAAATCCATACTGCTATATTGTCTCCTTGTGCTATCAAGGGTGTTTTCCTTGGCTATTCTTGCACCTAAAGGGGTATGGGTGTTATGACACTACTTGTCATTATTCCTACATTTCTGTTGATGCTACTTTCTTTGAACAGACCAACTACTTTGCTTAGTCTATTAGTGGCATACCCTTGGAGCTTCCATCACGACCCATTTTCTACAAAAGGAAACACATTGTTCATTTTGACATTGTACCATTACATGTTCCATATTTACATGACGATGTGCCCTCTTCGAATATCCCCACCACTATAGCTCTAGATGCTCCATCAGAGCTCCTTATAGCTTTTCGGAGGACAAAAAGGTAATGTACTATACAACTCTTGTCACATTTTACTTTCACTGACAATCGATCTAGTTGTGATAGGCGATTACAGAGCTCTTATGGTTGCTACTATTCCTTGTGATCATCATAGTGCATTGCAGGATCATAGTTGGAAAAAGTCATGGTTGAGGAGATGTGTGCACTTACCTCGAGGGGGATGTGGAATCTTGTGTTGTGTCCACCGGGTGTCAAGCTTATTGCATGCTGATGACTCTTTATGACCACATAGTTCCTTGACGGTTTTACTGATAGATTGAAGGCTAGGCTTGTGGCAAAGAGATTTTCTCAGACTTATGGAGTGGACTACTTTGAGACTTTTTCTCTGATGGTCATGATGTGATTAATTCATACTATTGTCTCAGTTGCTGCCAACAAGAATTGACTCATCTTTCAATTTGATGTAAAGAGTGTTTTTTGTACGACGACCTCGAGAATGTCTATATGGCGCTGTCACTGTTGCAATATTCGACTGAGTAGATCGAATATTCAGTTGGATATTTTTATTTTGTGGGACAACCGAATGGAATATTGTTATTCGATCAGTACTCGGTCTAACCCAAATATTCCTGAATGTTCAGTAGACTATAGCAACAAACAGCTGATTTTTTAGTTTTTTTCTTAAAGGCTCTCATTTATCCAGGTATCACCACAGATGTTAAAGCTCCATATATGTAACTTGTTAAATTACTTTTATCTTGGAATCTTATTGATTGATGACCATATATGTATAAATATATATGACTATATATTAGACATAATATTTATATTTAAAATAATTAGAAAATGCATAAATCTAAATATTCTTCTTTATTAGTGACTCCTCGGATTGAATATCCAGTATCGACTTCTGTAACTCTGGACGAAGCCACGAGGTTACTTTATCGATGGAGAGCGCGTATTCCGACTTTATAAGGTCATTTGTGGCCTAAAGCAGAGTCCATGGGCATTGTTTGATATACTTACAGTTGAGGTAAGCTTTCTTGGCTTCCAAAGGATGACATCTAATTATTCTGTGTTCGTTAAACGACAATCTACCTACGCTGTGATACTAGGAGTTTATGTTGATGATATGGTGGTTACATGTGATGATGAAACAAGTATTCTAGAAACCAAGGCCTTCTTCCAGAAGGTGTTTGTCATCAATGACCCTGGCAACTCAGATACTTGGCAGTAAGGTGACACACACTGTCAACCGATTACACCCTCACTATTGAAGTATTGCTTGAATATTCTTACAGAGGCTGCTCACTTGGATGCAAACTATCTGGCATCCCACCATAGTTATGAAAATATGCTACATACATCAATCCTGAGTTTGAGGATACCATCTAGCGCCAAGTCAAAGTACAAAATCATGGCGTAGGGGAACACTAAGATGATAAGGGTTAGATCTGTTATGAATGATATAGCTATTGATGTGTCCCTTCCTATATCGTTGCGATGTGATAACCAGGTTGTTGTTTCGTTGCCAATAACCTTGCCTTCTATGAGAGGACCAAGCACATTGAGGTAGATTGTCATTATACTCTTTACATGATTCCGTACTACTCATGTCAGCTCAGGGGAACATATAATAGATGTGTTCACCACGACTCTAACTAGAGCTATGCTCCATTCTGAGGGGGAGTATTGAGAGATATATTTATCTCTCCTTATCTTTTATGTACTTTATGTTTCTTTTTGTATTTATTATGTAATTTACCCTCCAAGTTTCTCCTCTATATATAAAAGAGCCTTATGACCTCCATTGATAATCAATTCATTAGTCATTTTCCACAGGTGTGATGGTAGGTTTTCTCTCAAAAAGGCCTATAAGGTTATGTGTAGAAAGGCGTCATTTGACCCAAGGGGGATGCTTCTCAGACTATCGAAGGAGTTGGGGATGGAAGGCCCTAACTGGGGTCAAAGTGTTCATATGGCTTTTGAGATGCGAGAGTGATGACTGGTGAGCGCCATGCCAGGGTCTTCCAGGGTGTGCTACTGCTTCTTGTGTGTGTTGTTCAGCTGAGATGGAGGATGGAGCATAGCACTGTCTAGTGCCAGTGATGTTTCTAGCTTTTGGACTTCCATTGGTGCAAAATGGATGGGTTCCAAATGGGAAAGAACTTCAACTCTAGTGTTGGTGTGGACTCTTTGCCTGGCTAGAAATGGAGCAATCTCCCATCAAGAGAGATTTTACCAAGAGAATACCATCGAGCATGCTAAGATCTTGGCAGATTTATGGTCTTTGTTTTCATCTACTTTTAATCATGCGAATAAATGAAGTTTTTGTGCATGCGCCTTGTCTATGAATACCATTTACCATACCATTTACCTTTTAGTAATTTTTTTATATCACAAATCACAAAATAGCGAAGAAGGAATTCGCTTTGTATTGAATAGCCAATTTTTTACCTTTTGGTAATTTTAATCTGAAGTAATTTTAATAGGAGTACAAAATAGCCAATTTTTTACCTTTTAGTAATTTTAGTCTGAAGGATATAGAGAGAAGATGGGCAGTATTTCCACAAGCTTTTCATTGGGGAAGGAAGTAGAGAGTTTTAGGTGATTGTGGTTTGACTTGGTTTACAAATTTATTCAATGTTATTTGGCAAAACAAGAAAAAGCCTGAAGATCGAAGGAGAAGCATCGTTGTGGCTGTTTATTAAAACAAAGGAGACACTTAAAATTGTTCAAATTACAGAGGTATCAAGCTGATGAGTCACACTATGAAAATTTGGGAACGTGTGATTGAAAGACAAGTTTTCAAAGTAAAAGAAAACCAATTCGGATTCATGCTAGATCGCTGAACTATTGAAGCCATCGACTTGCTGAGGAGAACCATGGAGATTTATAGAGCTAAAAGGAAGAACCTCCATATGATTTTATTGATTTGGAGAAGGCTTATGATTCTGTCCCACGGGAGATATTGTGGAGAGTTTTGGGGAAGAGAAAAGTACCTGTCCTATACAATAACCTCATAAAAGATATTTATGATAGGGCTTCATCTTATGTAAGCTTCCATTCTGGGAAGATTGACTATTTTGACATCAACATTGGTCTATGTTGGAGTATTTGGTTGTGCGCCTATTATGTTGTATATGGGTAAATGGCTACCTCCAGGATCCATTTACCCCATCCCTATGTTTAGTCCATATCTACTATTGGTGGGATTTGAAGGCTCTGTGGAGGCTATATACGGAGCCCCAGACCTCCTGTATCCATTGAGAAAGTTTAATAGAATATCCGCCCATTTGAGGTTTTCTCCCGTGGTTTCATCCCGCTCCTTAGGGAGTAGGGTTCCACGTAAAAAATCGGTGTTCCATGTTTATCTCTCTTTGTTCATGCTCTATTTATCATCTCTTCTGCATTCTATATTTCCTAACATGATATCAGAGCGGGTCGATTCTCGAGAATTTTTTATGTTCTTTATTATTTTGTTCAAGATTCGAGATTATCAAGGTTCATGGTTCTCTGAAACCCTTATTTTTGCTTATTCATCATTCAGATCATCTCTAGGTGCTTGTACGTACGAGCATTTCCAGGATCAGATCTAGAGTTTACTGGAACCCTAGTTCACATGGGCATGTTCAGCCCCACAAGCATAGGCTCTCAAGCACAGGCGGCCACCATCCTCTTCGTGCAGTTGAGATTCCCTCCGTGGAGATCTCCTGCACCAGGACTTTGTGTAGCCTCAAGCTCTAAGCTGCAAACTTTTTGCACACTCTAGAGAGGCATGCTCACCTCGCCTGCGCGAGCAACAAGGCTGCATGGCAACATTCTGGCAATCTCCCGACGAAGCCGCAATGTCGGGCGGCGGCATCCCTAGTCGCATCAGGTGGCGCCGCCAACAACCTTCTCTCACAAGGGAGGCACCGATCCCTCCTTCCTCGCAGCAGGCGGCTGCGAGTTCACGAGAAACCCTAGAGCTTCCCCAAGCATTCCTGTTAGAGTATTTGGTTGTGCGCCCATTGAGTTGTAGCAGGGTAAATGGATCCTGGAGAAGATCCATTTACCCCATCTAGTGTTTAGTCCACATTGTCCAGTGGTGGGACTCGGAGGCTCTGGAGAGGCTATATAAGGAGCCCCAGACCTCTTGTATCCATTGAGAAAGTCAATAGACAAACACGCCCTATTTGAGGGCTTCTCCCGTGGTTTCATCCCGCTCCTCACGGAGTAGGGTTCCACGTTAAAATCCCACGTTCTTATTTTTCTTTATCTTTTATCCATGTTTTTCGCTTTCGCTTCCTATTTCTTAATATGGTATCAAAGCGGGTCGATTCTCGAGGAGTCTTTTGTTTTATTTCTTTCGAGATTCGATTCAATTAGTATTCTTTCATGAAGATCATATTCTATTTATTTTGAGATTCCGAAAGGGGGTTTCATCTGTGAAACCCTTGATCTATGTTCCAATTGGCGGCCCTCCTTGCCGAGCCACACGCACTCGTGCCACAGATCTCGTCATGCTTCTGCCACTTTCTCATGACGATGGCGGAGCCTATGTCCTGTCTAAGGCTCGAGTTAACATATTGCGCAGGAGGCACATACCTCACCTTCACAGTCGATCCTCTGTGGCGCATCTCCTGCAAGATGTGAAGGTGACCCCAACAAATCCCATGTATCATGATGTTGCTCCTCATTCATGCTTCTGTGACACCTGCTCCATACGAAGAACTCGCAACCATCTCCTCAGGCTAGGCAAAAAACCCTAGCCCAGGCGCGAGGTGACGCGCAAATCCAGACAAGGTCCTCCTCTCAGCTCCCGTGCAACAGTTATGTCGCATCCCCAGGCGGAGACCGACCTCCAGGCGGTGCTGCCTGGATGCGAACACCATCGCGCACCTCCTCCTTCCGAACACGTGGTATCAATCATGTGCGTGCTCCTGCCCACAAGCAGAGAGATCTCCGCCTTCTTGCCTCACATCTCAACCCAGGCGGCGGGATAGAAGCCCCATCGTGGGGAGAACATGGTATCTCGCGAGTTGCGGCCCCGCGCAGCAGTACTCCATGCGGCGACGCTCATCGCCCTCCCCATCTCACGAGTCACGGGCGGCGATACTTGTGGTTTAATGGGTTTCCGCAAGGGGTAACCCTAAAGGTGGGGCACGTTCTCTTAAAGGGGTCCTAGGAGCCCGATGGTCTATTTAAAAAATTTGAAAAGGAATGAGGGGAGGTTGCAGTCAGCTTTAAAAAAAGGAAAGGAGCACATTTGAGGCCCAACGGTATGGGTTGTGATAAAAAAAATGGGGGGCTTGGTGAGATTTCAAGAAAAAATGTGTTTTGAGGAAAAGAGGCGCGTACATGAAAAAAAAAGAAAAAGTCGTACACATTTAAAAAAAATGTTTGTAAAAAAAGGAGAAGAAGAAGAGATGTGAAAGGAAAAAAAATTTGAACGGCTATAAAAAATGTAACAGCTTAAAAAAATGATGAAAAGCCGTAAGGAATTTTTGAGAATATTCATGAATCCCCATTATCTTGTCTTCTCCCAACTTGGTCGATGTCATTGTTTCCAGCCAATATGGGAGAAAGGGGGAGTATTGTGTAGAGCCACATGTCCGAGTCAGATCCAGATTTTCTAGACTCCAGATTACATACCTAGTCAGACGATCAGACTCTATTGATTCCAGTTGTTCAGACTCGACAGATTGGTCAGAGTCCAAGTTTGAGGCACTTTATGTTTGAGTAGCCCATTTTTCGAGTTCTTCGGAGAGAGACTCATTTTCAGACACGCATATGTATGCGGTCTCATTTTCAGATGTGCAGATGTTTGCCATCTTTTGTTATGATCCCCATCTTTTTTTGTTGTTTCGTCCAGAGTTTTCATGTGAGCCATAGGGACTCCGAAGTAGAGGACCATTCCCTATGCCATGTTGGCAAGGGTTTTTCATGTGGTATCATAGGTACACCAGAGCAGTACACCATTCTCTGAGCCACATGGGAGAGATTCAGTTCTCTAACGAGGAGACTTTTTCAGACTCCATTCTCCAACGATCGTGGACTCCGACGAGGATTGCACAGCCACGGCCTTTTCAGTTCGGCCCTTTTCAGAGATGGAGCAGTTGTCCACATTATTGTGGCGGGCCAAAGTACTCTGACGAGGAGACTCATTTCTAGTTGCAGCGACTCTGACAGGCGCAGTTCAGAGCGCATGCTCTCCGACGAGGAGATTCAGCAGACTCACACTCCAACCCGTTCGTCCTCCTCACCTGCACGGCATGAGAAGCAACGTCCTCGACAACATCAGTTGTGCCCGTTGGGTTGATATTGTCCGTAATATCCTGTAGCGTTGAGTTGAGTTTATTTCTATTTGTCCAAGCTGAGCATTGCATGCTCCAGCTTGAGGGCGAGTGTTAGAGTATTTTGTTGTGCGCCCATTGAGTTGTAGCAGGGTAAATGGATCCTAGAGAAGATCCATTTACCCCATCCAGTGCTTAGTCCCACATTGTCCAATGGTGGGACTTGGAGGCTCTGGAGAGGCTATATAAGGAGCCCCAGACCTCCTGTATCCATTGAGAAAATCAATAGACAAACACACCCTATTTGAGGGCTTCTCCCGTGGTTTCATCCCGCTCCTCACAGAGTAGGGTTCCACGTTAAAATCCCACGTTTTTATTTTTCTTTATCTTTTATCCATGTTTTTCGCTTCCGCTTCCTATTTCTTAATAATTCCCAAGCGGCAAGGGCCGCATTAGACCAAGCAGCCATCGCCCACGACACCCCATCAGACGCAACATCCAGGCAGCCTAGACTGCCCAGGCGGAGCCCTTCATCGTCATCGTCCAGGCGGAGATCCCCCAACCCGCCAACCCTCTGTTGCATCTTATCCAGGAAGGGCTTCGAGCAACGAGCCGCCTACCCAGCAGCGACGCATAGCCCATCGCGGCAGCGCACGACAAACCCTTCAGCGGCGCAGAACCCATCGCGGCGTGCCCCCGATCTCAAGGCAGGAAAGGAGGGAGCCTTCAGGCAGTGCATTTCCAACCGCCCCACTCCCACCCCCACCCCCACCCTCTTTCTCCCTTCGTGCCTCCATCCATCCCGTAGGCGGCCCCGAAATCCTTGCAAAAAAAAGGAAAGAAAATGAAAAACCGTAAAAAAAATTATGAACGGCTTATGTGACGACTATTACATAAAAAATATCGTCGAAAAAATGTTGCTAGGAAAGCCGAAAAAATGTGTGAAACGGCTTAGAAAAATATTAAAAAAAGGTGATGATTTGAGAAGCCGATAAAAAAATCGGCTAATTGGTTTCGTGTTTTATTTTCATCAATTTCTTTGTCTTCTCCCAACTTGGTCGACGTCCATGTTTTCTGACAAGTATGGTAGAAAGTGGGAGTATTGTATAGAGTCACAGGTCGGATCCAGATTCCATATTCAATTTCTCCAGATACAGATTCCTGACCATTCAGATTCCAGACTCTATAGTTTGACAGTTGTTCAGACTCAACGACGACACATGCCATCATTTGTCATGGTCCCCATCATTCTTGTTGTTTCGACCAAAGTTTTCTTTTGAGCCATAGGGACTCCAGAGTAGAGGATCATTCCCTATGCCAGGTGGGAAACGGTTCTCATGTGGTATCATAGGGACTCCAGAGTAGAGTACCATTCTTTGGGCCAGATGAGAGAGACACAGTTTCACACTCTAGCCTGTTTGTCTTCCTTACATGCACGTCATGAGAAGCAACGTTCTCGACAACAACCGACATTTGTGCGTGTTGAGTTGATATTGTCTGTAGCGTCATATATCATGAGTTGAGTTTCTTTCTGTTTGTCCAAGCTGAGCATTGCATGCTCCAGCTTGAGGGGGAGTGTTGGAGTATTTGGTTGTGCGCCTATTATGTTGTAGATGGGTAAATGGATATCTCCAGGATCCATTTACCCCATCCATATGTTTAGTCCCACATCCTACCAATGGTGGGACTTGGAGGCTCTGTAGAGGCTATATAAGGAGCCCCAGACCTCCTGTATCCATTGAGAAAGTTTAATAGAATATCCGCCCCTTTGAAGGCTTATCCTGTGTTTTCATCCCGCCCCGTAGGGAGTAGGGTTCCATGTAAAAAATCTTTGTGTTCCATGTTTATCTTTCTTTACTCATGCTCTGTTTATCATTTCTCTTCCGCATTAATAGTCTGCATTAAGGTTCAACTTTGTGTCCATTTCTTTTTACTTTGATAATGGACAAGTTGACAAGTCGCATTCAGGATGAGATACCTTGGTGTGTGTTATTCACTGATGATATTGTGTTGATTGATGAGTTAAGATATGGAATAGATGAGAAGCTTGAGGTTTGGAGACATGTATTCGAGAGTAAATGATTTCATATAAGTGGGACTAAGACTGAATATATAGAGTGCACTTTTGGTGGAAGCAATGGTGAAGGAATCAAGGTAAAGATTGGTGATGATAACATTTAGAAGAGAGGTTCTTTTAGATACTTGGGATCTATTTTGCAACATGATGTGGAAATTGATGGAGATGTTACTAATAGAATAAATCCATGTTGACTAAAGTGGAGAGGAGCCTCCACTGTTCTCCTTGATAAGAAAATTTCTTTGAAAGTCAAAGGAAAGTTTTACAAAACAACCATGAGGCTTGCTATGCTCTATGGATCTGAATGTTGGCATGTAAACCATAGACATGTGCAGAGAATGGCAGTAGCATAAATGAAAATGCTACGGTGGATGTCTGGACACATACACACGTAATGATCGGATTTGGAATGATGCAATCAGAAGGAAAATTGGTGTAGTTCCGATCGAGGATAAGATGCGAGAAAACCACTTAAGGCGGTTCGAGCATTTGCAAAGGACAGTGTTCACTAAATCGGCCGCACGGGCCGCATATGCGGTCGTATATGCCCGTGCGGCATGCAGACCGCACCGATTACTTGAATCGATGCAATAAGCGCCCTCTCCGAATATGCGGCCCGCATATGCCCCGCATATCCCGCATATGCCCCGCATACTGCTCCAACAGCTCCAGCTTTTCAATCTTCCCATTCAGGTCCTTAATTCTGTAACTCTGTCTCTTCCTTCATTCAATGGTAAGAATATGACATGCATTTCTATACAATTGTAATGCATTATACCATTATGTATATGCAATGTTTTATGTTTTTCTCATGTATTGATTTTACGAGTATATGCAATGTATCGTCGAATATTTTATATATATCTCGATTGAGGTTTTGCAGCTTTGCTTATGTAGTGCATGCTTGTATATTGAAGTTTGGTTATTACGAATCATATAATATGTAAAGTTTTATGGTAATGTTTTTTTTGTGATTAAATTTGAGGCAATTAAAAGCATGTATACTGACCCATTTAACATCAACCGTTTTTCTTAGATCTTCTTTAACTCCACTTAAATACATAAATTCAGTGGTAATGTTATTTATAGATATTTATTTATTTCTAAATTAAAAATAAGAAAACCGCGTAGAACCGCATATACCCCGCATATGCCCCTGCATACCGCTTATTCAGTATTCGGTGACCAGTCCGACGCATACGCATACCGCTTTCCTGAACCTTGGCAAAGGATGTCAACTAATGCACCGGTTAGGAGATGCGAGTTTTGGGATGTTGAGCTGGCTAAGAGAAGGCGACGAAGGCTCAAGTAGTGTTGTAATGATACTATACAAAGGGGTCTAGGTTTTTGTATGAATCCATGTAGCCAGCCCTATTTAATGCGGGAAAAGACTTTGTTATTGTTGCTGTTGACTTTTTTGATAAAAGCATATTATTGTAATCATCGAAGTTGTGGGAGGGCCAAAAACAATATAAGATTTACAAACATCACATTAGCGACCTAGTTATGCCCGCATATGCTCTATTTCGCTAACATGATTCTACTTCTGCAAATGAACATGCACTATTACTCCTTGATTCTCTGCCTTCTTATCCCTACTCTTTAATTTTTCTTTGGTCATGCTTAGTAGTTTAGATTTTTGTTTTAAAGTAAAATGAATCTGATAGATATAACAATTAACTATAAGCAAATTATATGTAGGAGTCGTAGGACACATTTATTTGCATGATACAGTTTCTTCTTTTACCTTGACGGAAGAGTTATTCCTGCAACTTGTGGATTATTTTTGTGACAACTTATGCAGTGGTGTTATTCTGAGTTCCGACTCCCCCTTTTTTATCTAGGATGTTTTGCAAGGAACACAACTATTAGCAATTGATGTAGCATCTGCTATGGTGTTAATCAGAAGGTCTCTCACTGGAAACGAATTAGCAGAGAAG
Source organism: Ottelia alismoides (assembly GCA_037367405.1). Classification (NCBI taxonomy): domain Eukaryota; kingdom Viridiplantae; phylum Streptophyta; class Magnoliopsida; order Alismatales; family Hydrocharitaceae; genus Ottelia; species Ottelia alismoides. Next base: position 207,015 of record JAZKJV010006713.1, on the reverse strand, counting down.
GAGAAGAAAGCTCTCCAGAGGACATTGACTGATTTGGCTTCTGTTGTTCCTATTGGAATCCTCATGCTTCTTCCGGTGAGCATCACTCATTATCCTTGATATTTTATTGCTATAGTCCGCATTTGTTAGGAAAGAATGTTTTTCACTCTTGCGTGCTTTGTGATAGTTGTTCCTTGTATTTTCGTGTACCATGTACTTGCGAGATTACGCATACCCTACTAAAATCCATGGGCACGTATACTTACCAACTAAGAAATGCCAATTTTCTGTGAAACCTCGGAGCCGTTGGTCGTGGCAGCATCCTTTCACCTGTTAACTTGGTCAAGCAGAAAAGCACGTCACTTGAGCCTTAATCAAAGGGTTTTTACCACCTTTTGGTTCATTATACACAAAACAATCTTGCATTTTTTCCTCAATATGCTTCCACTCCCAAGCCTCTAGGTCGCATGATAGCAACTTACATCAATTGTGCTGTTGTTAAAGATGGCAAAAAAATGCATATTTAACATCACTGCTTTCTACCATGGAGCTGCATTAGATCTGCTAAACTACTCATTGTCAAGTGATCTCTTCATAATGGCAGGTGACAGCGGTTGGACATGCTGCCATGTTGGCTGCTATTCAGCGTTATGTACCAGCCCTGGTATGGCTACTACTATGTTTTCTACTGAAAGTATCACGCATGTTCAAACTATTCCATCGATTCATGTCACAACTTTGAAAACTATTTCGTTAGTTCTCATCGCAAGTGTCTTTTAAAACTTTTTCTGTTGATTCTCGACTCAAGTGTTTTTAAATCTTTCCTTCTAGATTCCATCTACATATGCTCCCGAGAGGCTAGATCTCTTGAGACAACTTGAGAAAGTAAAAGAAATGGAGGCAAATGAAACAAAAGCTGATGATAACGAGCCACAAGTTGCCTGAAGCACGAAGTATGGGAGATCAACCACACTACAAATCTGGTGATTTTGTTGCTTCTGATGGCACAAGTTGCATTAAACGCTGCCTCTCAACTCATCAGATTATGATATTGTCGTTTTTTGTCTGACCATTATAGTAACAGACATTGTGATGAAGCTCGTTCGGGCACATCAAGTATTTCTGGATGTTGCATGCGTGCAGTTTTGGAAGAAAATGAACCGGTGCCAGTGTAGCACCAGGGGATCACCAATATGGGGGCTGTACATCCTTCTATGCCCGCATTGATATATTCCAATTCTTTGGTAAAATTTACACAGTTTTAGCACCGATTTCCGGATATTGTACCATATGAGTCATGGGTCATATTGAATTTCACCTAGATCGTATATTATGCATCAGCGGGCATTAACCACAGCAATGTAGTCGGAATTAACATAGAAAAGAAGCTAGGATTCAGACCTCAATACCAATGTATTTTATATAACATTTGATTAAGACACTGAAAAGGTGTTTCAGTTGTAAACTTGCAAATGCTGAAATGCAATGTAGCGCATTCTATTTTTGTTTTGTGAGATTTAAAAGATATTCTGTTGATTTTTTCCAATTCTTCGTTCTTCAGTTTACCTTGCGACTTGATCTCGAAGTACTTTTTCACTTGAATCTATGAATCTATTTTACAAAATGTGCTCTTCACGTGCAGAATTGGTTTTTGCAGCAAGATCGCACACATACCATTCCTCTCTGAATACATGTGCGTGCCATTTTCTAGCACCTATCACCTTAATGAAGGCTTCCGGACAAGATTGAAACTATTATTATTTTAGGTAGTTCGACCTCTCGAGTGTTTCAGCAAGTCAGCCTTGCAGGTAATATTTCTTTGGATCTCCGAGCAAAGTAGTTACTGTCTAAGAAGTTTACATTTCTTTGTATTAGACCTCTTATCAGTGTATGGTTAGGCAGAATATTCCTTTTCTCTATCATTTGATCCTATTTTAGTTGAACTAGGGCTGTTGAATATTTTACGTGTCGTTTTCTCAAGTTCGGTGTGCTAAACCTTTGATGTCAGCTGAATTCAAATGTAAATGACTTGAGATTGGTATTAATGAACTGTTAGAAATTTGTATCAATGGTAGGGTTGGGTTTATGACTTTAAAGTATATAGCAACCTATCATGAATTCAACAAGTAGATTACACTTGTGAGGAGCAGGGTGATCTGTTGGACAAGAATGTTGATTTTTAAGCCAGGTCTGACGTAATGGTCTAGTTTCTCTTGCTTGAGAGTGTGAAACGCCCGCAATGAGGATAAAATCTAGGACGAACTGTCATGGTCATGACATCAACCACAGGAAGGAGGGAGGAGTAGGGTGAAAGTGGAAATGTTGGAGATATTATCAAAGAATTGATGGAGATTGAGATCTTATTATTGTTAGTTGGAATAAAATAAAAAAATGTGTATTGAAGCAACTTTGAAATTTATTTAAGATTTGGAATAGACTCGTGGAAAAGAATAGGAGTGTCACCTCCAAGCATTGTGAGCTATTAGGTGTGCGTGTGGCTTGTTGTTCGTAAGTAGCATCTCGAGTTGAGGACACCAGCAATCACAACACAATTGGAACTGAATAGGCATGAAAGTATGCACCTTGAGAAATTTGCCTAGAGGTTTCGGAAGAAAGCAGGTGTTGGTAAACCTCAAAGATTCACAACAACAACAAAGTCTTTTTCCACAATTACATAGAGTCGGCTGCATGGTCCATTCAGATCTATTTTGGCTCATGCTCAGGCTTAATCCAAATAACTAAGCTCTCTTCGGATAGTATCATTCGAACACTTCTTGGGCCTTCCTCTTCCTCTCTTAACCGTCTCAACAACTCAAATTTCGCATCTTCTAACGAATGCATCAATCAACCTCTTTTGTAAATGGCTAAACCATCTTAAACAGTTTTCTCTCATCTTATCTTCTATCAGAGTCAGAGTTACACTAACTTTCCTTTCCGAATCCAATCTTTTCGTGTAATATGACCACACATCCGCCTTAACATTTCATTTCTTCTATTGTCATTCTTTGCATATATTTTTGGTTTACAGGTCAACATTCTTATCCATAGAGCATAACATGTCTCACAGGTGCTTTATAATAGGGGCGTACCCACTCTTTGATGAGGCCAGGCACGTGCCCTCCCTCCCTTTTCAAATTCCCATTACATATTAATTAGGATCCATTATAATTATGGTAAATCAAGTGCAATGCCCCCCTTAATTGTCAACTTTTCAATCATTCCATGATTATTAACTCCCATGTCCATTGATTCTCCCCTCCTATTAATACTCATGAAATTAACTTCACACCTACAATAAATACCATCCATTAATACCCGTACGAGTTGATCTTCATTTGTTTTAGTCATTCATTGTCGTCTCTCAAATTAGTCTCCACGTTCCATACCCAGTCATTTCGGAAAAATCATACTCTTTCAACAACTAATATCTTTCAAATTCGTTTCAATCTTCTCATATACTCATATGTATATGCAATGCTTCTCGTAGGTATAGATGATGATTTTCAATTGCATTCCATCTATCAAGTTTCTTATATCATTAAATGATTGTTAATTTGACTTAGCTCAATTTTATGTAATTTTCAATTAGATTTTGATTGTAAATTTTATTATTCCTATTACATATGTTCATAATTATTATGCGTAGTCAAAGATGTTATTTGACTCTATTAGTGATGAAAACGACATGAATTATTTTCAATATGTTGTTAATAAGGTATGAATTGTTTTTATTGTATTCTTGATCAGTTTTATATTTATAGTGAAAAAATATATTGAACATTGATTTTTTTAAAAGTATTTTGTTAATAAAAAATACCATATAAAATTTAACAAATACAATAAATGAGTGCCCCCCTGTTGTGAAATTTTGGGTCCGCTGTTGTGAAATTTTGGGTCCGCCACTGCTTTGTAATACTTTCCTTTGACTTCCAAAGTGATTTTCTTATCATAAAGAGCGGTAGATGTTTCTCTTTATTTTAGACAATTGTCATATATCCTATGAGTAACATCTTCATCAATTTCCACATCCTATTGCAAAATAGATTTCAAGTATTTAAAAGAATCTTTTTTTAATGTTATAATCTCCAATCTTCACCTCGAGTCCTTCATTGTTGTTTCAATCGAATACACACTCCATATATTCAGTCTTAACCCTTCTTATATGAAATCCTTTAATCTTCAAGGCATGTCTCCTAATCTCCAGCTTCTCATTTACTCCATCTCTTGTCCATCAATCAACGTAGTATCATCGACGAACAACATATTTCAAGGTATCTCATCCTAAATGTGAGTACTCAACTCATCCATAATAAAAGTAATTAAATGGACTCAAAACTGAATCTTGACGCAGATCAATGCTGACGTTAAAATAGTTAGTCTTGACAGACTTGATCATTACACAAGTTGAAGCCAGTCATACACATATCCTTTTTAAGGTTAATATATAGGACATGTACTTGTCTCTTCTCCAAAACTCTCCACAAAATTTTCCTTGGGACTGAATCATAAGTCTTCTTCAAATCAATAAAAATCATATGGAAGTTTTTTGTTTGATGTCAAAATTTAAAGTCGGATAATGTCAATAAAAGCCATAATGATTATTTGACATTATATATGAAAACGAAAAGATGTCGGATAATGTTAGTATTTGTGATCTCTTTTATGTAGACTTAAAGAGAATGATCCTAGATTCGTAGAACTTGAGATGAGTATGTGATCCCCTCCTTTTTAGTCCATTTTTGTAAAAAAATCTAAGATGAAAGAAACATTAGAAAGTTGAACTTAGAGTGCAGTTTTGGCTTACTTCTAAGAGTACAACAAACAAATGGACAACATAAGAAGGTGGGAAGGATGCAAGTGCGTCTAGCTATCGATAACATAAGGACAGCTTTGGAGGATGCTAAAACATCATTCAGCATCTAAGTTCCTGTATCATCTTGAGACCCTTACAGAGAGGGAGTGAAGAGAGAGAAGATAAATGTAATGATCTGATTTGGGTCATCAGATCCTCTTATTTATTGGAACTAATCGCTCCACAATAACTTTATTTAACAATAAAGGTTATCATTCAGAAAAAGAAACAGACTGAAAGAATTCAACATATTTTTGTTCACACTGTAGAAGTTTATATTTAGCACTTCACAAATTGTAATATACATCAAGCTGAAAAGACCAACTGATTGAGATTAAAAGGAAAAAAAACTAGTGGATGGTTGGTTATCGATTTTGTGATGGTTCACGGGTGCATGTTAGGTTTTAGAAGACCTAGAATAGGAGTGAGGAGTACCGGCCGGTTATTGACTCTATGATGGTTCATTGATGCTTATTAGGTTTTTAGAAGACATAAAATAGGAGTGATCGAGTGCCCGCTAACAAATAAAAGAGAATTAAGCAGGTGTATGTAAATTGTAGAACCATTCTTTCTTTTTTTGACGAAAATTCTAGAACCATTTTGTTAGCGGGCCATCATTTTCATCATTTGCCTTTTATTGATCATATACATTATCCAATCCACGTTAGGTTATTCAAACTATAATATCTCATCAACTTTCATGGACTTTTAAGTAGTGGATACTTCAGGATTGAGGATTGTGTTCAGCTTTTTTTATTGTGAGTATTTGTATTTTTCTGAAAGATCTTTGAACCCTTAGCATGTATTTAAAGAAATGCCACTTTTGTCAAGAATCCGATTGTTTAAATGTACATGCTTATAAGCACCTAATTTTCTTTAATAATAGCTGAATGTGTAGGTTACCGTATTGTAGTCGTTATTTATTCCACTCCATGTCTCCACATGGTCTGCTAACACTACATTTTGCATTTAGCCTATATGCCATGGCATTTTAGTACCACGTGTTGCAAGTTATTTATTTTGTATGCTCTTTATTTAAAGACGGTCATCTACAACTTATGTTTGGATTGTCATACAAATTTATTCTATAAGTCATTCAGGGTGTCTGACGTGTAGTCTACTTTAAATTATACGATTACTTTAAGTCATCCTAACCGTGAGGAATAAAAACATAATCCATTGTCCTACCATTTCTAACATGTTAATTTTGATATAATTCATATGCCATACACATAATATAGCAACGATATGGTATTTATATCAATCTTTGAATTGACTTGTCCATATGTTTATGTACATAGGTATAAATATTAATATGTACTTATTTATATATAATTAGTTTCAGAATGCCTAAGTTCTCATAATAGATATCTTATTTAATTACTTTTTATTAGTTGTGCCCTTTTGAGATATTGCAATATTAGTTATACTCATTCCTTTTTTGTAATATCAATTCGTCCTCTGACTTCTTCCACAATGATAACTTCTGCCGTTCGGATTAGTTGGGGACACAAGGGTAATTAGATAAAATAGAAGGGTGGAAATGTCTTCCAACAACTCCCCACCTTCCCTTCTAGCCCCTCCTATTCCGCTCTCCTTCCCTTCCAATCCCTCCTCTGCTACCTCATCCTCCTCATCCGACCACCCCTCCCTTCTAGCACTTCCATCTCCCCTCCTCTTCCGCCCTTCCTCCTCCTTCGATCGCACTCCCATTCCAGCCCTTCCTCCTCCGCCCTTCCTCCTCCTTCGATCGCACTCCCATTCCAGCCCTTCCTCCTCATCCTCAGTCGCATTCTCTTCATATGATACCTACCCCCTTCCAACCCCTCCTCCAATGCCTCTTCCTTTTTCGTTGCCCATCCTCCATCCCTTCCTCCATCAACCATTCCAAACCCTCATCATACGATGATCTCCCTCCCTTTCCAGCTCCTCCTCCATCCCATCCTCCTCATCTGACCACTCCTCTTCTTCCATCCCCTCCACCACCATCGCCCTGTCCTCCACATCCTACGACCACCCTCCACATGCAACTTCCTCCATCCAATCTCAAGTACAACCTCCCTTCTTGTTCTTCTTCTTCCTCTTTATTTTCTCTCTCCTAACTACATCTCCATTGGTACACCAAATCATCAAATTTTTTTTGTATTGCCATGGATAAATCATCTGTTCTGATCATTATCGTGATTTTTCCAGATTTTTAAGGAGAATTTCTTCGATCGATTAAGCCATTATTTACAACTGCTAAACAATCCCATGTCGCAACAAACAATCCCCTGGAGGAGAAGGATGGGCCAAGGAGCAGGTGGGGTTTCTTTCTAGTTATGCCCCTCATAAATACACCATGGTCTGGATAAATCATGATTTAATTCAAATTCATTGACGAGTCGACTAACCGAATGTCACAAGTGATCTTTATGAAATAGGTCATGGATTGAATTGATATTGTGAAAAAGTGAGAGAGAGAGAGGGGTATAGCTGACATTGCAATATCTAACAGTGGCATAATTGACGAAAACCCTATTTTTTTCTTACTCGGATCTGACCTTCACAAAACCTACAAAACCTGCAGGAAACCTCCTAATTATATATACATATAATTACACCAAATTAAATTTTAGAAAAGGCTTTTAACAAGAATCTATCAATTAAAAGTTCTCATAATAAGTACGCAAATATTCATAATAGCAAAGAATATGAACAATCAAAATTCTAATTTTATTTAACTTGAACATACAAGAATAAAAGGAAGGATTTTGTTACCAAATATATTAACATTTGTGCTACTTCAGTTTGTATTTAGTTAAGATGGTTAATGACTCTTGAAATGAATTGAAAATGTTTCAAAATCGAGAATGTAACGTTTGAAGGACACAAAGAAATCGAAGCATGTGAAAATCCTAAATTCATTATTGATTGTGGCTAAGGTTTCTCGTATAAAAGTGACATTTTGGAGGGAATAATACTATAGTATTCCCTTTTAGAAGAGATTTGTGAAAGGAAATTTTGACGAATTTTAGCGTATTGCATAAAGACGATTCAGAAAGAAAAAATATATGATGATGAACCAGTACATAAGTTCGGCCAGTCCTTTATGTCTTTGACTAAGTACGAGTTTAAAAATGATCACGTACCGTCTGAAAACAGAGCTAGAATCATTCTAGAAGCAACGTTGAACATTGCCATTCTCCCTTTTGATCAAATACTAGACTTATCGAGTTTGAGTCCAAGATGCAACAATAATCACTTTGTGATTTTGATCTTTGATCTCAAAATTCTCATTTATGATTTTATACAACGTCAAATCCTTCTTTCACATTATGTAGGATACTACGCGGATCTTTTACTTCCATTCATATGTTCTTTGGATCATTCTCGGACTAAAATTGAAAAAATTAAGATCCATACGGCTATTCTCGTCCCAACACGGCATGATTCAATTAAAGCGATAGACTCTCCATCGTTACGCTCAAACTCCTACTCTCTTTGTCACTCAAGTAGAGTTTAAGGTTAGGAGAAATCACAAAAAGTGGTGGATAGGGCCAAAATTTGTCAGTGATTGGGTATTTGAGGAGGGGGTTCGTCGAAGGTTGTGATCCGAGGCGGGGGTTTCAACCACCGCTAGTTGGTGTAAAAGTTAGGATTAGGATGAGTTTGGAGGTGAGCGTGAGAGATGGAGGTTAGGTAAGGGTGGTGGAATCAAGGAGGGAGGCTATTGGAAGGAATCTGGAGAAGTTGGGAATGTTAGGTGGTTGCTTGAGCTACGCCCTTTGGAGAACGAGGGGAGGGAGGTTGAAGATGATTCACCTCTGTCTGGTCACAAGATCAAATAGACAACATTTGGGCACGAGTGGGCAACCAAGATGAGCTTGATGGAAAGCGATCAGAGGGTTTCGAGAAAAAAAGGGGCACGGTTGAATGTGTATCATATGATCAAAATGATCAGATGGTTGGAAAAAACATGCGATGGGTTATTAAGGGCTCGGTATGCTAATTGGGCCACGTAGGCCAACCATAAAATTTCAAATATCCAAAATAATGTAAAATAAATAGTCGGGAAAAAAGATGTTGAATTAGGAAAAATATACAACGTGAAAGTTGTATATCTAAAAAAGATGTACAACTTTCATGTAGAATTCAAAGTAAGAATGCATCATATATACATACTAATATTTTTGTAAGTATTTTTAAAATATTAAAAATACTTATTTTATTTTCTTTTATTATTTTTTGTATTTTTAATTTATGTTTAATATAAATTAAATATATATATAATATTAAATTAATTTTTATTTGGTTTTCAATAATAAAGAAACTTATAAATTAAATGGCACAACAGTATAGTTATTTACATAAAATAATTCTGGTCAATTAATTATATAAGGATAATTGTTAAACTAATTTAATTGTTAATTAATGTTAATGAAACACTTAGGGGGTGTTTGGATAGTGGGTTTAGGTGGGTTAAACTGGTTGCAGGTAACCCATTTTTGGGTTTTGGTGTTTGGATAGAGGGTTAAAGTGGGGGTGGGTTAGAAGTGCGTTTGGGGTGATGTGATTGTATTGGAGTTTGAAAAAGTGAGAAGTTATTGTGATGTGATTGTATTGGAGTTTGAAAAAGTGAGTAGAAGTGGAGTAGTTTATAATTTTTATATGATATGATGGTATAGTATATTATTTTTTGATGGAATTGATGATGGAGAATTGATTTATTTAATTTTTTTAAAAAGATAAAAAGTGGGACCCACGTGGAGGGAGAAAATATGGGGTAGGGGAGTTAAACCACCCTTGGGGTGGTTTAACCCGATACAAGAACGCACCCTTAAGCTAGGAGGATAAGAAAGACAAATAATATTGGTTAATTTAAGATTTATCAGTGGGCCTTCCTCATCCTTTCCTAGCTGGCTCAATAATCTCACATATTCTAACCTATGCATCGGTTGAATTCCTTTCTAAATTGTTAAACCACCTTAAGCTCTCACATCTTGTCCTTAAAGGAGATGCACTAACTTTCTCTTTGATCACATCATTATAAATCCTATCTTCTCAAGTATGACCACACATTCACCATAACATTTTTACTTTTACTACTGTCATTCTTTGCTAATGTTTGTGGTTCACAAGCCAACATTTATATTCATAGAGCATAATATGTATAATTGTTGCTTTGTAATACTTTCCTTCAATTTTCAAATGAATTTTTGTATAACATAAAAAAACAGAGTCACGTCACCACTTTAACCTACTACATGTATTCTACGAGTAACGTCTCAAACTGTTTTCTTATCATGTTACAAAATATATTTCAAGTATCTAAAAGAATATTTCTTCTAAATGCTAACTTTTCCAATCTTCACACCGATTCATTCACCATTGCTTTTATCGAATATACAATCCATATTTTTAGTCTTAGCTTATTTATACGAAATCATTAAGTCTCCGTGGCATGTCTCCGAACCTCGAGCCTCTCATTTACTCTATCTCTAGTCTCGTCAACAAACACCATATCATTGGAAAACAACATACACCAAGTTATCTTAATTTTAAGGTGACTAGTCATCTCATCCATAATCAAAGTAAAAAGGAATGGACTCAAAGCTGAACATTGACATATCAATGCTGATGTCAAAATAAAAGATCTGCCCGCATTGTATCCATATACAAGATGAATCTCCATCATAGATATAATTTATATGGTTAATGTACAGACTTTGCACATGTCTATTATCCAAAACTCTTTACAAGATCTCCCCTTGAACTGAATCATAATCATTCTCCAAGTCAATAAAAATTATATGGAGGTTCTTCCATTTCGCTCTATAAATTTTCAGTTTCCTCGTTAGCAAGTGGATATCTTCAATAGTGAGAGAGCTAGCATGAATCTTAATTGATTTTATGTTACTTTCATGACTGACGAGTCCGAGAACTGCATTTGTTAAGAAGATGTGTTTATATGTTCGTGCTAAAATAAATGATTTGTCGTTTCATTGTAGGCGGCAATCGGAATCAGTCAAGAAAATAACCACAAATAATATTCAATTTTTAATCTCGTGGTTTTATGTTTATTTTACTTGCGCAAGTCATGAGGTCGAATACAAGGAGGCAAAGGAACAACCTAGAATTATGTCTATCAAAATTCATGCGCGGTTTTCGAGGTGGTCTTTTTTTATAATTTTAATGCAATAAAGGATGCAAAGTGCAATTTTAGCCTATTTTAGGGACTAAAATATAAATTACGCTCAAACGATGTCCGAAAAATACAAAACTTGGTCACAATGCAAAATATGATGAAATGAATGCAATTTTTTTTGGAATTTTTGGATGCAGTATGAATTTTTTATGAATTATTAAATGCAAAGAAAATGAATTTCAATATTTAATTATAATAAATATTAAACCTAATTATTTTCAGGTAACAAAATTATCTAAGATCTATCACTAGGTGATTGAACAAAATTAATTTCAGTACCTATTAAAAAACAAACATTAAAATATGCAAAATGATTTTTACAGGGCAATCTATATATGCAAATGCAATTCTTTTTTGGCACAATGTCAAGAACAATTAATTCTACAATATGTGATTTTTCGGGAATTTTTAGAGCAACGGTTAATCAAATATAAATTTCAGAGCAAAAAATGGGTAAATTATGTAATTTTCCGTAAAAAAATTAATGATTAACCATCAATCATAAAAATTTCCACAATATGTCAAAATGTAGAGAATAAAGTAAGGAACAAAGTGCTATTTTTGGATAATTAAAATATGCAATGTACGAGTCAGAAAATACAAGGGAACATACAATACAATAAATAAATAAAATAGGTATAAAATGTAGGGGGGCCTATTTGTAATTACCGATACAAACGTGGGGTCTTCTGCAAAATTGCCAAATGGTCATGTGCGAGGCACGTGACCTCTGGCTCGCGGGGACTGATCGGCAATATGGAATTCATCCGGGGGGTCTTTGCAATTTGCCCCACGGCCATGTGCGGAGCACGTGACCCGGGGGGTGACGTAAGCGCTGGCGTCCCCCCACGCTCGTGCGGGGGATCTCGGGGTTAGACCCGGTGGCGAGGAGCGGCGGAGGGCTGTGCTCCGGAGGAGGAGGGTGCTGGACGCTCCTGGCAAGGCGGAGGATGTGCCAGGTGTCTTCCGCCTGCAGTTGGAAGGTGGAGGAGGCCCGACCCTCGATGGCGGAGGTGCTAGCTTCTGGTAGAGGGCCGGGGAGCGAAGTCGGGGGGGGGGGGGGGACTGCTGTGGAAAATGTCGTGGGCGGCCGGCGAGCGAAGCATCGTCCAAGGGAAGTCGTTGGCGATGAAGTCGAAGGCGAATGTCGTTGAAGACGATCGGGTGGCGTTGTTGAAGTTGGCTCGACGGAGTTCCCAGAGCTTGGCAGCAAGGCGGCGATGGAGGTGGCTGTTGGCTGCGATGAGGGTCGGTAGACCCTCGGATCTCGCCGACGGAAACGACCTTGGGGCGTTGTCACCGCTGCGAGGACGGTCTGCTGTGCAATCGACGGATGGTTTTCGATTAGTGGCGGAGGTGCTTCTTAAATAGACGAGGAAGAGGGGTGGAGATGGTGATTGGCGACGGCAAAATCCTAGGGAAGGCGGCGATTGATTTGGTTGGGTTTTGTTGGGGATTTAAGGAGATTAGTCGCAGATCGGAGATGGAAGGTGACGCGCGGCGATTTCGGTGGGAGTGATTCGATGAGAGGGGACGGGATCGTGACGGCTTCGGCCGAGATCTGCGGCGGAGAAATCGGGGCAGCGACCGATTGGGAGAGAGGGGCTCTTGAGGAAGACGATGCTAGTGGTTGTTTGATCGGCCGAGATCGGACGGCCACGATCGTAACACGTGGCGTAAAGGGGTGAGGAGGAGGTGCACGTGCAGTGCGCGTACGGGGGCGGCACAGGCGCTGCACGTGAGTTGAATTAATAATTTTTTAAATAAAATGCATTAATATAACCTAAAAAACGATTGACACGTGGTGGCTCCAAGAGCTGCCACGTGTCAGCTCCATAGAAATCCGAAAGTAAATTCCTTGTAAAATATAAAATAAATAGCAAACGACCTCGGATCGAAAAAGTTTCTTCACAAAAATTGCTCGTCTCGATAAGATCTACAACTTTCATGAAGAATCAAAACATAAATCGATCAAATGCACAAATTGAATTTTTGGGGTATCCCATGTACATAGGATACCTTGATTTTTGAGTTTTATATTTTTTTGTCATTTTTAAACCAGATAAAAATCCTGGAAAATATGATAAAATCAAAGATAAATAATTACACATTAATCTATTTTTTTCGCTTTTAATTAATTAAGAAAAGAAGAAATAAAATAAGACACGTAAAAGATCACTTTTGTACAGTCAGTTAGGGAAGACTTTGACTCAATTTCTTTCTTTGATTTCAAGCTCAGTTTGGATTTAGATTTTTGCGCATTTTAATAAAACTTTTATCAAAGAAGACAAACGAAAAATAAATGCACTAAAATAGATTAATTATGTACATAAAATAATAGGTCAAAAACCGCTAAAATACAAAATGTACAAAAGAAGCCCAAAACCCAACTTTACATATGAGCTCCGAATCACTTGAACTTTGTCTTGTTTTGAAGGTAATTGAATGTACATTAGTTCAAAAGTGAGTAGGATCAAAACAGACACTGGATGGGGAAGATATCAGGTTTTTAGTCCGGAAATCCTGAAACTAGGGTTTGGGTTTTTGATCCATTTATTTGGGTTAGTTATTTTTTTATTTTTCATTTATTCTTGTTAGTGATATGTACACAGTGGAGGTGATTTTGGGTCATTCGGAGTCTGCATGAATGAGTTAAAAATCCGGGAAGTTAGGTCATGTCACTTTTGGCTTGAATTTTTAGCTTCTTATTTTATGCAGAAATTAGTGTTAAAATGCAATTCTTATGAAAACATGCATGAATGTTAATTATGCAGAATAGATGCAGATATGCAGTTGATTTTGAGGGAATTGAGCTTAATAAGTGAGATTTAGAGTGATGAATCCGAGATTCATCAATGACTCCTCAGTTTGATACCTCTATAATTCGATCAATTTTTAATACATACTTATTCTTATCAAGATGCACCATGATGCTTTTACTCCATTCTTCAAGTATTTTCTTGCTTCATCAAATAACATTGAACAAATTTGTGAGATAAGTGAAGCTGCATTTACTTAGAACTCTCGATACTTCTATAGGAAGTTCATCAACTCCTACACCTTTCCCACATTTAATAATATTCAAAACCTCCTATATTATCTTCCTTTGTATTCATCTATAGCTTGTAAAATTCAAGTAACTTCCACTACTTGCTAGATTTTCCAGAGTTATCTCTTTCCCTTGCCCAATAAAAAGCTTATAAAGACACATGCTCCATCTAGTTTTTATATCCTTCTAAGTAACAACCACACATACTTCCTCATCCTTAATGTATTTCACTTGAGTAAGATCTTTGATCTTTCTTTCTCTTATTTTAGCCAGTTTGAAAATATCCTTCTGGTCATCCTTATAGTCAAACTTTCTGTACAAAACTTCATAGGTTTTTCCTTAGCTTCACTTACAGCCTTTTTTTGCTTCCTACTTCACTATTCTGTAATTTATGACAGTTTCCTTTATCTTTATACATAGCTTTAAAGAAAGCTCTTTTAATTTAATCTTATATTTCATCCTTCATTCCACTACCAAGCTTTTTTACCAGTAACTTCTTATTTAAACTCGTCGAGCATCTCTCTATTTACGCTTTAGATACAAGCTGCTAATGCCTCTCAAATCTCATTTGCACTTCCTTTGCGTCCCCATATAATTCTTCTAAAACCTTCTCATTAAGGTTTGCTTTCTTCAATTAAAGATCGCACCATCTAGTTTCAACGATCTTGGGGACCATCCTTTTCATTTCCAACCCTTTTATTTGCACATCTATGACAACAAGTAATGTTGAGATGCCAAGATCTTTCCTATGATTGCTATCTTTGCAGCACAATCAACCTTTTATCTTCATCATAAAATAATCTATCTCGATTTAGTTAAGTCACTTTTATAAGTTATTAAATGCTTCTCCCTCTTGAAGAGAGTGTTTACTATGAAAATGTTATAAGTCGTTAGAATCCACTATGGCTTTTCCCTCTTCATTTCTAACCCCAAAGCCATACCCCCATGAACACTAACACATTTTGGAGCATTGTTTCCCACTTATCTATTTAAATATCTACATATACTAACCCTATCTCTTTGTGTGCTTCCTTGCATAATCTTATCCAAATCATCCCAAAAATCTTGTATGCTCCTTTCCTGTAAACCAATTTGGGTGCATAGACGAAGATGATATTCATGATTTCTTTTTCAACCATCAATTTTAACAAAATAATCCGATCCCTAAATCTTTCCATCTCAACCACACTATCCTTCAAACTACTGCAACGATATTTCTACCCTTCTCTTTACCTAAATGCCGTGATTAAAAACTTATCTTCTCGATCTCCATGTGCTTTCTCTACAACCCATTTTGTTTCTTGGAAATAGTTTACATGATTCTTTCTTCTTTCTGTCGTATCTACCAGCTTCATCAATTTTGGAGTCAAAGTGCCAATACTCCAACTACCTTTCCACACCTTCTTTTGCGACCTCTTTTGAAATAATTCCTTTACTCGCATGCATCTATCATACTATAGAGCCTTACAAATTTTGGACTGTATTCAGGTAGCGGTGCAGTGGAACTAGCTTATTTACTCACACACGCTTATCATGTGAAAACCCTTGTAAATTTTGAACTACATCCATATGATGATATAGTGACCCTTCCCAACTACTCATTACCTTCGAATGATGCAACTCACCACTGGTAGGAAATGCCCCAACAAAATTCAAATGATTGCTTAAATACATGTTTGAAAGAGCTGACCAGTTTACAAGAGTAATGGACTACCTGACGTAGCCAATCCTCATTTACTTGGGCTTGGCACAAGCAATGGTATGTTAAAAAAGAATGACAAGCTCAGTTTTTCATGGTCTCTGTTATGTAGAAAAATTGGCATGGGACCTACCCATTTGTACATTGGACACAACTCCGACATTATCGTGAACTTTTCCTTGTTCCAGGAAAAGAAACAACCTTATGCTTTTGATATGTTTCCCTTTTGGTCATCTCCTTGAACTTGACTCTACATATTGTGCATTCACTTGATTTGAAGCATAAGATAATCAACCTTTCCCTTGATTGCTTTATTGGACTAGACATATCGAAAAGAATCAAAAGGGAAGTCACCTCTTAGCATCATGAGCTAGTATGTACGCAACATCTTATTGAGTGGAGGACACCATCAATCACATCATGATAGAAAATTGAATATGCATGAGAGGACATATTCAAGGTATAAGTTCTTTACACCTGTGTCCCTTAAAGATTTTGTAATTACAATTATACCCCTACCTTTATTTCAATCACTTATGGCACGTATTTTTATTAAGCCCCTATTTTACTTCAACAGATACCATTATCTTTTTTGTAAGTTAGGGTCGCTGGATAATTATTATTATTATTATTATTATTATTGCATTTTTAGTTCATTTACAATTAAATATAATGATTTGACCAACATGCATTAATTGTGAGAGTATAACATTTATCCTAGAGACATTTTCCATGATCATGGTATAAATATGAAGCATGGTTCTATGGACTAGACCAGTTGGTCGAACCCGGAGCCAACCTTGTCTCAGTCAATGTGGCTGGTTCTACTGAAAAATAAAAAAATAATTAAAATTTAATAAGACTTGGTTCGATAAATTGGTCCATCAGGTTCAATGGATCAGTTGAACCCCCAAAAAATCGGTAGTAAAAAATAAAAAAGCAAACCCCACAACTCTAAATTAAATTCCCCACACCCTCTCCCTCATCTTCAAATGGAAGTCATTTGCACCATGCAACCTCCTTCTAATTGTTGTCGCCTCCTCATCCTCCACATCCAATGTATGCCATTGCCCTATTGCAACCTACTCCTTTCCCATCATCATTGCCTCCTCCTCATCCTCCTCTCCGACAGATGTCATCATCCCTCATGGTCTCCTCCCTCCATTGCTGCCACTTCCTCCCCATACCTCATTCCATTGATTGTCATTGTCATACCACAACATCCCCCTTCTCCTTACTCAATGCATCCACCTCATCTTCCCTTCCAACAGGGTATGTCTCCCCCATATATTGTGGTTTCTTTCTCATCATCGTTGCCTCCTCCTAATATGCCCTTCCAAGTGTGATGTTGTTACCTCATCTCTCTCTTTAATACTTTGCGATGCTGTCATACCACTACTCTCTTTAATACTCTCTAAGGCATTGTTTCTAATCACTTGAATTATGTAGAATTTATTTATATTTTTCTAAACTCAATGAAACCATGATTTTTCGTGCACTACGAAGTGTATTTTACGAGTGTTTTTGTGCACACACAAAAATTGAGATATATAAATTAAATTTCTACAACCACAAGCCAACATATATTAAAATATAGATAGAACAAGTACAGGATCGATCCACTTGAACTCGAACATTTTTACGTGAAGTTTTATTCTATTTACAAATGTATTTTCAAATTTATTGACTCAAATGAAATCTTATTTTTAATTTCATTCATGAAACCTAAAAAATATCGAAATCTATGTCATTAGGTATTAGACATCATAAGAATCACACAATTTTTCTAGTTTTTTTCCAGATTTTTTGCAATTTTTAATGATTTTTGGAAGTACTAGGGACATTTATGTAATTTCTAGAAAGTAAAGGACTTGAATGGAAATATTGAGGGTGCAATTGTAACTACTAAAAAGCATCTGACAGAAATGGAAATTGTTGATTAAAAAGTAACTAGTAGGTAAATTGTAGTGAAAAATTAGAAAGTTAAAGACATTACAGAAAAATCCCTGAAAAACTAAAATATAAATATGCAAAGATGAAATAAAAAGAATATAAAATTAGCAATGAAAAAAATAGTAATTAGGTAAATTATGTAAAAGATATTAGAGTTTTAACTAATTATAATGAGGTTCAAAATAAGGAAAATAAAATTACAGAAAAATGGAAACTGTAAAGGGGCCATTAGAACCCCGTCTTCTTCCTTGAGCAGTGGTGGGCGACGATGGTGGGAAGTCGACAAGTAGGGTGAGGGTGGAGGGCATAGTTGTGCAGCAGTGGAATGCGAAGGAGGGGTTGGTCCGACGACGACAACGGAGGTGGTGGTCAACCCACCGATGGGTTCGATGATGCGCTATTGGTTTTGGTGATGGGTCCCCCTACTCTCTCGAGATCCTCCTCCATTTATAGCCGGAGATGGAAGAGAGGATGAGCTGCGTGGTGGAGATGAACATTGTGTGTTGATGAAGAGGAGGAGGTCTATCACCTCCACGACAATTGCGAATGGAAGGGGAGGGGGTACGGTTGGTCTGCGTGCGAGGAAGAAGAGAGGGAGTTGATGTCATGCTAACGTCAACACCCAACTTTTTTATTTTTTTCGAAACTTTGATACATCATGATGTCAGCTATTTTGTCATTTAGTTTTTTTTTATTTTTGAATATTAAGGAGGAAGAGGATTGGAGGGCCTTCTTGGGCCTCTTCTAAAGTTGACCTAAAAAGGGAAATATTGTTAGAACTTTAATATGGGCTTGGAACCCTTATTTATTGATAAAAAGATGAGAAGATTCCTTAATATTTTTGTACTTTTTTTTACAAGTATATATTTTTTATTTTTATAAGATTTTGAATGCAATATGCATACAAAATACAATAAAAAAATATGCATGAAATCAAGAAAAAATATAATAGATTACACATGATTTTTCTAAAAAAAGTTATAAGAATATGATAAATCACTGATTCATCATAACCTCATACTTATCTTTTACTAGTCTTAACCAAAATAATGTTAAGTTAAGAGAAATAGAAAATAATTAAAGAGTGCACAATGAGGGTTTGCAGTAGACACAACCACAAAGTCTTAAGATTTTCAAGCAAGACTTGAATAAATAACAAACAAAGACTGAGTCGACCTTCATATTAATAATGTGTTTGGGCTCCCCTTAGATTCGAGTATTCAATTTGACAACCTGGAGTTCTATCAACTTTAGTCGATTCTACCTTAGGTCAAGTCAGATAATCTTGATCAACATATAGTCTCTTTAACCTTGAGTTGAATTTGAAATGTGTGCGAAAGTTATAACTCTTCCCAATTTGCAAGACAAGTATATCATACAACCTTTTAAGCAAGGTACCATGAGATTCACAAAATCTAAGGCCTCTATTCTCTCTAAGCTTAGGCTTATTTTCCTTTCACATGAATTTGACAGCAAAAGAAGATGCGAGCAAATTATAGAGGACTTAGATTTTTTAGGGTTTTCTGTAGACTACTTTGGCCCATTATTCTCATTTTTTCTTTTTTTGTAGAGCATAATCTTGTGCCTCTTTGGACTCTTTTAAACTAGTAGCAACATTGGTTTGCTACTTGGCTTATTTGGTAGAGTTGGGTTATTTAAGTAGACTTTTTGTGGTAGAACTTTATTTTTCAATTGTATTTTTAGAATATGCATCCTTTATTGTACCTTCTTTTTTATACGATTTTGTGGCATTGGATATATAGTGTTCATGTATAAAATGTGACATTCAGATACATGTACAAGACAAGTTTGCGGGCATACCCAAACTTATAGAAAATAAGTTGTTCCTGAACTTAAATCATTAAATTTTGCTTAACCTGAGATTCATAGTCACTCCGTTCCCTTGCTAGAGATTGAAATGATCCTTGTACAACCAAACTAAATAGAACTAATGTGTAAGGTGCAGATTGCTCAATAATCAATCAAGAGTAAAATATTACTATAGCCATCAAGATGATCTATTTGAGCACAACTTTTGTTCACAATATAAAATTAGCAGTACTCAAAGAATTACGTCTTAAATAGACATGAAGAGTCCAAATACTTAAACCTAATGAAGTCCTATGAAATAAGCATATTAAGATCTTCTTGATCTAAGTCCAAAATTGTAAAAACTAGCCTTTAAATCCCAAAGAGTTAGGAAAAACATAGGGAAATATTTTTAGATTTTTGAAAAGATTACTATTTTTTAAAAATTTGAGATTTTTTTGCAATTTTTTATTGGATTTTTGGTATATGATTTTTTTGGTATTTTTGTAGAATGTGCAAAAAATTTAATGCAAAGATTATTTTGAAAATTTTGAATTTTTTTAATTTTTTATTATTTTTTGAAAAATAATGCAATAAAAAATATTTGTGAGTTTTTTTAAAATAAAAGCAATGCTAACTATATGGAATGCATCAAATGAAATAGATTTTTAAAAAATGTGTTAACATAGAAATAACACGCATGGATTGCAATGCACCCCCCATGCTTAGCATGAGCCATGCTCACGTGGTAATAGCAGAGCGGGAAAAAACAAGACATCAAAAGAATGTGGGTACAAGATGCAATAAGTGAATGTTGCTTCTTTTGTTGTTTTTGAAGTGATTTTTCCATTTTATTATTTTTATGAAGTTTCCCCCATACTTAATTGACAAAGTGCGATAATAAAAGAAAAGAAATGGCAGTACTTTAAAAGATAACTATGGAAGGTATCCCGTGATATTTGGTGGTTTGAACAACCCCAACCGAGCTCTAGGGTTAGGAATACCTCGTATCTCAAGTATGCACGACATTCGTGTTTGAAATACTATGACGAGACATGTAGATGGGGATGGTGTAGTGAAAGTGTGGAGAGATGGTAGACACAATTGGAATTACGTTTCACCTAGATAACTCTAGATATGAGTGGACAACCATGGATGTGCAAAGGGTATCTTGGTTGAGCCATATAGATAGTATAAATTTTGAATGAAGCAAAATTGGTATTCCGAGTAAGATTTCTAACATGACTTGAGATTCAGTCGGGTAGAAAAGATGGGGTGTAGGCCTCTAATAGATCATGTGATTCACAATTATCTCCCCTGATAATATCACTATGGCTATCCCATATGATGTCCTTAGTTAATTCAAAGTTAAAATTCAGATCCTGTCATGGGGACATGTACTCAATAAACTCAAAGAGTGGGAGGGAGAGCTCTTCCATATCTAAAATTGACTTGGTGTCTGAAGATGTGAGTTGAAAATAATATATCGAGCTAAGTAGCTTTCCTTTTCTTTTGATGGAGCTGGAAATTATTTCCGCATCCTTGAGAAAGCCATCTGGGGAAGACATCCAACCTAAAATCAGGGGTTAATAGGAAAAGGTGTGCAACACTCAATCTCTTGATTTCTTCATTCATATCTTCCAAGAAATCATTGCACGAATCATAATCAGCTTCATCTCTGTCCTCATATTTTGTCTTAGAAGTCGAATTTTCCCATGAATCAATATCAATTTATTCTTCGCCAAAATCTTTCTCAGTTTCATTTACAAATTCATCAATTACTTTGATAACAACTCAGAGATTATATCACTCAACTCATAAAGTTCATTCTCATTTATTTGAGTCGGGAATGTTGAAATTATATCATTTTTTCTTTTCAAAATTAAATTGAAACTCATCATAATCCTAAAATAAAAGCCAAAATTTGCCTTTGTAAATCACATTGTGAAGTCTCAAATTCAGAATCCTCAAACTTGTTTAAGTACACATAATCTATTTGTAGATCACTGAGACGTTCAAAAATCAAATGATTAGTATCGGAGATGTTAACAAAGTTATTTGGTTCAAGATCAAAGGAAGTAGATGGGAACATGACTGGACATAGAAACACCTCTTACATATTCTCAAAATTTAGTTTATCAAATTGCAAAATTATTCCTCGAGTTTGATCAAGAACATCATCTTTTTCTTCATTCATGATTTCATAAAATCCCTTACGTTTTTCTCTAATCCTCAAATAATTATGATGGTGTACATGAGGGATGAAATGCTTGATGACATCATGCTCCTTAAAAGTGGATGGCTCTAGAAAATCAGTGAGAGAAGATCAGATTTGAGTGTGGTGAAAATGGGGGGGGGGGTCCATGTGGATCTGGGGTGAGGGACTTTTCTATGGAATTGATCGATTTTTTGGACTCATGTTTCTTCTTTCTTGCTCTTCCATTGTCTTGTTATTTTTTTAATGGCATCCTTCTTTAAACATAATAGTCTAGACTCTTTATTGCTCGGTAGAGACAGATTAAGTATCATCTCCAAGATCCCTTGTTTTGCAAGAGCTATGAAAATGGTGCTTATAATATACTTTCAAGTGACGTATTGACCAAGTCATCTGAACAAATATAATTAGTTAATGACCCAAGAGGAACCGACATATTGACATCCTTATGATTTTCCGTTTCAAACACAAGACAATGTTTACTTTACCAATACAACACAAGTTGCCGCAAAGAAGTTATCTTCTTAATTTTTGATTGCAGTTCAAAGCAAGCGCATCAGTAGTCTAGATGAACCTAATTATGAAATGATGATTGATCTGAATTTTTACAACTAGTTGTATTTACTTTCAGCCAATATGGGGGTAAGTACGGATTGTAAAATGACTATTTATGTTACTTGAGGATGATGTCTTATGCGTTGTTCTTGAACTACCCAATATGCTAAGGGAGACTGTGACTCCCTCACTAAGAAGTATCTAGTCTTTTTAAAATCCAGTAGTCAAAAAATTCACAATGATTTGGGCTATGACCTAGAATTTAGTTTGTGCATGTGAGACTGTGTTTAATGTATAACAAACAAACATTTTAGATCACTTTCATCCCAGCCACGTGACGAAAATTGTATCCACTTTGTAAAGGAGTTCTCCATAATGACCATGAACTGTTGTTCCTGGGATGACCAAATAAGGTTTAGCTGATCTTATTACTAAATAGTCCGCGTGAACAATTAGAACTTGATCGGATTTTATGTGTGGTACGTATTTGAATAAACATACATTTCACAAATAAACTGTCCAAGAATAATTATTGGGATGATTCCTCACAGTAATCATGATGTAAAACCAATGGATTCAAAATAATGTTATTGCGTCGATTGGAATTATAAATTTTCCTATTTTTGTCCATTAAACAATATTTAAGTACTTGAAAAGTTTGTTTAAAATTGTCAAATAGTCAATATTTCTTTACCAATATCTGTTTATGAGTTATTAAATGGTAAGATGAATAAAAATTTGTGATTTTAGCTGCAGTAATACCCAAAGGGCCCAACAAATTTCTAATTGGAATTGTGAGATCTTTTTTAATTGTGCACGTTTAGTTACCAATATATCTACTGGTTTGAATTCGAATTTGATTTCTTTCTATACTTCACATGCAGCGGCAAGTTCAGGGCTCAATTTGCAAGCTTCATGGATAATTTCATTTACCTTCGCTAGCTAGATCACGCCCTTCATTACGAGCTGGTACACACACTTCTAAAGCCACCCTGTTAGCTACTGCACCAGGTGCATTTCCCCAAGGGTGTCCCAAAGTTCCTCTGTCGAACTATAGTACGGAATCATCCCCAAAAATCTCGGTCAAGGCAGGTATATGCCAAACATGAATACCTCATGAAGCCACCGACAGAACACCTAGTATAGAGAGAAAATCTTGAGTGAAGGAAATACTGCGGCTTCGATCTTTTCCACACCAATGAATAGAGCTGAAGTTATAGTTGAAGCAACCAGTAAAAAACCAAAATAACTAGTTATAATAAGTATGAAAAAACTAAATGAAATATGTTTTTCTACATATGTTGATAAAACATTTACCTAAATTTCAATTTCTCGAGATAGGATTGTAATGTAATAAAAAATACCAATTGAAAGCTCTTGATCGATATGTCATTATAGACAGCGCTAACAAAGATAAAATGAAATAGACAGAAAAAGGAGAAAAGAGATTTATTCACTAGGACACTAGAACTTATCTAATTAGGCAAGCAACACAATTGTGGTCTTGTTTAATGAGTGAGTAAAGGGAGAGAGATCAACGTAGATGAATGCAGTCGAGGAACATTATTTTATAATTTTTAGATTTTTTAAGCACAAAAAGAACGCAGGACACCTATAATGCTGAAGTATTTTGGTAGATCTTACATTACTTAATGGTTGTGATTTGAAAAAAATGCTTGAAACCAAAACAATAGATTGAGAGAGAGAGACCTGCCCACTTTTTTGTATTTTTTATACCTAAAACAAATACAATAAAAATAATTTACAAAATAAAATCAAAATTATAAAAATCTGAAAGCAAATTGCGTAAGTTGTTGAGTCCTCGGCAACAATGCCAAAATGAAACCACGATTTTTGGTGCACTAAGAAGTGTATTTTACGAGTGTTGTTGTGCACATACCAAAATCGAGATATTCAGATTTTTCTACAACTACAAGACGATAAATCTTAAAATATGTATAAGACAAATAAAGGATTGAACCATAGGGACTCAAACATTTTTACACAAATTTTTATTCTATATTTTTTACTTTATTGGCTCAAATCGAATCTTACTTTTATTTTTGTTCATGAGACCTTAAATATGTCAAAATCTTTGTCACTAGTTCTGGACATCATAAGGATCACATAGGGATTTTTTTGAAATGTTTCAGATTTTTCTGCTATTTTTGGTTAATTTTGGAAGTGTCAGGGACATTTGTGTAATTTATAGAAAGCTAAGGACTATAATGGAAATAAAACTAAATACTGAGGGTACAATTTCAATAAAGACTATCAAACATGAAAATTTGATGATTTAAAAGTGTAATGGGTAAGTTGTAGAGAAAATAAGAAACTTTAATAAATGCAAAAAAAGTCCCTAAAGGTCTGAGATGTAGATGAAATAAAAATAATATAATTTAGGGAGTGAATAAAATAACAAGAATTGTGTAAAAGAGATAAAAATTTTAACTAATTGCAATGAGATCCGAAATAAGGGAAAAAAATAAATCTACAGAAAAATAAAAATAGCAAAGGGGTCCCTGGGACCCCTTCTTCTCCCTTGAATCGTGGTAGGAGGCAGCGCTGGGAAGTCGGTGATGAGGATGAGGATGGAGACAACAATTGTGTGGTGGCAGTGTGGGCGAAGGGGGAGGTCTGGGGGCTCGTGATGGTGGTAACAGTGGTGGTCAACTCACAGATGGGTTCAATGATGTGCGATGAGTTTTGATGATGGATCCCCCTCCTCTCTCGAGCTCCTCCTCCTTTTATAATTGTAGATGGAGGAGAGGAAGACGTGCATGGAGGAAATGGAGCATCAGGCGTTGATGAAGAGGAGAGGTTGACCATGTCCGTGACTGTTGCAAAGAGGAGAATGGGAGGTGATGCGGTCGGCATGCACGTGAGAAAGAAGATAGGGGGATGATGCCATGCTGATGTCAACAACCATTTTTTATTTTCTTGAAATGCGGATGTCAGCTATTATATCATTTAGTTTTTTTAATGTGAAGGGGGAAGAGGATTGGAGGGCCTTCTTGGCCTCTTCTAAAATGAACCTAAAAAATAAAAAAGAAATATTCATAACTTTAATATGGTCTTGGGATCCATATTTATTGATAAAAAATGAGAAGATCCTGTTATTTTTTTTGAAGAATTATCTTTGCAAGTATTTTTTCCCTTTGTAATATTTTGAATGCAATATGCATGCAAATTGCAATTAAAAAATTATGGATGAAATAAAGAAAAAATATAACAAATTATAAATGTATTTTGCTAAAAAATGTATAAAACATGATAAATCAATATTTCATCACACATGCACGGCTAGTCCCAATACCGAGTAAATTGATGAGGGTTGCGCGTTAGGTGGTCGACAACCAGCGTAAAAGAGACAAATTCCTAAATAGTATTCTTAAAAAACATTATTTAGTTATTTGTCTCAGAATAGTTCAGATATTTTGAACATGGATTTAAGCAAACATTTATATTTCATTGGGACATTCCCTACTAGTGATGTGTTGCATCGTATGAATGCAATGAAAAGTTGCCAAGGGCTGCTACATTGCTAACTGAATGTAGTTCAAAATTTGCAAGAATTCTCGCACGAGGAACACATTTGACTAAATAAGTTACTTCTGTTGCATCAGCACCCGGTGCAATCCAAAATTTTGAAGGGTTCTCGCATGGTGGATGCATGCAAGTAAAGAAGTTAGTCCAAAAGAGGTTGCAGAGGAAGTTGCAGATATGGAATTGGCATATTGTCATTTTGATTAGTAAATCGATGGAGATAGTTTATACGCTAGAAAGAGGAAGATTCTTATATTATGACTTCAAGAGACAAAATGGGTTGGAGAGAAAGTAAGGGAGATCAAGAAGATATGCTTTAAACATTGGTATTTCGATAAAGATAAGGGTAAAAATGGTGTTGGAGTGGTTTTGTCATCAGGATTTGAAGGATTGTGTGGTTGAGGTACAAAGATTCAGGGATCAGAATATTTTGCTAGAAGTGATGCTCAAAGAATAAATAAATCCTCGATATCATCTTAGTTTATGCACCGTAAATTGGTTTAGATGAAACGATTAAACAATCTTGTTGGGAGAGTTTTGGATAATATTATGCAAGAAATCCCACAAAGACAGATGATTTTCCTAGGTGGAGATCTTAGTGGAAGTGGGAAAGGATACTTCATGGTATGCTAGTGTTCATGGAAGACGTGACTTTGGGGATATAAATGAAGAGGGAAAGGTCATTCTGAATTTTGTAACAAATTATGATCTTTTCATAGCAAACACTCTCTTCAAGAAGAGGGAGGAGCATTTAATTACTTATAAGAGTGATCCGACTATAACATAGATAGAATACTTTACGTTTAGGAGAAGAGGCCGGTTGTGTTGCAAATATTGCAAAGTAATCCCATGAGAGAATTTGACCATCCAACATCCCTTGTTAGTCATGGATTACAAATAAATGGGTTGGTATAAAAAATGAGGTGTTTCAAGATCATTAGAACTAGACGGCGGAATCCTCAATTGAAACAATCAAGCTTTAGGGATAATGTTTTAGAAGACGTATCTTGGGATAGTAACGAAAGTGCAAACATGGTGTAGGAGGCGGTAGCATCTTGTATTCAAGGAGTAGCCAAAGAGATGCTATTCAAGTCAAAAGGAAGAGCTCCATGTCAAAAGGAGGCTTATTGATGGAAAGAAGGGGTGCAAGAGAAGTTCAATAATAAAAGAGCATGCCTTAAAGCTGTCCAAGGTTAGAACAGTTAAAATGGTCACAAACTACAAAATAATAAAGAAGGAAACAAAGAAGGATGTAAGAGAAGCTATGTCAAAATATTATGAAATTTTGTACAAAAGACTCGACTCTAAGGAGGGCTAGAAGTATATATTCAGGTTGGCTAAATCAAGAAAAAGAAAGACTAAAGACCTTTCTCAAGTGAGGTGCATTAAAGATGAGGAAGGTCATGTGCTTATTCCTCAAAAGGATATAGAGGCTAGATGGAAGCAATAATTCCATAAGTTTTTCATTGTGGAAGGAAATAGAGAGATCACTTAGGGAGATCTTACTAGTAATGAAAGTTACTTAAATCGTACAAGCTATAGATGAATATAAAAGAAGGAAGTAGAGGAGGTTTCAAAGGTTATGAGCCTTGGGAAAGGCATAGGATCTGATGACATACATATAGAAGTTTAGAGAGTATTAGGTGAGTGTGATTTGACTTGACTTATAAATTTGTTTAGTGTTATTCAGCGAAGCATGAAAATACCTGAAGATTGGAAGAGAAGCATCGTGTTGCATCTTTACAAGAACAAAGGAGACTTTCAAAATTGTTGAAATTACAAAGGAATCAAGCTGATGAGTCATACTTTGAAAATTTGAGAATATGTGATTGAAAGAAGGTTGAGGCAAGTTTACAGAGTAAAATTAAACCAATTCAGATTCATGCTAGGTCGCTCAACTATTGAAAGAAGCTGCCCTAGAGGATATTATTAGTGCAAAAAGGTTGATTTCAATTCTTCCCATGTGGTGATGATCTTCCCCAAGTGGTAGATCCAATGAAGGGCCTTATCTTAAAGGATGAAGGGAAATGCCATCATCTTCACTACTCGAAAGGTATACCGGGGCAGTGAGTTGTGCCACTAGTGCGTCTGAATTGTTGTAGATGAATGTATTGTTCTTCATTATTCCTTAGAAGGTGGGTAGGAGCGCCAGTAATTGAGGCTTCAATTCAAAATGGGCATGGATTGCAGGAATCTGGACCCATTCAGTAACTTGTCCCTGATGAGATCAAGTCTCATCATGTTTTGTATTGTCAAATCTATACATTTTGTGCTTAACAATACATTAAAGTACCTTGAATAATTAGATATTCTATCTTATTATCTATGATTGCAGTAAGTTACTCATTTAATCACATAAAATTAACAAAAGAGAAAATCTAAAAACTTGTAGTTACTCCTATGTCACTTGCCATTAGGCCGAGAAATACATTTGCATGGACTATATTGTTTGTATCAAAGCTATTTATTTCTAGTCCGTAAAGATATTGCACCATTAATTTTGAACCTTTGACAAGTAGCAATTCTCCTCTCGGCTATTCTATTTCTAGACCTCACTTCACATTTTTCTCCATAACTCTCTCTCCTCCTTATTGCTTTTCCATGCACATCTCTATCTTATGTGCAATAATGGTACCACATGACCCACTTACCTTACAACATATTTAATAAAATGGTGTGGTGTGATGATTATAAGAAGGTACAAGGCCCACGTGATCCTTTCTTCTCTCCCTCACTTCACTTGCAACATCTTATCTCTCTCCATCCATATATGTCTCATATACTCTCTCTTTCCATCCATAAAACCATGCACGTCACATGTTCTTCTCTCCATTTTCTTGCAATCACATCTCTCTTCATTAATGCAGCCATTCATTTATTAAAAAAAGAGAGAGAAAGGACAGCAAGACCATGCAAATTCTTTACATCTCTCTTTCTTTCTTTCTGTATATGTCTCTCTCGTAATTAATTCCCAATGTCTCATCTTCACTATCCACGCACTTCACTTTCCCCACTTTACACGTTAGACGCCTGATAAACGCAATTTATCGAAGGTCTAAATAGTATGTCTCACACAAGGCGGAGACAACCGAGGTCGTTGCGGTAACCAACAATAAACTGTATTTAATCAACAATTAACCGACACTATAGATCAAGGAAATAGAAATAAATGTGGAGTTAAAATTTATTTTTAACTCTGCACAAAATGTATAGCAAGCAAGTATGCAGAGAGTTCGAACACAGGGAGCAAACAGGGTAGATCAAATAGATGTGTGTGAGTGAATGTGAGTGGTCTACACTATGCAAGCAAACAAAGATTTTTGTGGGTTTTTAATTTTTATTTTTTAATTTAATTTTTAATTTTGTATTTTGATTTTTAATTTTCTGATTTTATATTTCTTTTTTTATATTTTATATTTTTTTCTTTTTCAATATTGGAAAATATGAACTAGGGAATAAAAGAGGTGCTACACTATTTATAAAAATATGCAAAAATATCCAAAAATTCAGGAATAAAATCTTGTTGGGCTTTTTATAATTTTCTACCGTTTTTGTGATTTTTGGGTATTTTTCAGATTGTTTTTGATATTTTTAAAGAGCAAAATAAAGAAAACAGTGAATAAAATGCAAGGCTGAAACTAAAATAGAGAAATAAATTAGAAAACAGTAGCAAAAATTCTCCAAATTGATTTTCACTTTAAGATAATGAAATAAGGAAAATTTAGACACCAAGATTATATTTTTAGGATTTTTGTAGAATTTTTAATATTTTCATAGAGGTTTTTGGAGTTTTGTGATTTTTATGAGTTTCTTTTGTAATTTTTAATGATTTTTGGCTGGGAGTTAAAACAAACTAAAGTAGACAAAATATATTTTTTTGGGATTTTTCTGAAGTGTTTTTATATTTTTTAGGGATTTTATAATGCAAACAATGCCGAAAATGGCTATTTTTGATTTTTAATAAATAATAAAATGCAATAAATATGCAAAATAAAAATATGCCGTTAAACTACTATGCAACAACGATCTAAACTGATTTTTGGGGATTTTTTTGGATTTTTATAGATGCATGCAAAAATTAGAGACAATGGCAAGAAAATGCATGTGTGCAGGGGTATCTATGTAATTAGTCAGGAATCCAGGGGCATCTGCGTAAATATTCCAAAAAGATTATAACTAAATAAAAATCTCGCGGACTGAATATTAATAGCAAAAATGTTCGGGCGAATCCTGCAAAAATTCTAAGCCCACGTGACGTGCATGCGACCTGGCGGGGATATAAATGTAATATGCTCAAAATTCAGGGGCCCAAGCGTAAATTTCTCCGAAAGTTATAACTGATTTAAAAACTTACGGGCTGAATATAAATAACAAAGTATCCGAGGGCCCCCGCCCCGAAATAGCCAAGCCCACGTGCGCAGGTACGTGAGCTGAGCTGGCGAGGGACTAAAGGCAATTAACAGGAGTTTTAAGGGAAAGTTCGCAAATAATACAGAAAAATGTTAAAGGCCGAGGAAAGTTTAAATATTAATATCTAAATACAAAATCGCTTGGGGTATAAGTAGCAAAATACCCAATTCTGAGTGATCCAACGGCGTAAAGGCACCCACTAAGCCACGTGGCGAGCTCCAGATGTGCGATACCCCTTCGCCCCTAAACGGTCCAGATTAGATCATGAGGGCACGATCGGACGGCTGATAGAATCACGATCCAATGGTAGCTGTAGCGCGTCAAGAACACGGCGCGATCGAACGGTTCTGACGCATGGAGGACGAACGGCCGAAGAACACGGCCCAAGCAACTTTGAAGCGGCAAAGTCTCGATGCCCAGAGCGCACGAGTCACATCTGATGGTCGTCCGACCTTCCTGGAAGCTTCCCTGATTGGGTGGCTGCTTCAAAAAGGCGGGTGGCCCGTCGGAGCGCCACCATGGCGGGGAAGAGGGGGACTGCTCCAGGAGGTGCCTGCGTCCAAACAAACCGACCCCAGCTGGGTCCTTAGGGGCCTGCGACCTGCTAGAAAACACGAGAACCAACAATAATGAGGTCCCAGGTCCCTTTCAGTGCGGAAAAAGGGTAGACGATATGGCGGAATAGGAAAGTGGTGGTGGTCGGAGCTCGAGGGGCTCCGGCAAGGTGTTTGTTTGCGAGATTTACGCTAAATAGTTAACGAAAAAGCAAACTAAGTGCAGAAGGTTGAAGCTGTGCCCTATGGCTATCTAAACTACAAGAACATAGAGTGAAAACACCTCAACTTGGTCGGGGCGAAGGAGATATGGACCTCACAGCCGAGGTTGGCCGGAGATGGTTGGAGCCGGCCAAATGACTACGCCAAAGGTCGCCTTAGATGGCTGGAGACCCTCCTGTCACAAAGGTCTATCCGAAGCACATCCCAGGGATCCAAAGCAAGGTCAAAAGGGGTTCAAAGAGCAAGGGGAAGACTGGGTGGTGTTTTAAAAATATGGTCAAGGAGCTCTCTTCGAGGCGAGATCACGTGTGGCACAACGACCCAAAGGTCGAAAAAATCCTCTGGCGTGTAAGAGCTTTGAACAAGGATCGAAAGTCGTGAAGACGACTACATCAAAAAACGCAAGACCCGTTCTCGAAAAATCCGCAAAGATCGGCCAAAATCATTCTGACATGCTGACAGAGGATGGTCAGACAGTTGACCCGTGGTCAACTGTCCAGACCACCTGGTTGGTCCATGTGGACCAACCAGGAAAAACATCTAAAAAATCAATTTAAAATAGTAAACAATATTATTTTATTTAGGTTATAAAATAAAAAGTGTTTATAATTTTATAAATTATTTTATGGTAATTTTTATTTATTTTTATTAGGTATATTTTTACAAGTTGCTTTTATACCCCTATATAGGTATATTATCTATATGTTTGATTATTTGATTTTTATTTAGGTATTTTTAATTTTATTATTTTTATTTATGATTTTATAAAATATAAAATACTTTTATACACATAAATATATTTTTATTTTATTTTTCTGATATGTTTTGTACACTTAATAAAATAAAAGTGTGAATTATGCAAGTATGTATATATGTATTATACAAGTATTTTATTTTATGTTTTCTTTGAGTTTTTATTCTGATTTTAGTGTACATAATTATTATAAGTAATATTTACAACATTATAAAAATATAAAATTACAAAAATAATGAATAAATAGTAAATTGAATATTTTAATATGTACGCGTATACAATAGGGGTCCAAAACTCAATTTTCAAACCGTAGCTCCGAAAAATACAAAACCACCTCCATTAAATAGACTATTTTATGCTACATACAATTAAAGGTGAGTTTGGTACATTTCGAGTTATTATTTGCAAGATACGGGTCTGGGAAGTTGGGATTCTGGAATTTTATTTGGACCATAACTTTTTATTTGTACATTATCTTTCAGTGAAATCAATTTTGTATTTTTCTATATAAAAATATCTACAACTTTCATGTACAAAATTTCTTTATTTGATGCACAAAAAGTGGAACCAAAAATAGGTCCTAAAATTAATAAAAAATGAATGAAATAGAAGGTATTTTTAGTGTCTTTTGGCCCTTATCTCCCCCTACTTTATTCCTTGTCGACCTATTCATTAAGATGCCTAGGTCTCGGGGTTTCGGGTCATAAAATATTTACAATATTTTATTCTTTTTCTTTTCTTTTCTTTATTCTATAATTGTGGCTTTAAAAACCGCATTTTATACAATATTTACACAATGATGCATGAATGCTAAAGTGCATGAATTAGCTCTATTTACATGCATTTACTAGGATTTTTAAGGCCAAAATGATAGAATAAAGATGATGAAACGTGGCTTCATCATCCCCCTATACTTTACCTTTACTAGTCCATAGCAACCACTTATGCAATAAGTGCAAAAAGAAAAAGAAAGAAAACAAAAAGAAGGAAGTGGATTTAAATTTGATTATCAAACTTGTCTTCACAAAATCAAAGTTTGGAGCTTAAGTCGGATCTTTGGATTTTTAGTGCGGGCGGAACCTTAATGAAAACTGGACTTGAAATCCAACAGCCTCTGAGTATCCCAAAACTTTGTTCAAGTCTCCTCAATAGTCAGGTCAGAAATATTTCCACTCATACTCAAACCCTTACGACTATGAATCTGACTCGTACAGTGTAAGTGATGGTGGCTCTCCCCAACTGAAATGACAAAGAGACTGACTTCTCCAATATGACAACCCAATGATTCCCCAATCCAACAACTCATCCCTCAAGGAGCAGGGTATTCCCTTCTAAGTTCAAGTGGCATCCAGCTCAAGAGGAGAGGGTGAAGAGAAGAATGGACGGTAGCCAGTGTAGCTACCTTTCCTAGGATGCAAGACCAGTGTAGTCAAGCCATCCAGCTGCAGGCTCACATGATATGACTTTGAAGCTCAAGCTTGCTTATTTGACTTTACAACATATGTACACTCCGGCAGGCATTTTTATTTTTTTGTACAGGCCTGTCCACACTTTTTTTTGAAGTTTTTGCTTTTGCATTTTTTTAATACTATATACAACAGCATTTACATAGGGAGTTTTTTCCTCTTGAGCCAGTAGACTATCCCTCTTTTGAAGCTTTATTGCAACCCATGATCTCTTATCCTCGAAACTCATCACTACTGGACGGGTTGGGGCGCACATCCCTCCCTAGAGGAGGACAAATGTTTCCACCTGTGTGCGTCTCATATCGGCAAATCCAACCTTCTCACCACTCCAACTGAGTTGAGCCATGTGAAAGGTGCAAGTGTCCAAGTTAGGTCATTATCAACAAGAGTCGTGCGTGTGCTCCGAAATACTCTACTTAGGCAGTCAAGAATTCATTGAACCAAGTCCCGTGATCCTCAAAGAATTAAGTCAACTAGACCTGAAGTACCTCAATCCCAGTTCCTATATGGTTCCTGTTAATTAGGTAGATTTAAGGTCCAATCAAGCTCCAATCTCCAGATTTTACTTAGACTCGTTCAACTATCAAACTCAATCCGAAAAATGCTCATGCTATGCAAATGCAATGCAGAAAATATTTTTGTGATACAATTTTCAAAGATTTTGAACTTTTTATGGATTTTTGAAAAGATGATGATGATGATGCATATGCATTTTTAAGATTTTTCAAAAAGATTTTTCAAATGTTTTTGGAGTTTTAATTTTGCAAATGTTTTTGGGATTTTTGAAAACAAAATGATTTTGGCTGAAATCTAGGTTAAAAAATTTACACGGGAGTGCTTCTTATATCTACAATAAGTGGATTTTAAGAATTTACAAGGGTAAGTGGTCAATTTTATACATATAGATATATAGAGGATTTTCGTAAGATGTAAGTATTCCTCAGACTTATTTGACACAAGCTTTTTCACAATTTTTGAAAACTATAATCCAAAATAATTTTTACAAACATTTTTACAAACATGTACACACATTTGAAAATCATTTTGCAAAGGTTTTTCAAACAGTATAGATATATTTTTCAAAATATTTTTGCAACCATTTTTCAAACCATTTGCAAATCCTTTTTCAAACATTTTATTCCACACAAAGAACATAAATTTTACAAATCACACATTTTTACAAAGGTTGAAAACATGTAACAAAACGTTTTTAAATAGTTTTCAATAGATGTTCACAAAGATTTTCAAACTATTTTTCAAATATTTTGCAAAAAACATTTTCACCTGATTTGTTAATCAGTAAATACAAAAAGGAATTTGATGAATAACCACATCTTTTTATTAGGGAATTTAATTACTTTTAAAGAATTATTAGCCATCTTATTAGAAAAAAATACGAACGTACGAGTTATGACTAAAGTATATACGTAGTATATACGACCCCCTATACTTAGCTTGAGCTATGTCCTCATAGATCGGAGAGAAAAGAGAAGACATAACTCGTACCGAGTATAGAAAAGTCTAAAGAACAAGGAACGAATGAATGAACGAATGAGAAGTTGACCTTCCCCCCTATACTTAGGATCAAATAATCCTAACTATAGCAGACTGTACACAAAGCAGGGAGGGTCAAGGGTAGGAATGAACAAATCGTACTCAGATTGTCTCCCCCTATACTTAGGGTAAGATATCCCTGAGTATGGACAAGAAGAGGAGATAATGGAGAGGATCAAAGAATAGAAGAAACTCGGGGTGCACACCCCGCTATACTTAGGACAAAGTACGTCCTAAGTATAGAAAACTGGCGAAAAGGGGCGCCACCTTTCTGATAGATAGAGAAGATAGAAGAGGAAAAGAAGAAAAGAAGAAAAGAGATCAGAAGATAGAAAATGATGGAGACGGATGTACGCATAACTCCTCCTATACTTAGGGTAAAAGAAGCCCTAAGTATAGGCAGCAACAGGAGTGATAAGACGGAACGACGAATGAACACTCGACTCGTCCACCCCCCTATACTTAGGACAAAGTACGTCCTAAGCAAGGCAAACACGAGGATGGGTGGATGAGCAAAACGGGAGAGAGATTGAGATGAACAAAAGTGAATATACAACAGAGATGGATATACAAATGGTCAAGAAGGTTGAAAGCGAACCTTCTTGCGGGACCGCTGAGGAATGGATCTGGTGTGGTGCAGGTCGACATCGGGGTCCTCAGTGGACGGAAGCCGATCAAGGTCGACAGAGTGAACATCCTCAGGGGCCCTAGGGTGTGAAGGCACAGACTGGTGAGTGGAATAAGTACGACTATGTCCGGACTTAGGAGTCTCGCTGATGTCACGGTGAAAAGGGACAAACTCCTCATCATCGAAAGTAGTGTAATCAGAGTCATCCTGCGAGGTCTCGTCCAGGTCAAAACCAAAAGGAGCGAACTCATCAGTGGAAGTAGTCGAACTCTGTTCGTCCTCAATAACTTCGACTGGATCATCTTTCTCATCGAAAGGACCAAATTTTCGAATAAAAGCAATCATATCAACTTCGAACCTGGTCTCATTAGTATCTAGGTGAACAGGAGCAGACTCATCAGTGAAAGTAGTCGAGTCATGTCCGTCCTGTCAAGTCTCTGGATCTGCCTTCTGCTCAATGGTGTCAATCATGTAAATCCCACGGATGTCATCAACACAGCGCCAAGTCCCAGAAGAAGGAACTTTGTGGTCCATGCTGTCCAAGTCTTCCTCCTTGGAGAGAAAT
This sequence comes from Ottelia alismoides, assembly GCA_037367405.1. Taxonomy (NCBI): domain Eukaryota; kingdom Viridiplantae; phylum Streptophyta; class Magnoliopsida; order Alismatales; family Hydrocharitaceae; genus Ottelia; species Ottelia alismoides. Next base: position 171,018 of record JAZKJV010006713.1, on the reverse strand, counting down.
TCTTGGGTCTCAGTGGAATCCAATAAGCAGCAAAATTCTCTGATAGTCTCGTCAAGGTCATGGTCCTCAGAGTCTACCAAGATAGGTGTGGTCGCATCAGGTGCAGGTCTCTGATCGGCAGTGGGTGCGGTGATCATTACTTCGCTCTCGTCAGCAGGACGGAAGCGAATCTCTCCTGATCCGTAATCAATAACGATCCTCGCAGAGGCGAGGAATGGTCGTCCCAGGATGATTGGAGAGTGCTCCCCTGTGGAGGTCTCCATGGGCAATACGACGAAGTCAATAGTGTAGCTCATGCCCTGAATCGATATGACGGCGTTTTCAAGGATACCCTTCGGCCTCTTTATAGATCCATCAACAAATTGAACTATCATCCTGGTCTTCTTGAGAGGCCCTAGGTGAAGAGATTGTACCAACGAGAAGGATATGATGCTAATCGAAGCACCGCCGTCTAAGAGAGTGTGATCACATGTGTGGTCACAGATGGTGAATCTAATGAATGGTGTGGCAGTGTTCTTTTTCCTAGGAATGGGACGATGTGTGATGGCGTGGGCAGTGGCCATGGTCAAGATGTGACGCTCAGATCTGCTCCTCCGCTTTCTCTTCTTGGGAAGAGGAGCAGATAAATCGGTCATGACCTGCTGAAGTGGGGCACGGATAATCTCATGTATGGTGGCCACCACTTCAGGTTCAGTCAGCATTTTTTTGAAATTTAGGACCTCCGCCATACAAGGGAGGAAGTCGGAATCAACATATACACGAGGCATGCCAAGAGCAGTCTGTACAGCGGCATCCTCGGGGTGAAAGGTGGGACAATATGTGAAAGGTTGTGTGGTCAAAGGGTCTAGCAGGTGGGCACTCTCCTCACAGTCCAACTCAATTATGTGTCTCCCAAAATCTTTTTGTGTTTTTAAAATTTTCTCATTTTTTTTGTATTTCGGGCGATTGCAAGCTCTCATGGTCGTCCTCAAATGAATCCGTATCCTCAAAGAATGGAGCGACATTCTGGTTCTTATTTAAAGTAGTAAGATCAGTAATCCTCGAATTCATATGCTTCATCATCTGATTCAAGGTCTCAAGTATGGAGATCATGAAAGATGACTCCAAAATCTCAGGATCGGGTGAGTCGAATGTGGGCGGTGGGTGTGGACAAAAATCACATTCCGGATCAGGATACTCGATGAAGAGTGGGTTGTGGAAATGTGAGGGTGGTGATGGTGGAAATGATTGGTGGAAGTCGAAGTCCGAATCCTGAAATAGTGGGTTGGTCGGATATGTACAAAAATCAGGAGCAAAGTCCTCCTAGAAAAAAGGAGGTGGACCGGCTGGAGTGAACAAAGGATCCGCAAAGTCTGGATAGAAGACGCTCCAGGGGTCCATCTCGAAACAAAAGAAAATTGATTGGGAGAACACGACGATCAAGTCAAGAGAAGTGGAGAAAAGGCGCAAATGCGCAGAGGTGATCTAGAATGCACACAACAATCACAGACAAAAATGAAAACAAGACAAACCCTCAATTCACCTACTCAACTCGGTAGAGACCACAAGAGAGGTCTTTTTATCTTGTCTGTTTTAGAGTTAGGTGAGAAGTTCAAAAAGTTGCACAAACACTTAGGGGCTCAATGGGATTTGGGCACTAATCCTTAGTGTGTGTGCGAGCAAGTAAAAGCGAAGACAATGAGGGGATTACTCGCCCCAATACATTTTTTTTCTTTTTGGTGTTTTTTTTGGATCAAGTAATATTAACAGTCCCAATTTTATTGATTATCACTTTTTTTGAATTTTTAATAAAAATACACGATCCTATCGAGGAGTCAATTTTGCTTAGCACCTAGGTGATCAAAAACAGATGTAGAGGAGCGGAAAAGCAATGCAAGCGGCAAAACGATGATGTATGCTAAAGAGAAATGCTCACCTTGCCTCCAACACTCTACATGCAAAGATGCTCAGCAGAATTGAAACCTATCTATATGCAAATGCAAAGCCGATGAAATCGCCCTAAGTTTCAGAAATTGCTATTATCGTGAAGAACCACAAGTCGGTCACCGATCCTCAATCCAAGAGTCCGGTCTAGGCTCACCCCTCCTCTTCTTGACACATCGAGTTCAGGAGTAGCGCTTGACAGGGTAGGCTCGCGACACGTAGGCTCGAAGATGATGAGTCAACTATTTAGATTTGACTAAGTCCAAACGAGTCTATAAATACATGCAAGATATTAAGTGTTTGGCCTTAGTCTATCGCAAGCAATCCTAAAACTAGGGGCTCAATCACACAAAATAAGGAAAATAAATCGGAAAACAAAATAAAAAAATGCGATGAAAACCGTAAAAAGCTGCGGTGAGCCCCCAAGTGTATAAATACTTGGAAATTGGGCCCGAATGTCCAAGAGTCCAAGAGTACCTGTATTATTACAATAAAAGTGGTCTCTCTCTCACTTGAATTACAAAAAATAAATGCAATCACATAAAAGCTCAGGAATTGTCTTCAAAATTCCCTCCAAGTCCGCCTTGGTGCGAAACCGAAGCCGCCTCACGTGGTTGCACGAGCGCTCCTAGAAAGGAGTGCCTCCTTCGATCCGCGTACCTCGCACAAAGTCAAACAGGAGGGTGGTTAGACAATTCAAATGATATATCAAAATAAAAGAGCAAATATGAGCAAAAATAAAAAAAACGTAAAATAGACAATCAATCACAATCACAAGCAAAAACCCGAACTACGTGCTGTTGCTCCTCGGCAACGGCGCCATTTGATAAACGCAATTTATCGAAGGTCTAAATAGTATGTCTCACATAAGGCGGAGACAACCGAGGTCGCTGCGGTGAGCAACAATAAACTGTATTTAATCAACAATTAACCCTCACTATAGATCAAGGAAATAGAAATAAATGTGGAGTTAAAATTTATTTTTAACTCTGCACAAAATGTATAGCAAGCAAGTATGCAGAGAGTTTGAACACAGGGAGCAAACAGGGTAGATCAAATAGATGTGTGTAAGTGAATGTGAGTGGTCTACACTATGCAAGCAAACAAAGATTTTTGTGGGTTTTTAATTTTTAATTTTTTTATTAATTTGTAATTTTGTATTTTGATTTTTAATTTTCTGATTTTATATTCCTTTTTTTATATTTTATATTTTTTTTCTTTTTCAATATTGGAAAATATGAACAAGGGAATAAAAGAGGTGCTACACTATTTATAAAAATATGCAAAAATATCCAAAAAATTCAGGAATAAAATCTTGTTGGGCTTTTTATAATTTTCTACTGTTTTTGTGATTTTTGGGTATTTTTCAGATTGTTTTTGATATTTTTAAAGAGCAAAATAAAGAAAATAGTGAATAAAATGCAAGGCTGAAACTAAAATAGAGAAATAAATTAGAAAACAGTATCAAAAATTCTCCAAATTAATTTTCACTTTAAGATAATGAAATAAGGAAAATTCAGACACCAAGATTATATTTTTAGGATTTTTGTAGAATTTTTAATATTTTTATAGAGGTTTTTGGAGTTTTGTGATTTTTATGAGTTTTCTTCAGTAATTTTTAATGATTTTTGGATGGGATTAAAACAAACTAAAGTAGACAAAATATATTTTTTTGGGATTTTTCTGAAGTGATTTTATATTTTTTAGGGATTTTATAATGCAATCAGTGTTGAAAATGGCTATTTTTGATTTTTAATAAATAATAAAATGCAATAAATATGCAAAATAAAAATATGCCGTTAAACTACTATGCAACAGATATCGAAACTGATTTTTGGGGATTTTTTTGGGTTTTTATAGATGCATGCAAAAATTAGAGACAACAGCAAGAAAATGCATGTGTGCAGGGGTATCTATGTAATTAGTCAGGAATCCAGGGGCATCTGCGTAAATATTCCAAAAATATTATAACTAAATAAAAATCTCGCGGACTGAATATTAATAGCAAAAATGTCCGGGCGAATCCTGCAAAAATTCTAAGCCCACGTGACGTGCACGCGACCTGGCGGGGATATAAATGTAATATGCTCAAAATTCAGGGGCCCAAGCATAAATTTCTCCGAAAGTTATAACTGATTTAAAAACTTACGGGCTGAATATAAATAACAAAGTATCCGAGGGCCCCCGCAACAAAATAGCCAAGCCCACGTGCGCAGGCACGTGAGCTGAGCTAGCGAGGGGCTAAAGGCAATTAACAGGAGTTTTAAGGGCAAGTTTGCAAATAATACAGAAAAATGTTAAAGGTCGAGGAAAGTTTAAATATTAATATCTAAATACAAAATCGCTTGGGCTGTAAGTAGCAAAATACCCAAGCTCTGAGTGATCCAACGGCGTAAAGGCACCCACTAAGCCACATGGAGAGCTCCAGATGTGCGATACCCCTTCGCCCCTGAACGGTCCAGATTAGATCCTGAGGGCACGATCAGACGACTGATAGAATCACGATCCAATGGTAGCTGTAGCGCGTCAAGAACACGACGTGATCGAACGGTTCTGGTGCATGGAGGACGAACAGCCGAAGAACACGGCCCAAGCAACTTTGCAACGGCAAAATCTCGATGCCCAGAGCGCACGAGTCACATCTGACTGCCGTTCGACCTTCTTGGAAGCTTCCCTGATTGGGTGGCTGCTTCAAAAAGGCGGGTGGCCCGCCGGAGCGCCACCACGGCGGGGAAGAGGGGGACTGCTCCAGGAGGTGCCTGCGTCCAAAAAAACTGACCCTAGCTGGGTCCTTAGGGGCCTGGGACCTGCAAGAAAACACGAGAACCAACAATAACGAGGTCCCAGGTTCCTTTCAGTGCGGAAAAAGCGTAGACGATATGGCGGAATAGGAAAGTGGTGGTGGCCGGAGCTCGAGGGGCTCCGGCAAGTTGTTTGTTTGCGAGATTTACGCTAAATAGTTAACGAAAAAGCAAACTAAGTGCAGAAGGATGAAGCTGGGCCCTATGGCTATCTAAACTTCAAGAACATAGAGTGAAAACACCTCAACATGGCCGGGGCGAAGGAGATATGGACCTCACAGCCGAGGTTGGCCGGAGATGGATGGAGCCGGCAAAATGACCACACCAAAGGTCGCCTTAGATGGTTGGAGACCCTCCTGTCACAAAGGTCTATCCGGAGCACATCCCAGGGATCCAAGGCAAGGTCAAAAGGGGTTCAAAGAGCAAGGGGAAGACTGGGTGGTGTTTTAAAAATATGGTCAAGGAGCTCTCTTCGAGGCGAGATCACGAGTGGAACAACGACCCAAAGGTCGAAAAAATCCTGTGGCGTGCAAGAGCTTTGAACAAGGATCGAAAGTCGTGAAGACGACTACCTCAAAAAACGCAAGACCCGTTCTCGAAAAATCCGCAAATATCGGCCAAAATCATTCTGACATGCTGACAGAGGATGGTCAGACAGTTGACCCGTGGTCAACTGTCCACACAACCTGGTTGGTCCACGTGGACCAACCAGGAAAAACCTCTAAAAAATCAATTTAAAATTGTAAACAATATTATTTTATATAGGTTATAAAATAAAAAGTGTTTATAATTTTATAAATTATTTTATGGTAATTTTTATTTATTTTTATTAGGTATATTTTTACAAGTTGCTTTTATACCCCTATACATGTATATTATCTATATGTTTGATTATTTGATTTTTATTTAAGTATTTTTAATTTTATTATTTTTATTTATGATTTTATAAAATTATAAAATACTTTTATACACATAAATATATTTTTATTTTATTTTTCTGATATGTTTTGTACACTTAATAAAATAAAAGTGTGAATTATGCAAGTATGTATATATGTATTATACAAGTATTTTATTTTATGTTTTCTTTGAGTTTTTATTCTGATTTTAGTGTACATAATTATTATAAGTAATATTTACAACATTAAAAAAATACAAAATTACAAAAATAATGAATAAATAGCAAATTGAATATTTTAATCTGTACACGTATACAATAGGGGTCCAAAACTCAACTTTCAAACCGTAGCTCCGAAAAATACGAAACCATCTCCATTAAATAGATTATTTTATGCTATATACAATTAAAGGTTAGTTTGGTACATTTCGAGTTTTTATTTGCAAGATACGGGTCTGGGAAGTTAGGATTATGGAATTTTATTCAGACCATAACTTTTTATTTGTACATTATCTTTCAGTGGAACCAATTTTGTATTTTCTATATAAAAATATCTACAACTTTCATGTACGAAGTTTCTTTATTTGATGCACAGAAAGTGGAACCAAAAATAGGTCCCAAAATGAATAAAAAATGAATGAAATAGAACGTATTTTTATTGTATTTTGGCCCTTATCTCCCCCTACTTTATTCCTTGTCGACCTATTCATCAAGATGCCTAGGTCTCGAGGTTTCGGGTCATAAAATATTTACAATATTTTATTCTTTTTCTTTTCTTTTCTTTATTCTATAATTTTGGCTTTAAAAACCGCATTTTATGCAATATTTACACAATGATGCATGAATGCTAAAGTGCATGAATTAGCTCTATTTACACGTATTTACTAGGGTTTTTAAGGCCAAAATGATAGAATAAAGATGATGAAACGTGGCTTCATCATCCCCCTATACTTTACCTTTGCTAGTCCCTAGCAAACACTTATGCAATAAGTGCAAAAAGAAAAAGAAAGAAAAGAAAAAGAAGGAAGTGGATTTAAATTTGATTATCAAACTTGTCTTCACAAAATCAAAGTTTAGAGCTTAAGTCGGATCTTTGGATTTTTAGTGCGGGCGGAACCTTAATGAAAACTGGACTTGAAATCCAACAGCCTCTGAGTATCCCAAAACTTTGTTCAAGTCTCTTCAATAGCCAGGTCAGAAATATTTCCACTCATACGCAAACCCTTACGACTATGAATCTGACTCGTACAGTGTAAGTGATGGTGGCTCTCCCCAACTGAAATGACAAAGAGACTGACTTCTCCAATATGACAACCTAATGATTCCCCAATCCAACAACTCATCCCTCAAGGAGCAGGGTATTCCCTTCTAAGTTCAAGTGGCAACCAGCTCAAGAGGAGGGGGTGAAGAGAAGAATGGACGGTAGCCAGTGTAGCTACTTATCCTAGGATGCAAGACCAGTGTAGTCAAGTCATCCAGCTGCAGGCTCACATGATATGACTTTGAAGCTCAAGCTCGCTTATTTGACTTTACAACATATGTACACTCCGGCAGGCATTTTTATTTTTTGTACAGGCCTGTCCACACTTTTTTTTGAAGTTTTTGCTTTTGCATTTTTTAATACTATATACAGCAGTATTTACATAGGGAGTTTTTTTCCTCTTGAGCCAGTAGACTATCCCTCTTTTGAAGCTTTATTGCAACCCATGATCTCCTATCCTCGAAACACATCATTACTGGACGGGTTGGGGCGCACTTCCCTCCCTAGAGGAGGACAAATGTTTCCACCTGTGTGCGTCTTATACCGGCAAATCCAACCTTCTCACCACTCCAACTGAGTTGAGCCATGTGAAAGGTGCAAGTGTCCAAGTTAGGTCATTATCAACAAGAGTCGTGCGTGTGCTCCGAAATACTCTACTTAGGCAGTCAAGAATTCATTGAACCAAGTCCCGTGATCCTCAAAGAATTAAGTCAACTAGACCTGAAGTACCTCAATCCCAGTTCCGATAAGGTTTCTGTTAATTAGGTAGATTTAAGGTCCAATCAAGCTCCAATCTCCGGATTTTACTTAGACTCGTTCAACTATCAAACTCAATCCGAAAAATGCTCATGCTATGCAAATGCAATGCGGAAAATATTTTTGTGATACAATTTTCAAAGATTTTGAACTTTTTATGGATTTTTGAAAAGATGATGATGATGATGATGCATATGCATTTTTTAGATTTTTCAAAAAGATTTTTCAAATGTTTTTGGAGTTTTAATTTTGCAAATGTTTTTGGGATTTTTGAAAACAAAACGATTTTGGCTGAAATCTAGGTTAAAAAATTTACACGGGAGTGCTTCTTATATCTACAATAAGTGGATTTTAAGAATTTACATGGGTAATTGGTCAGTTTTATACATATAGATATATAGCGGATTTTGGTAAGATGTAATTATTCCTCAGACTTATTTGACACAAGCTTTTTCACAATTTTTGAAAACTATAATCCAAAATAATTTTTACAAACACTTTTACAAACATGTACACACATTTGAAAATCATTTTGCAAAGGTTTTTCAAACAGTATAGATAGATTTTTCAATATATTTTTGCAACCATTTTTCAAACCATTTGCTAATCATTTTTCAAACATTTTATTCCACATAAAGAAAATAAATTTTACAAATCACACATTTTTACAAAGGTTGAAAACATGTAACAAAACGTTTTTAAAATAGTTTTCAATAAATGTTCACAAAGATTTTCAAACTATTTTTCAAACATTTTGCAAAAAATATTTTCACCTGATTTATTAATCAGTAAATACAAAAAGGAATTTGAGGAATAACCACATCTTTTATTAGGGAATTTAATGACTTTTAAAGAATTATTAGCCATCTCATTAGAAAAAAATCCGAACGTATGAGTTATGGCTAAAGTATATACGTAGTATATACGACCCCCCTATACTTAGCTTGAGCTATGTCCTCATAGATCGGAGAGAAAAGAGAAGACATAACTCGTACTGAGTATAGAAAAGTCTAAAGAACAAGGAACGAATGAATGAACGAATGAGAAGTTGACCTTCCCCCCTATACTTAGGATCAAATAATCCTAAGTATAACAGACTGTACACAAAGCAGGGGGTCAGTCGAAGGTGTGGAAAAGAGAAGTCCGGACCCCCTATACTTACGGTAAGATATCCCTAAGTATGGACAAGAAGAGGAGACAATGGAGAGAATCAAAGAATAGAAGAAACTCGGGGTGCACACCCCCCTATACTTAGGACAAAGTACGTCCTAAGTATAGAAAACTGACGAAAAGGGGCGACACCTTTCTGATAGATAGAGAAGATAGAAGAGGAACAGAAGAAAACAAGAAAAGATATCAGAAGATAGAAAAGGATGGAGACGGATGTACGCATCACTCCCCCTATACTTAGGGTAAAAGAAGCCCTAAGTATAGGCAACAACAGGAGTGATAAGACGGAATGACGAATGAACACTCGGCTCGTCCACCCCCCTATACTTAGGACAAAGTACGTCCTAAGCAAGGCAAACCCGAGGATGGGTGGATGAGCAAAATGGGAGAGAGACTGAGATGAACAAAAGTGAATATACAACAGAGATGGATATACAAATGGTCAAGAAGGTTGAAAGCGAACCTTCTTGCAGGACCGCTGAGGAATGGATCTGGTGTGGTGCAGGTCGATATCGGGGTCCTCAGTGGACAGAAGCCGATCAGGGTCGACAGAGTGAACATCCTCAGGGGCCCTAGGGTGTGAAGGCACAGACTGGTGAGTGGAAGAAGTACGACTAGGTCCGGCCTTAGGAGTCTCGCTGATGTCACGGTGAAAAGGGACAAACTCCTCATCATCGGAAGTAGTGTAATCAGAGTCATCCTGCGAGGTCTCGTCCAGGTCAAAACCAAAAGGAGCGAACTCATCAGTGGAAGTAGTCGAACTCTGTTCGTCCTCAATAATCTCGACCGGATCATCTTTCTCATCGAAAGGACCGAATTCACGAATAAAAGCAATCAGATCAATTTCGGTCCTGGTCTCATTAGTATCTAGGTGAACAGGAGCAGACTCATCAATGAAAGTAGTCGAGTCATGTCCGTCCTGTCGAGTCTCTGGATCTGCCTTCCGCTCAATGGTGTCAATCGTGTAAATCCCGCGGATGTCATCAACACAGCGCCAAGTCCCAGAAGAAGGAACTCCGAGGTCCATGCTGTCCAAGTCTTCCTCCTTGGAGAGGAATTCTTGGGTCTCAGTGGAATCCAATAAGCAGCAAAATTCTTTGATAGTCTCGTCAAGGTCATGGTCCTCAGGGTCAACCAAGATAGGTGTGGTCGCATCAGGTGCAGGTTTCTGGTCGGCAGTGGGTGCGGTGATCATCACTTCGCTCTCATCAGCAGGACAGAAGCGAATCTCTCCTGATCCGTAATCAATAACGACCCTCGCAGAGGCGAGGAATGGTCGTCCCAGGATGATTGGAGAGTGCTCCCCTGTGGAGGTCTCCATGGGCAATACGACAAAGTCAACAGTATAGCTCATGCCCTGAATTGATATGACGTCATTTTCAAAGATACCCTTCGGCCTCTTTATAGATCCATCAGCAAATTGAACTATCGTCCTGGTCTTCTTGAGAGGCCCTAGGTGAAGAGACTGTACCAACGAGAAGGGTATGATGCTAATCGAAGCACCGCCGTCTAAGAGAGTGTGATCACATGTGTGGTCAGAGATGGTGCAGCTAATGAATGGTGTGGCAGTGTTCTTTTTCCTAGGAATGGGACGGTGTATGATGGCGTGGGCAGTGGCCATGGTCAAGATGTGACGCTCAGATCTGCTCCTCCGCTTTCTCTTCTTGGGAAGAGGAGCAGATAAATCGGTCATGGCCTGCTGAAGTGGGGCACGGATAATCTCATGTATGGTGGCCACCACTTCATGTTCAGTCAGCATTTTTTTGAAATTTTGGACCTCCTCCATACAAGGGAGGAAGTCAGAATCAGCATATACACGAGGCATGCCAAGAGCAGTCTGTACAGCGGCATCCTCGGGGTCAAAGGTGGGACAAGATGTGAAAGGCTGTGTGGTCAAAGGGTCTGGCAGGTGGGCACTCTCCTCACAGTCTGACTCAATTATGTGTCTCCCAAAATATTTTTGTGTTTTTAAATTTTTCTCATTTTTTTGTATTTCGGGCGATTGCAAGCTCTCATGGTCGTCCTCAAATGAATCTGTATCCTCAATGAATGGAGCGACATTCTGGTTCTTATTTAAAGTAGTAAGATCAGTAATCCTCGAATTCATATGCTTCATCATCTGATTCAAGGTCTCAAGTGTGGAGATCATGAAAGGTGACTCCAAAATCTCAAGATCGGGTGAGTCGAATGTGGGCGGTGGGTGTGGACAAAAATCGCATTCCGGATCAAGATACTCGATGAAGAGGGGGTTGTGGAAATGTGAGGGTGATGATGGTGGAAATGATTGGTGGAAGTCGAAGTCCGAATCCTGAAATAGTGGGTTGGTCGGATATGTACAAAAATCAGGAGCAAAGTCCTCCTGGAAAAAGGAGGTGGACCGGCTGGAGTGAACAAAGGATTCACAAAGTCTGGATAGAAGACACTACAGGGGTCCATCTCGAAACAATAGAAAAATGATTGGGAGAACACGACGGTCAAGTCAAGAGAAGTGGAGAAAAGGCGCAAATGCACAGAGGTGATCTAGAATGCACACAACAATCACAAACAAAAATGAAAACAAGACAAACCCTCAATTCACCTACTCAACTCGGTAGAGACCACAAGAGCGGTCTTTTTATCTTGTCTGTTTTAGAGTTAGGTGAGAAGTCCAAAAAGTTGCACAAACACTTAGGGGCTCAATGGGATTTGGGAACTAATCCTTAGTGTGTGCGCGAGCAAGTAAAAGCGAAGACAATGAGGGGATTACTCGCCCCAATACAATTTTTTTCTTTTTGGTGGTTTTTTGGGTCAAGTAATATTAACAGTCCCAATTTTATTGATTATCACTTTTTTTGAATTTTTAATAAAAATGCACGATCCTATCGAGGAGTCAATTTTGCTTAGCACCTAGGTGATCAAAAACAGAGGTAGAGGAGCGGAAAAGCAATGCAAGCGGCAAAAGATGATGTATGCTAAAGAGAAATGCTCACCTTGCCTCCAACACTCTACATGCAAAGATGCTCAGCAGAATTGAAACCTATCTATATGCAAATGCAAAGCCGATGAAATCGCCCTATGTTTCAGAAATTGCTATTATCGTGAAGAACCACAAGTCGATCACCGATCCTCAATCCAAGAGTCCGGTCTAGGCTCACCCCTCCTCTTCTCAACACATCGAGTTCAGGAGTAGCGCTTGACAGGGTGGGCTCGCGGCACGTAGGCTCGAAAATGATGAGTCGACTGTTTAGATTTGACTAAGTCCAAACGAGTCTATAGGTACATGCAAGATATTAAGTGTTTGGCCTTAGTTTATCGCAAGCAATCCTAAAACCAGGGGCTCAATCACACAAAATAAGGAAAACAAATCAGAAAACAAAATAAAAAATGTGATGAAAACCGTAAAAAGCTGCGGTGAGCCCCCAAGTGTACAAACACTTGGAAATTGGGCCCGAATGTCCAAGAGTCCAAGAGTACCTGTATTATTACAATAAAAGTGGTCTCTCTCTCACTTGAATTACAAAAAATAAATGCAATCAAATAAAAACACAGGAATTGTCTTCAAAATTCCCTCCAAGTCCGCCTTGGTGCGAAACCGAAGCCGCCTCACGTGGTTGCACGAGCGCTCCTAGAAAAGAGTGCCTCCCTCGATCCACGTACCTCGCACAAAGTCAAACAGGAGGGTGGTTAGACAATTCAAATGATATATCAAAATAAAAGAGCAAAAATGAGCAAAAATAAAAAAACGCAAAATAGACAATCAATCACAATCACAAGCAAAAACCCGAACTACGCGCTGTTGCTCCTCGGCAACGGCGCCATTTGATAAACGCAATTTATCGAAGGTCTAAATAGTATGTCTCACACAAGGCGGGGACAACCGAGGTCGCTGCGGTGACCAACAATAAACTGTATTTAATCAACAATTAACCCACACTATAGATCAAGGAAATACAAATAAATGTGGATTTAAAATTTATTTTTAACTCTGCACAAAATGTATAGCAAGCAAGTATGCAGAGAGTTCGAACATAGGGAGCAAACAAGGTAGATCAAATAGATGTGTGTGAGTGAATGTGAGTGGTCTACACTATGCAAGCAAACAAAGATTTTTGTGGGTTTTTAATTTTTAATATTTTTTATTTAATTTTTAATTTTGTATTTTGATTTTTAATTTTCTGATTTTATATTTATTTTTTTATATTTTATATATTTTTTCCTTTTTCAATATTGGAAAATATGAACAAGGGAATAAAAGAGGTGCTACACTATTTATAAAAATATGCAAAAATATCCAAAAATTCAGGAATAAAATCTTGTTGCGCTTTTTATAATTTTCTACTATTTTTGTGATTTTTAGGTATTTTTCAGATTGTTTTTGATATTTTTAAAGAGAAAAATAAAGAAAACAGTGAATAAAATGCTAGGCTGAAACTAAAATGGAGAAATAAATTAGAAAACAGTAGCAAAAATTCTCCAAATTAATTTTCACTTTAAGATAATGAAATAAGGAAAATTTAGACACCAAGATTATATTTTTAAGATTTTTGTAGAATTTTTAATATTTTTATAGAGGTTTTTGGAGTTTTGTGATTTTTATGAGTTTTCTTTTGTAATTTTTAATGATTTTTGGCTGGGATTAAAACAAACTAAAGTAGACAAAATATATTTTTTGGGACGTTTCTGAAGTGTTTTTATATTTTTTAGGGATTTTATAATGCAAACAATGATGAAAATGGCTATTTTTGATTTTTAATAAATAATAAAATGCAATAAATATGCAAAATAAAAATATGCCGTTAAACTACTATGCAACAGCGATCTAAACTGATTTTTGGAGATTTTTTTGGGTTTTTATAGATGCATGCAAAAATTAGAGACAACGGCAAGAAAATGCATGTGTGCAGGGGTATCTATGTAATTAGTTAGGAATCCAGGGGCATCTGCGTAAATATTCCAAAAAGATTATAACTAAATAAAAATCTCACGGACGGAATATTATTAGCAAAAATGTTCGGGCGAATCCTGCAAAAATTCTAAGCCCACGTGACGTGCACGCGACCTGGCGGGAATATAAATGTAATATGCTCAAAATTCAGGGGCCCAAGCATAAATTTATCCGAAAGTTATAACTAATTTAAAAACTTACGGGCTGAATATAAATAACAAAGTATCCGAGGGCCCCACCCCAAAATAGCCAAGCCCACGTGCGCAGGCACGTGAGCTGAGCTGGCGGGGGGCTAAAGGCAATTAACAGGAGTTTTAAGGGCAAGTTCGCAAATAATACAGAAAAATGTTAAAGGCCGAGGAAAGTTTAAATATTAATATCTAAATTCAAAATCGCTTGGGGTGTAAGTAGCAAAATACCCAAGCTCTGAGTGATCCAACGGCATAAAGGCACCCACTAAGCCACATGGCGAGCTCCAGATGTGCGATACCCCTTCGCCCCTGAACGGTCCAGATTAGATCCTGAGGGCACAATCGTACGGCTGATAGAATCACGATCCAATGGTAGCTGTAGCGCGTCAAGAACATGGTGTGATCGAACGGTTCTGGCGCATGGAGGACGAACGACCGAAGAACACGACCCAAGCAACTTTGCAGAGGCAAAATCTCGATGCCCAGAGCACACGAGTCACATCTGATGGCCGTCCGACCTTCCTGGAAGCTTCCCTGATTGGGTGGCTGCTTCAAAAAGGCGGGTGGCCCAAAAAACCCGACCCCAGCTGGGTCCTTAGGGGCCTGGGACCTGCAAGAAAACACGAGAACCAACAATAACGAGGTCCCATGTCCCTTTCAGTGCGGAAAAAGCGTAGACGATATGGCAGAATAGGAAAGTGGTGGTGGCCGGAGCTCGAGGGGCTCCGGCAAGGTGTTCGTTTGCGAGATTTACGCTAAATAGTTAACAAAAAAGCAAACTAAGTGCAGAAGGTTGAAGCTGGGCCCTATGGCTATCTAAACTACAAGAACATAGAGTGAAAACACCTCAACTTGGCTGGGGCGAAGGAGATATGGACCTCACAGCCGAGGTTGGCCGGAGATGGATGGAGCCGGCAAATGACCACGCTAAAGGTCGCCTTAGATGGCTGGAGACCCTCCTGTCACAAAGGTCTATCCGGAGCACATCCCAAGGATTCAAAGAAAGGTCAAAAGGGGTTCAAAGAGCAAGGGGAAGACTGGGTGGTGTTTTAAAAATATGGTCAAGGAGCTCTCTTCGAGGCGAGATCACGGGTGGCACAACGACCCAAAGGTCGAAAAAATCCTCTGGCGTGTAAGAGCTTTGAACAAGGATCGAAAGTCGTGAAGACGACTACCTCAAAAAACGCAAGACCCATTCTCGAAAAATCCGCAAAGATCGGCCAAAATCATTCTGACATGCTGACAGAGGATGGTCTGTCCAGACCACCCGGTTGGTCCACGTGGACCAACCGGGAAAAACCTCTAAAAAATCAATTTAAAATAGTAAACAATATTATTTTATTTAGGTTATAAAATAAAAAGTGTTTATAATTTTATAAATTATTTTATGGTAATTTTTATTTATTTCTATTAGGTATATTTTTACAAGTTGCTTTTATACCCCTATATAGGTATATTATCTATATGTTTGATTATTTGATTTTTATTTAGGTATTTTTAATTTTATTATTTTTATTTATGATTTTATAAAATTATAAAATACTTTTATACACATAAATATATTTTTATTTTATTTTTCTGATATGTTTTGTACACTTAATAAAATAAAAGTGTGAATTATGTAAGTATGTATATAGGTATTATACAAGTATTTTATTTATGTTTTCTTTGAGTTTTTATTCTGATTTTAGTGTACATAATTATTATAAGTAATATTTACAACATTATAAATATAAAATTACAAAAATAATGAATAAATAGTAAATTGAATATTTTAATCTGTACACGTATACAATAGGGGTCCAAAACTCAACTTTCAAACCGTAGCTCCGAAAAATACGAAACACCTCCATTAAATAGATTATTTTATGCTATATACAATTAAAGGTGAGTTTGGTACATTTCGAGTTTTTATTTGCAAGATACCGGTCTGGGAAGTTGGGATTCTGAAATTTTATTCAGACCATAACTTTTTATTTGTACATTATCTTTCAGTGAAATCAATTTTGTATTTTTCTATATAAAAATATCTACAACTTTCATGTACGAAGTTTCTTTATTTGATGCACAAAAAGTGGAACCAAAAATAGGTCCCAAAATGAATAAAAAATGAATGAAATAGAAGGTATTTTTATTGTATTTTGGCCCTTATCTATCCCTACTTTATTCCTTGTCGACCTATTCATCAAGATGCCTAGGTCTCGGGGTTTCGGGTCATAAAATGATTACAATATTTTATTCCTTTTCTTTTCTTTTCTTTATTCTATAATTTTGGCTTTAAAAACCGCATTTTATACAATATTTACACAATGATGCATGAATGCTAAAGTGCATGAATTAGCTCTATTTACACGCATTTACTAGGGTTTTTAAGGCCAAAATGATAGAATAAAGATGATGAAACGTGGCTTCATCAATGCCCGACACCCTCACCCTCTTTTCTAC
Organism: Ottelia alismoides; assembly: GCA_037367405.1. NCBI lineage: Eukaryota > Viridiplantae > Streptophyta > Magnoliopsida > Alismatales > Hydrocharitaceae > Ottelia > Ottelia alismoides. The sequence continues at coordinate 154,649 of JAZKJV010006713.1, read as the reverse complement.
ACGCATATCGCCTCCCAAAATTTTCTACCTACAACCGCTCATTTCCCATTTCAGTCGTGTGTTGCAACTGTCGAACTTCCATTTTTTCACATGTATGCACGTTGTGCGCACCTCCGCCAGCGGTTGTATCACAGATTTCTCCACTTCCCTCTCTCTCGTATCCACGCAGTAGCAGCAGTTGCTGCATTGAGATCAACCTCCACACCCTTGTTCTATAAATATTATAGCTTGTGCTCTATTTACGAGGTTGGTTCCCTGATGTTATTTCCTCCTCCCTTCACAGGTTCAACAATAGAGCATTGCTCCTAAGACGAAAATAGAATGATAGGTAGAGCCAGCCGAGCCTCGAGGGGCTCTCGCGCACAATGGATTTAAGAAGCTGAGTTCTCTCTAGACTGCGACATCCTTGCCATTTCACATCCATTCCAACCATCGAGCGTTTTCCAGCACAAGCACACGTGGGTGACAATCGCGCGACATCCTTCGCTTGCATACGCCACCGATTTCAGCAAGATGTTTGCATCTTCTTCGCATGTGGAGTGACAGTCCACGTTGCAGTGGCTACCCTTGATTCAGTGACGATATCCAACCCATCTCAGTTTTCATTTGTTGCTTAATTTTAGTAGTTGTTTCATGTATATTGCTTTTGTTGTGAAAACTTGTTATGTTGCTTTGAATTTTTTAGTTGATTTCCAAAAGGCCGAATGGTCAGAATGTTGTGTTTATTTAATGCTCAAGTTTGATATAAAAAAATCATGTTTTGTTGGATATGCTCCATTTGTGTCTTAATTCTGAATGGGCTTGATAAGCTATAGATCAATGGACTTTGAATTACTACACTTAGTGATTCCCCTTTCATATAAATCCTATGGTTAATTGGTTGTTATTCCTATTTTTGTGTAGCCTAATCATTTGAATTGATCTTCGTAATGAGAATGGTTAGATAACTTATCGAGAGTAATTTTTCTGTACGAATATAAAAGAAACATCATCTTGTGCACCTTATTAAATATTGTACATGTTCACATAGTGTTGAATTCGTGCATCGTATTCATGTTGTGAATTAATCTTTGAAATTTATCCGTGTCTCTGTGGATCGATCTTGTGCTTACCATCATACAAGTAAAACTTATCATTTGAAATTAATGTTTTAACTGGTTGAATTGCGGTTGCAACAACACTAAAATCACTTAATTTCACCTTCTAAAACCGCTAAGAAGCCTGTTAATCATTTGGCATCGTTGCCGGGGGTATAGCTTGAATTTTTGATTGATTCACTTTTTCTATGCACATTTGTTGTTATCACATGTTAGCATCTTGTTCCGATTGTCTGGCTTGCTCTTTTCTAGGTGACTACGAACTTTCTGTTACGTGGGACGCTCATGAGATTCTTCTTTCAACTCAAATTTCGAGCAGGTGAGACGAAGGAGGAGGCAAATACGTAGATGAGGAGCTCGTTTAATTCCCATATGAGAGATTCATCCTCTTTAGTTTAGCATTTTTTGTTTTATATTCATTTCGAGTCGAGTTGTGGCCTAGAGACTGGACTCTCATTATTGTAATAATTTTACTAGGTTTTTGCATTGCATTAGATTGCATTAGGTTTAATTTCCTTAGTGTAATTTGTTTGTGCTCAGTTTTCAAAAATTAAAATTTTTGAAAATTTAAAATCACAAAAAAAAGTTCTTTAGAAGTTACCTGCTAGGAGCATTTAGAATAGGTCTATATTTTCGCATTACATTCTTGCACATAGATTGCTGGCGAAAGGTACACGATTCTAACCTTCTTGCATGCATCATTCTCCATGGTCTTCTCCGCCTTGAGAACATTTTTTTTAGAAAAAGGAAACTCACCTCACTCGATTCGATTGAATATCACTCAAAGCAATGGGACATATATTTTAAAATCAATTTTCTTAATCAAGTGGTCACATAAGGTTAAAATTGATTAACCTCACCATTGTCTGAATTAATTACTTGTATTTGCACTTGTGGGATTGCACACTTGGTTGTTTGTTGCACGACGTGCCTTAAGGTCACTAGAGCCAAAATCCCCATCGGTGTGCCTTTTGACTTTCTCAAGGTACATTGGATGACCTGAGGGAGGGACGAGTATAAACGTTGGATGTTCAACTTCATGTTTATAAGATTAAAATTGAAAAGATAAATCCACAAAGGGCTTCACCAGTGTGCGTATCAAAGTGACCTTGCTTTGTGTTTGATTGCATAGAATAGGAGGTGCATGCAAGGGAGACGATCTATCAACCCTTCTCTTGATGTTCCTTTAAATTCAAATCCTTTATTCTCAAGAAGAAGACCCAACTCTTCTCATTCCCTTTCTTCTCTTGGCATTCCTTTACTTGCCACTCACTACCTTCTTCACCTCCCTCTTCTCCGACATCACTCATATCATTCTCTTCTATTCCCTTATCTTCTTCATCTTCCATCATGGCTGAACAAGGCGAAAATCAAGACCCTTTAGCGCTCATCATGGCCCAACTTGAAAGAATCAATGATCGCCAAATTCTAATTGAAGCTCAAATGGTAATTATTGAGGATGAAGAGGAAAATTCTCAACATATGGGGGGAAAGACACAATCCTGCCCAACAAATCTTAGTTCCATGGATTCAGTTGCCTGCAGCGGCACGGCAGATCAATATAAAGTTGTCTATAGTTTCTTTGCTTCCTAAGTTCCATGGGGAGAGTGCCAAGGACCCTTACCAACACATTCAGGACTTTCTTGCGGTGTGTGACACCATGCATATTGAAAATAATAATCCATACCTTGTGTATCTTAAGGCATTCCCATTCTCCTTGAAGGACAAGGCGAGAAATTGGCTCCGGAGCTTTGGAAAACCAATCACCACATGGGCTGCATTGAATTCAACCTTCCTTAAGAAGTACTTCTCGATTGGAAAATCAAATGCACTCCGCTACGCAATGTCCTCCTTTTCAATGCGCCCAAATGAGTCTTTTCATGAGTCTTGGGATAGGTTTCAGGAGCTATTGCGTAAATACCCAAATAATGACATGGATAGATAGAAATTGGTCCAGATTTTTTATGAGGGCATGCATAAGAAATTTAAGGTGGTTGTGGATAGCACTTGCGGAGGTGGTTTCCTCAAATCAGAAATATTTGTGTGGAAACTATATAAGGAGATGACAGATACTTCATTGAATAAGGCATCCCTTAATCAATATAGCTGCCATAAGAAACCTGTTGAGCAAATTGAAGGTACCCAAACCCGATCGGAAAGTACGGCAATTGACCTACAACTCATTGCTCAAAAGTTGGATAACTTAGAAATCCTTACCAAGAAGGTTGATGACATGAGTAGGAATATGACCAAAGAAGTGACACAGAATGTCGGTAGGATGTTTTCCATTCCTACACATTTGGACCAAGTTCAAAAACCAAAGTAGGCGTTTTGGGTCACAGAACCTACTCCTGATGTCAATGTGGTTGCCATGGGATCGGGGACTTCAGGAAGCACAATGCCCCCCACTTACAATCCTGGATGGCGTAATTATCCAAAATTTGCATGGCGAACTTCAAACCCGCAACAACCTATCCAGGTCAATCAACAAGGTCGGTACATCACTGCACCACCGCAACCACCACCACAAGCACAACCATTGTACTTGCCACAGGCTCCAGCCTCATCAAGTACACAACCAACTTCTCCTATGAGCAACCAACCACTTTCGAATGACATTGGTGCTCATGAAAAATGATGCAAGAGTTGAAGAATAATATGGAGAAGAATAATCAAGAGAATGCTAGGCAATTTGCAGATATCCGATCTTATTTGCCTATGCTATCACCACAAGTCCTTCAGAATCCCAATTCTGTAGAGGGCACTTCCCAAGGAACCTTAAATCATCCACAAAAAGGTCCTGTGACATTCAAGATCCCTGGTAATTTCAGTAACGAGTCTACCCATGCAGTCTTGACCAGGCGAGGGAAAAAAGTGGTTGAGTCATCTCCGTACATGTCTACACCCACAACTCAACCTTGTAATTTTGAGACAAGTGATGAAGAGAAATCTGATGAAGAGAATAACTTGCACCCCTTACCTAGCACGACCACTTCCACTCCCCCTAAAGTGGTCTCAACTTCTCCACAATCCCCTTTACCCACAGTCATCTCCGTCCCCTTTCCGGAGGCCTTTCGCCTACGGAAAGATCCCAAATCATACACCACCGACCCAGAATTGAAGAAACTGTTCTCCAATATTGTGATTGAGATCCCTCTTCTGAAGGCGCTTGAGCAGGTTCCAGCCTACTCAAAATTTTTGAAATAAAAATGCACGCGTCCGAGGCGATCTAAGAAGAAGAAAAATAATGAGCAAGAAGAGGAACGACACTTGCTTCTCTGAGCTACATCCAATGCTATCTCCTCCCTCCTCCCCCATAAGATGAAGGACCCTGGGGCACCTTTGGTACAATGTACCATTGGTAATATGACCTTCGAGCACACTCTCCTTGATAATGGTGCCTCAATCAACCTCCTCCCTGCTGCCATTTTGCGGCAGTTTGATTTTGGAAAGCTCTAGCCGGTCTCAATGATTTTACAAATGGCAGATTGATCTGTTAGGAGACCACAAGGACTTTTGGAGGATGTTATAATGACGGTCCAAGGGAAGCAGTTCCCTGTTGATTTTGTAGTTATGGAGATGGACCCCACTAAGACCTTGGCCCAGACACCAATAACTTTGGATCATCCCTTTCTCTCTACAACTGATTTTGATTTGGGAAAAGTTGATTTCAAGGTCAATGGTGAGATCGTACATGTCTATCTTATTGTCTCCACTGGTCATGAGACTGAAGATGATGAATGTGGATGGGTAGATGAGTGTTGACATTATTTTTTGCGGTTTAAATAGATGAATTAATCAAGTTGTTGTTTCCCACGATAAACCGTTGTCAAACAAATAATATTACAACTACGAGCACGATGAATGTATGCAAAAAGTATGCGGCAAGTAGAGGTTCGAATCCACAGGGACCAAGTAAATTTGCAATTTTTAGTTCGACATCTTACACATAAAATGCTAAATGAGATATAGAGATAGAATTTGGAAAAGAATTCTTTTAAAGATATGCAATCTAATTGATGAAGAAATTAAGGACTATGCTTGGAAAATTTAACATAAAGGAGAGTTCAAGGGCTGCAATGAAAATGACATATAAATAAAGAAAGAGAGAGAGATGGAGTAATTCTCATGCACGCATGGAGAGATGCTGATTGTTGTTGGTGCACGGGGGAGAATGCCGCAGGTGCTGCACGAGAGAGATGGCTGGACGCACGGACGGTGGTGCAGGCTGGAGTAAACTGCAAGGAGGAGGAGAGTGGTCGGCAGCGAGCTGGAGGAGCACCGCGAGGAGGAGGAGAGTGGTCGGCAATCGTTGAGGTCGAGGAAGAGAAGAACGTCGGGGGCAGGGAGCTGTTGATGCCTATGCCTTCATCTCCATCTGCATGAGACCAAAGAGAGAGAGAGAGAGAGATAGAATAAAGAGAGAAGAGGGGGAGTATGAGGAGAGGATCCTTCATGTGTCATGCCTCCTTTTATAGATGAATATTGCTTTGGAATGAAGGGACACATCCCATGCACATGAAGACAAAACAATAAATTCATTTATGCATGGGAAAGGGAGAAGAATGTTACTTGTATTCAAGGGAAGCACCCCATGCATATAAAGATAAAAATAATAAATTCATTCATTCATGGGGGGTGGTCTCTTTTTATAATAGCCATATGCACCTTTTCAAAGTGAAGTGAAAAGCCACATGCATGTATAACAAAAACAATAATTTCATGTAAGACAAAAACAATAAAAACTCTCATGCATGGGAAGGATATGGTCAGCTATAATTTGTGGGAAATGGGAGAGAGAAAGAGAGAATGAATAAATGTGGTAGACATGCATGTATGATATTAAAGAGTGAGAATTTTTTTAATCTTAACCCTCCCATTTTCTTTCCAACAAATTGTAAGAGATATTTTGTAGAGCCAAGTTAATATGTTGGATGTTGATTAAATTAGTGCTCTATGAGTGTACCCAATTTCTCTCTGATAAATCTGATTAATGATTATAATCACTGAGAATATTTTATCAGATGTTTTCTTGATTTTATGATGATTTTATACGCTTATGCGCATGGAATAATGTAGACATATATTATGTGAATTTAGAGTTTGTAACACATGAATTGATATTGTATTTCACATAATTTGAGCTTATTATCTCAACATATCATGTAATCATCACACCCCCATACTTAAATCTTGCTAGTCCCGAGCAAGAATAAGATAAGTAATAATGAAAGATAAGGTATATTGCCAAGATAGGTTTGGTGAGGGTTTGCAGCAGACATACCCACAAAGTCTTGAGTTTTCAGATACTAACCACACAAATACACAAACTTCAGTAGAGTCGACCCATGGATTAATGGTTTGTTTGAATTGTCAACTTGACTTGAGTTTTGTAGTTTCAACAGCCTCTCAGTTACAACAAAATCAGACATGGTTTCAGAAGGTTGATCAGGTCATTTCATCCCTAAGAAACATATATTCTCTTTGACTTTGAATGGATATAAACAGTGTTAGTGATAGTTTAGCTTTTGTGAGTCAAGAGAACGAGCTAACGACACTATCTATCGAGGTACTGAATGATTCCCTACACATATAGCCTTAGTCCTCACCTGAATTCAGGCATATTCTCTTTTCACCCAAGTATGTCAGCATAGAAAAAATAGGTCATAATTCTTTGGAGAATGGGACTTAACTTTCGGGGTTTTCCGTAGACCGCTTTGGTCCGTTTCTCTCATTCTTTTCCTTTTGCAGAGCATAGCCCTGGGCCTCTTTGAGCCTCTTTTAAAAATTTAGCTAACATCATTGGACTGCTACCATGGCTTTTTGGTGGAGAAGGGTTATTTGGTGGTCTTCTTTCATTACTTTTGCTTCGCACATCTTTGCATGATTGGTGGTTTTTGGCATTTGTATTGTGATATGCCTTTTTGTGGTGTTTTCGTTTTGGATTCGGCACCAAAAGGTAGTATCAGCTTAATATTGACCTTCGAGGCACGATACTGGCTTATTTGCTGACATACTTATACTAGGGAGATCATGTTGCTCCTAAGTCAAGTTCCTTCACTAGCTATAGATAAGGTTCATGCATTGGCACAACCAAGAGGACAACTCCTCACCTCAACTAGATTGTAATTGTATCTCGTAAAATAAACTCAATCAAGCTAAGTGCAATCTGCAGCTGCTTAATATCCACTGAAGAGTTTAAGAGCGCTACTAGTTTCTCAGGTGATCTAGTTAGATACAGAAGTTCATTCACCAGTAGAGTTAGTGGAACTGAGAGAATAAAGTCCATATGGACCTGAAGAGAGCTTAAAAACTCATGCCTAGTGAAATTCTGATGAAGTTAAGTGGATTAGGGTCAACTCAACCTCAATCTATGATCTATGCAATGAAAAGCTGATTTCTCAAAAGATAGGATAAAACTAGGAAGGACATATTTTTGGTGGTTTTCTTGCTTTTTGAAAATATATTTTTTAGGGGAAATTTTGCAAAATTTTTGAAGTTTTTTTTGATGTTTTGAAAAGTATGCAACTTTGAAAATTATGCAGACACACCCCCATGCTTATCAGAAATGATGTCCTCATGGTGAAAACAAGGTATAAAAGGAGGATTAGAAGGGGTGAGTGATTGTGAAAAGTATTTTTGTTTTTTTTATTTTGTTTTTTTTGAAGTGTGGAGGTGGACGCCCATACTTATCTAATGTAATGCAGTAAAGAGAAGGATACAAACAAAGGAAAAGATACCTATGGGTGTGGACCCACAAAATGTTGTTGGTTTAATGTCCCAACTCGACGATTTGGCCTATCAAGAGTATCCAGTGTTGCGTGTGAGTGCAGAAGCTGTATTCAGAAAACCCAAATGAAACTCTTGATATGGTACGGATATCATGACCCAGATGTGAGAGTGTGGTTGATGAATTTGATAAATGTGTGCTCTCATTAATACAATGAAAACATTAATTGGTTGATGAATCGGAATGAGAGATGAATCAGTTTGATCTTGGATTGGATGTGATGGGAGGGAAATGAGTGGACTGGTGAAGGGCTCATGGACCAGATATGAAGCATTGAAATCGAGCTCTACATGATCAAGAATTGATTCCTCCATGAGGTCCTCTGTATATTGTGATAAATCATCATTTTCCCTCAAATAATCATCATGGCTATCCTCGGTGGCATTTATTGTGAATTTCATTTCATTTCTCTTCTTGAGCCACAAAGATGATTCTTTCCAAGACATATGATTAGGAGATTCAAAGGCCAGGAGCGGGGGAATATTGGCTAATGGATGATTTTCTTTGATTGTTTTGAGTAGTTCCTCGGTATCATCCCAAAAAGGATCAGAGAATAGAAAATCACTCTGATCAGACTCGGTAGGAGAAGACGTATTCATATAGTAATCGAATGAATTGATTTGATCTTCTTTCCTTGTGGTGGGGGTAATGGAATTGGAAATTTCATCTTTGAATGAGTCATCGCAAAAAATCTTCAGCATATCATCATGTGTTGGTTGGAAGGGAGTTTTAGTACATGAAGACGTCAACTCATTGTCTGATATGTCCTCAGATTTCAACTCTAAATCTGTACTTTCCATAATTGAAAAATCACACCGGTAATCAACATCAAATGGTATGTCTCCTTCTATTTCTTCTTCCCATTCAACATAAGTGCCTTCCTCAGTTTCAATTTTTGTATCAGACCAATCGATATCATTAACAAACCGGGGTTCATAACTTTCAAAGTCTGAGGAAGAATCAATGCGCCGGCGCCAAAATGTTGATAGTCAAGTCGCCAAAATGTTGACATGATTTTTCGCAGTTTAAATAGATGATTTAATCAAGTCGTTGTTTCCTACGATAAACCGTTGTCAAACAAATAATATTACAACTATGAGCACGATGAATGTATGCAAAAAGTATGCAGCAAGTAGAGGTTCGAATCCACAGGGACCAAGTAAATTTGCAATTTTTAGTTCGACATCTTACACATAAAATGCTAAATGAGATATAAAGATAGAATTTGGAAAAGAATTCTTTTAAAGATGTGCAATCTAATTGATGAAGAAATTAAGGACTATGCTTAGAAAATTTAACTTAAAGGAGAGTTCAAGGGCTGCAATGAAAATGACATATAAATAAAGAAAGAGAGAGACAGATGGAGTAATTCTCATGCATGCATGGAGAGTTGCTGATTGTTGTTGGTGCACGGGGGAGAATGTCGCAGGTGCTGCACGAGAGAGATGGCTGGACGCACGGACGGTGGCGCGGGCTGGAGTAAACCGCAAGGAGGAGGAGAGTGGTCGGCAACGGGCTGAAGGAGCACCGCGAGGAGGAGGAGAGTGGTCGGCAATCGTCAGGGTCGAGGAAGAGAAGAATGTCGGGGGCAGGGAGCTGTTGATGCCTATGCCTTCATCTCCATCTGCATGAGACCAAAGAGAGAGAGAGAGATAAAATAAAGAGAGAAGAGGGGGAGTATGAGGAGAGGATCCTTCATGTGTCATGCCTCCTTTTATAGATGAATATTGCTTTGGAATGAAGGGACACATCCCATGCACACGAAGACAAAACAATAAATTCATTCATGCATGGGAAAGGGAGAAGAATGTTACTTGTATTCAAGGGAAGCACCCCATGCATATAAAGATAAAAATAATAAATTCATTCATTCATGGGGGGTGGTCTCTTTTTATAATTGCCATATGCACCTTTTCAAAGTGAAGTGAAAAGCCACATGCATGTATGACAAAAACAATAACTTCATGTCAGACAAAAACAATAAAGACTCTCATGCATGGGAATGATATGGTCAGCTATAATTTGTGGGAAATGGGAGAGAGAAAGAGAGAATGAATAAATGTGGTAGACATGCATGTATGATATTAAAGAGTGGGAATTTTTTAATCTTAACCCTCCTATTTTCTTTCCAACAAATTGTAATAGATATTTTGTAGAGCCAAGTTAATATGTTGGATGTTAATTAAATTAGTGCTCTATGAGTGTACCCAACTTCTCTCTGATAAATCTGATTAATGATTATAATCAATGAGAATATTTTATCAGATGTTTTCTTGATTTTATGATGATTTTATACGCTTATGCGCATGGAATAATGTAGACATATATTATGTGAATTTAGAGTTTGTAACACAAGAATTGATATTGTATTCCACATAATTTGAGCTTATTATCTTAGCATATCATGTAATCATCAATGAGTGTTCCTAATCATCAATGAGTGTTCCTATTTGGACATCGAGATTTTTCTTGCTCATGTGGCATCTAACCCACCCAATGCTACCATTTCTCTGGCTAACGCAGTTGAACATGCAGAAAGCATAAAATACTGGTCTGAGTGCTTGGACTCGACTCCCATCTCTCACGATGAGATTTTCTGCAAATTAGATATGGCTTGGGATGAGTTGGATGCAGAGTTGTGTGCTTTGTCTTCTATGATCATGCCCATGATGAGTCCACCCTTTGAGATAGCCCTTCTGGGGGGTATTCATTATCTCAATTCCTTTCTGATAGCGACCTTCCTCACATTGCAAGGAAGGTTGCTGATATGTTTACTTTGATGGAGTATTACAGACAGAATCAGTTATCTTCACATTCAAGTCACCATGAGTCTTCACCATTGGCTATGTCTGTCCATGTTGACCCTTCACTAGCCTCACTATTGAATAATCAGAAACTTGATATGGACCTAGTGAAGCATTGCATAGAGCTCATGGTCAATGAGATTCGAGAATTGCAATGCCTGATTCCTAATGCCTCTTCCCTTGTTTCCCCTGTATCTCTCATAGAGGTTGTCTATTCTATTCACCCCATTTCTGAAAATTGGATTTCTCGGATCTGTTTGATAAGCCCAGCACTACTCCCCAAGTGGAACTTAAACCTCTTTCAAAGGACCTAAATTATGTCTTTCTTAGCTCAGATCAGACACTTCCTGTGATAATCAATGCCCATTTAGATGATACACAGGAATCTAGATCTGTTGAGGTTCTTAAAAGAAATTCGAGGGCTATTGGATGGACTATCTATGATCTAAGAGGAATTAACCCTTCTTACTGTACACACTAGATCTTCCTGGAAGATAATGCCAAAACTTCTCGAGAGCCTCAGAGACGTTTGAATCCAAATTTGCGAGAAGTTGTTAAGGCAGAAATCTTCAAATAGATGAGCGCAGGGATCATTTTCCCCATCTCAGATAGTAAATGGGTTAGCCCCCTTCATGTGGTTCCCAAGAAGGCTGGCCTCACTATAGTCCAGAATGACCGAGGGGAGGATATCTCAACCCGTGTTGCCACATCTTGGCGGGTAAGTGTAGATTACATGAAGCTGAATAAAGCAACTCGAAAAGATCACTTTCCTCTTCCTTTCATCGACCAGATTGTCGAGAGATTGGCAGGAAATAAATACTTTTGTTTTCTTGATGGTTATTCGGGATATAATCAGGTCACGGTCGCTCCTGACGACCAAGAGAAGACGACCTTCACCTGTCCATTCGGGACATTTGCCTTCCAGCGAATGTTTTTTGGCTTATGCAATGCACCAGCTACATTCCAGAGATGAATGTTGTCTATTTTTTCGGACACGGTGGGGGATTTTATGGAAATTTTTGTGGATGATTTTTCCATCTTTGGCGACTCATTTGATGAGACCCTAGAGTTTTCAGAGATGGTTAAAGAAATGCATTGATATTAATCTGGTGTTGTCTTGGGAGAAATCACATTTTATGGTTAAGCAAGGGATAGTGTTGGGGCACATTGTGTCCTAAAGAGGCATGGAGGTTGACCCATCCAAGGTAGATACCATTACACACTTACCTCCACCTACGAACGTCAAGGGAATCAGATCCTTCTTAGGACACGTTGGCTTTTATCGACGATTTATATTAGATTTTGCAAAAATTGCCCGTCCCTTGACTTAGCTGTTGGAAAAGGACTGTGATTTTGAGATGTCTAAAGAAGCACTTCGGTCCTTTGAGATTTTGAAGCAGGCCATCACTGAGGCCCCAATTTTACAACCCCTTGATTGGACTTTAGATTTTGAGATCATGTGTGATGCATCTGAATATGCAATCGGGGCAGTTCTTGGACAAAGGAAGGATGACAAGCCATTTGCCATTCACTACGCCAGCAAGATGTTGAATGAAGCCCAACGTAATTATATTGTTACTAAGAAGGAACTGCTGGATGTAGTCTTATCTTTGGAGAAGTTTCGATCGTACTTGTTAGGAGCTCATGTTATCATTTTCTCTAATCATTCAGCCCTCAAGTACTTGTTAACAAAGAAAGACTCTAAGACGAGACTTCTGAGATGGATCCCGCTCCTGCAGAAATTTGATATTGAAATCAAAGATAAGCCATGAGTAAAAAATGTGATGGCGGATCATCTCTCTTGGTTGCCTTCTCTCCCATTATATGAGTCTTTCATTGATGCAACCCCTACTCCTATCACTGCCCAATTTCCCGACGAGTCCATTCTCACCACCAGTCGATTACCTTGGTATGCTGATATGGTGAATTTCCTTGTCACTTCTCGACTTCCGGATCACTGGCCCAAGACCAAGAAAGAAAAAAATCGATCTGATTCTCGTTGGTACCACTGGGAGGATCCCATCCTTTTTAAGGAAGGGGTTGATTGCATTTGGAGATGTTGTATTTCGGAGTTTGAGATACTGAGTGTCCTTACCCACTTCCACACCTTTGGGTGTGGAGGACATCACTCTGGAAAGCGTACTGCATCTAAGATCTTACAGTCTGATTTCTTTTAGCCGACCCTATTCCGTAATGCCCACAATTTTGTGAAGGCATGCCCTGTTTGTCAGACCACTAGAGGAATGTCTAGATGAGATATGATGCCCCTCACTCCTGTGCATGTGGTCGAGGTTTTGGTGCTTGGGGAATAAATTTTATGGGTCCTTTCACGGTATCTCAGGGATTTCAGTACATCTTATTGGCAGTAGACTACGTCTCCTGCTGGGTAGAGACAATTCCCACCCGCGCTGCTGACAGCGCAATCATCACTAAGTTCCTCAATGACATATTATCGCGCTTTGGTTTACCCAAAGTAGTCATTAGTGACGGTGGTACCCACTTTCTGAATGCCTCGGTGCGACGGCTCATGTATAATAATGGAGTTGAACATAGAGTTGCTACACCAAATCATCCCCAGTTGAATGGCATGGGTGAGCTTTCCAATAGAGAATTAAAGACCATTTTGATGAAGATAGTCCGATCTGATCGGAAAGATTGGTCTCAACATCTTCCCATCGTACTATGGGCATACCATACAACTTTTCATACACCTCTTGGAATGAGCCAATTTCGTATAGTGTATGGGAAAACATGCCATCTCCCAGTAGAGATTCACTATAAGTCTGAATGGGCTATTCAAAAATGTAACTTGGATTTTGATGAAGCTGGCAAGAAAAGGCTTTTGGATTTAAATGAGCTTGAAGAGTTGCGAGCAAAAGCATATTCCAATGATTTGATTTATAAAGCCAAGCAATGGCACGATACTCAGATCTCACGTAAATCTTTCAGTATCAACCAAAAGGTTTGGTTATTTGATTCCAAGCTCAAACTCTTCCCTGAAAAACTCCGTTCTAAGTGGAAAGGTCCTTACACCATCTTGAATATCTATGATAACGACTCTTTTGATATCTTTGACCCCTCCACTTCATCTTCTTTTCGGGTCAATGGGAAGAGACTCAAGCCTGTCATTGAACCCGAGGGCCCCCTTCCTGCTGCCGAATCCTTAGTTCTCCAGGATCTCTGAACATGAACGCCAAGCTGAGGCATAAAACAAGCGTTTATGGGAGGCACCCCATCTCTATCTTTCTTGTATGTATTGTATATTCTCTTCGCTATTTTTCTTTACTTCCATGCTTACTACATTCTCTTGTGAGACAATATCAGATAAGCATGTGGGTATTCCTCTTTCCTTTCTCCTTAAAAAACAAACAAATAAACAAAAAAAACACAGAATTTTTTCCATTTTCTATCATTATGTTTAATGAGGTCATATTTTCTACCATGACGACATGGTTTTATTTAAGCATGAGGTATGGAGGTCTTCTATCTGTGTATATATATCCTAAGCCTTTTATAATCCCTTTCTTGTATATATATATATGTATGTATCACTATGTTTACATTAAAAAAACTCTAAAAATTTGAAAAAGTTTTCAATATATATATAAAACTTAAAAATCGAAAATATGTGTATATTACTTTAAAAAAAGATGCATAAGAAAAAAATCACTAAAAAGAAATTATACGCAAAAATTTAAATAAATGGAACAGAGAAAAATAAAAAAAGGTGGACAGACCCAAAATTTAAAAAAAACATATTTTCAAAAATACAAAAAATCTTTTTGCAAAATTAAAATTTAAAAAGAAAGAAAGAAACTTCTTTGTACATATCTCCTCTTCCTTGTGATAGTTTGTACCAAGATTTGAGGCAAAGCCTAAGGAGATTGAGTTTGATCTTGACTTGAATATACTTAATATCTAGAGAGACTCAATAGGTTTGAGAATTCAATCCTTCAGGTCTTCTTGACTTAATTTTCTGAGTCTGTAATCTTTACGCAGATTTTGACTCCCTGTGTCTAAGTTGCTCATTTTTTAGAAGAATCACATGCTCTTTGATGATTGATCTACTTGAACTTAATTCACATGCACGTAGCTCGACTCAAATAGGATGTGTGAAAGCTATTGTGATTATGAATGGTATCTAATGGCGGCATGGACTTCTGAGGATCAGAGAGTGTGGGTTGAAATAAAGCTTCGGATGAGGAACGGTCTGTTGGCAAAAATCTTCTTCTCCTCCACCAAATATAGCACAATGCTCATATCTTGACCACATAAATTTTTTTTTTTAAAAAAACGGGAAACAGATTTTATACCCGCATGAAATCGTGTAAAGAAAAAAAGAAGAAAGAGAGCAAGTAGAAGCCGGTATTTCTTTTCTGTGAGACTTGGTTACACTGGCCTAGCTCAATTTGAGAGATGAGGCTACACTGGTCACACTCCAAATATCTACTTCTTCCTATCTTTTTCTTTGTCCAACTTACCCGAACATAGAAGGAAATACCCTGCTCCGCGAGGAAAGAGTAGCTAGAAAGGGAATCCAAGGGCGCTGGGCATGGTTGCATAAGTTTTCATCTTTCTAAGTAGGAAGAACTACCTATTCACACTCACAAGTTCAAGTCTGACTCATATGTCATAAGAGGATGTGATTATGATCGAATGAGCTGAATTGACTAAGGAGTCAAACCTGCTTAAAGGTTCGTGGAACTTGGAGACTGTTGCATTTGAAGTCTTGAGACTATGTGAATCTCGAACACATTATGAATCCAAAGGTCAAATGAAGCTTGTCTCTTATTCATTGTACAAAACTTGGTCCCAGTTCCCATTTGGAAGTTTGTTGTGGATTATTGTCTTGCTAGGGTCTAACAAGGTTTAAGCATGTGGGTATGATGAGATCAAGTCTCGTCATGTTTTGTATTGTCAAATCTATACTTTTTGTGCATAAAATACACTAAAGTACCTTGAATAATTAGATATTCTATCTTATTATATATGATTGCAGTAACTTACTCATTTAATCACATAAAATTAACAAAAGAGAAAATCTAAAAACTTGTAAGTTACTCTTATGTCACTTACCATTAGGCCGAGAAATACATTTGCATGGACTATCTTGTTTGTATCGAAGCTATTTAATTCTAGTCCATACAGACATTGGACCATTAATTTTGAACCTTTGACAAGTAGCAATTCTCCTCTTGGCTATTCTATTTCTAGACCTCTCTTCCCATTTTTCCTCCATAACTCTCTCTCCTCCTTATTGCTTTTCCATGCACATCTCTATCTTATGTGCAAGCAATGGTACCACATGATCCACTTACCTTACAACATATTTAATAAAATGGTACGGTGTGATGATTATAAGAAGGTACAAGGCCCGCGTGATCCTTTCTTCTCTCCCTTTTGTTTCCCTCACTTCACTTGCAACATATTCTCTCTCTCCATCCATATATGTCTCATATACTCTCTCTTTCCATCCATAAAACCATGCACGTCACATGTTCCCTATGTTTTCTTGCAATCCCATCTCTCTTCATTAATGCAACCATTCATTTATTAAAAAAAGAGAGAAAAAGGACAGCAAGACCATGCAAATTTTTTACATCTCTCTTTCTTTATATATATGTCTCTCTCGTAATTAATTCCCAATGTCTCATCTTCACTATCCATGCACTTCACTTTCCTCACTTTACATGTTAGATGCCCGACACCCTCACCCTCTTTTCTACACGCACATCGCCTCCCAAAATTTTCTCCCTACAACCGCCCATTCCCTATCAGTCGTGTGCTGCAACCGTCGAACTTCCATTTTTTCACATGTAAGCACATTGTGCGCACCTCCGCCAACGGTTGTATCGCAGATTTCCCCACTTGCCTTTCTCTCGTATCCACGCAGTAGCAGCAGTTGCTGCATTGAGATCAACCTCCACACCCTTGTTCTATAAATATGATAGCTTGTGCTCTATTTACGAGGTCGGTTCCCTGATGTTATTTCCTCCTTCTTTCACAGGTCTAACAGTAGAGCATTGCTCCTAAGAGGAAGATAGAATGACTGGTAGAGCCAGCCGAGCCTCGAGGGGATCTCGCACATAACGAATTTGAGAAGCCGAGTTCTCTCTAGACTGCGACATCCTCGCCATTTCACATCCATTCCAACCATCGAGTGTTTTCCAACACAAGCACGTGTGGGTGACAGCCGCACAACATCCTTCGCTCGCATACACCGCCGATTTTAGCAAGATGTTTGTGCCTTCTTCGCATGTGGAGTGACAGTCCACGTTGCAGCGACTACCCTTGATTCAGTGAAGATATCCAACCCATATTAATTTTCGTTTGTTGCTTAATTTTAGTAATTGTTTCATGTATGTTGCTTTTGTTGTGAAACTTGTTATGTTGCTTTGAATTTTTTAGTTGATTCCAAAAGGCCGAATGGTGAGAATGTTGTGTTTATTTAATGCTAAAGTTTGATATAAAAAAATCATGTTTTGTTGGATATGTTCCATTTGTGTCTTAATTCTGAATGGGCTTGATAAGCTATAGATCAATTGACTTTGAATTACTACACGTAGTGATTCCCTTTTCATATAAATCCTATGGTTAATTGGTTGTTATTCCTATTTGTGTGTAGCCTAATCATTTGAATTGATCTTCGGACTGAGAATGGTTAGATAACTTGTTGAGAGTAATTTTTCTATACGAATATAGAAGGAACATCATCTTGTGCACCTTATTAAATGTTGAGCATGTTCACATAGTGTTGAATTCGTGCATCGTATTCATGGTGTGAATTAATCTTTGAAATTTATCCGTGTCTATGTGGATCGACCTTGTGCTTAACATCGTACAAGTAAAACTTATCATTTGAAATTAATGTTTTAATTGGTTGAATTGCGGTTGCAACGACACTAAAATCACTTAATTTCACCTTGTAAAACCACTAAGAAGTCCGTTAATCAGTCCCACCCCAAGATTGTATGTTTTTTTGAGAGTCGACTTGGGCCGCTCTACTCCAGGCTCATCTGTTGGGTCTCTACCGCCTCCACCTTCGGGATCTTCTTTAAACCTTCCTTGATTTTCTCCCTTTCTCCTCTAGTCATTGAGCATTTCTTGGAAAGTGACTTGTGTGCAGGCCTGATCCTTGAGCTGCTGCTAGATTTCCTAAATGGAGGCAAGGATCTGGGCACTCACTACATTCTGATTCGACTGCGAACTCTGATCTGGCTGAGGTGGTGGCTGTAGTCCCTTCCCTTTTCCTCCAGGAGCCATCCCTCTCTCCGATCCCGATTCTGATTTTTTTCACAATTTTTGGCTCCAGATTGGGCTATTGATCTGTAAATGAAGTAATGCCTTGGTCAGTCTGTATGGAGGCACCATAAGTAGTAAATCGGTTTGTGTTAAGGTCAACACATAATTTCATTAAGGATGGTTGTGTCTATGGAGTGAAATCAATTGCCATCCAAAATGGGCAGCTTTCGGGATGAGAGTGATCCAGTTTATTGGAGAAGACGGGGAGTTTGGAGATCAGTTCACGGAGTCTGAACTGGGTTCTCAGGAATCGCTCTAAATTATTGGAGGTGACGAGCATATGGAATTGATGTTGGTGTCGGCAGGGTCTTGACTAATCCATCCATGTGTCACCATCTCAAAGATCTAGAGGAGATCGAGAATGGAAGAATGATACGTAGGTTAAACCAGAAAAAAGGGAGTGTAAAACAGTAGAAGGCCCCAAATGAGTAGGGGGTCAAGTAAGGACTCAAAGAGAAGAAAGTGAGAAAAATACACATACTGTGCATGACTGATTTTTGAACCTTAAATCTAATTAAAACAAACACAAAACTAAGATAGGTTCTCCCACTCAACACATGTGAAGCAGTTAAAGCTCCACTATTTTTTATCTTTTCAACTTTATAACTAGGGTTTTTTGTGGGTCTAGTTTATTGAAGCATGGTTGCAATCGTGGGTCTAGTTCATGAACGATTTTTATCTTTTTAAAACAACATCTTATTGAAGCATGGTTGCAATCATAATCTCTAAATGAAGTGACCTCTTGTCTCAAGTCCAATTCGACGGAGGAGATGCTTGCGAGCGCGTTAATGAAACGTGTGCTTCTCGCAATCCAAGTTGATGATCCGAATGATGAGCTTCCAGATTTCGTTTCACGAAATCCAACATCTTCTTCATGAGCCAATTGCACGAAGAAGGTGGAGATCCACAAGTAGTCGATACATTATCACCATGACATCGCTATGAGTACGATATTCTCCATGTCAATAAGTAGACGACAACTATATTGATATAGAGAGGGGGATGGCTATAGAGAAAGAGATGGAGAGATTTTAATTCCTCTTGGAATTATATCACCGAAAATTCCAGGGCTACCCTTTCTTTTATACTAATTGGTGCACATGGATTTCAATCCATGTGTTCTCTTAATCTACAATTTAAATTAAAAGATGAGTAATCAATGGCCATGATTTGTTTCTCTAAAAATACAAAAAAAAATAATTTAAAACAAATTAACTATATCCTTTTCATGATAATAATTAATTCATTTTAAAAATATTCAATATACATAGATAATGTGGAAGACGAATTTTCTTTAATAAAAATAGGGTGGTCGTCCCTCTCTTGAACAAGTCAAGGTGGATGGACATTATAAAGAGATTTAGTCTTATTTTATCTATATATAAATTAATATGCAATAATAGTTATTACATCAAAAATACATAAAATAATTTCCAAAATTATTCTTATGAAAAATTTAATCATTGAATTGATTGATATGAATCATATTCATGCATCCAACATAATATGTAATTTAAATTTACAATTAATTTTCTAATATAAATCCAATTCACTATAACATTTAATTTGTAAATTCTATTTACAATAAAATATATCCAACATATTAAATCATATTCATAATATTCATGACTATTATGAATAATAATATCCACATTAATCATATCTTTGATAATTAAATCATATTTAATTATCCAAGATGACTCTTCTAATGTGCCTAAACATGAATCATATTCATATTATTTTTGATAATTAAATCACATTAGTTTACCAAATTATTTCAATGATCTGATACATTATCAATATTGGAATTATTCTTGAAATCTTTCAAGAATAATGCGCTTTCTCCGCGGATACTTGGAGATAAGGACAAGGCGATTCTTCGTTCCACATATAGTGACTTGGATTGAGATCATATCTCAAAATCCAGATCTCGGGGACCTCCCACAAATGTTTGATTTAAATCAATATCGTAAATATAATCTTCTCAATGCATAATAATTGTATTAAGATCAATGTCCAACATTGGGACCAATATTAGATCACTTCTCTATTGAGAGGAGTCACTAAAACCCAAACCTGTTTCATCATTCCCTCGGTATGGAAGCATCATGGTTATATAATCATTTACGATCACATCACCCTCAAGTATTCCCAATACTCGAACATTTTGCATACTGAAAGACTTAGAATGAACCAAAGTTTTAGATCTCAGTTAGACTGTCTTCTTCAGGATTTTATCATTAAGTTTCTCATTTGATCATTGGGAGTTGGTATTGATCATATACTTTCCAAAAGCATATATCATACACATGTATTGATCATATACTTTCCAAAGCATATATCAAACCTATAAATTTAGTCAAGCCTCCAAAATAAGATGATATGCATAGAATTTGATCCCGATATCTCATGAGTGAGCTCATGTCTTCTGGTTCAGTAATGAACTTGTATGATCCCTTTGAGATATCATATTACACATATGCCCTTGTATGCACACTAACTCGTCAGTGTATAGACCTTTATTAGATCATCAACCTATTCATCTACCAAATGTACACACTCAAGCATATAGTAAAACATATGTCTCTGGTTAGAGGATGCATGCATATATCGTAACAGTATATGGCATAGGACTGGGTTCTCTCGATCTCATTAAGTCAACTCTTTGATCTGACTTATATAACACCTTCGAATCTTTATTTCTATATAGAGGACCTGCATCAAAAGGTCGATTAGATATCAACCAAAAGATAAAGAATTGCCATATCCTACTCAGACTGGAGATCATTTCTTAATAATTATTTTATGGTGCTTGATGATTCCTCAATCTAACTCTTTAGGTATTCACCGAAGCACCAGCCTCTATGATTCAACAATTGAATCATCAGTTGTATGATTATTAAGATTGCCATGGTATATAATCCTAATTGTACCAAGGGACCTATTATGTAAATTAATTATTATTCATTTCAGATTAAGGAATGATATTTGCAATAATATTTATTATATAATTGCTTGCCTTAGGCTCGCATATCCAATGCAAATGTCTTAATCTTGCTACCGAGAAGGACCATTTTCCATGGCACTTCATAGACCATATTCTCGAGAGATTGGTCATGAAGGAATACTTATGTTCCTTGGATAGTTACTTTGGATACTATCAAGTGGCAATCGTGTCTGAAGACCAAGACAAGACTATGTTCACCTATCCTTTTAGGATATATGCCTTCTGACAAATGACATTTGTGTTTTGTAATTCCCTCGCTACATTTCAGCAATGTATGCTGGTCGTATGCATAGACACGGTGGGAAGTTTTCTTGAGGTGTTCAAGGATGATTTTTTAGTCTATGGATATTCATTTGATCAATGTATTGATTATCTAGACAGAGTTGTGAGGAGGTGTTGCGAAGTGAACCTCGTTCTCTCGCGGGAGAAGAGGAATTTCATGGTGACTGAAGGGATCATGCCGGGTCACGTTGTATCGAAAGCATGCATGGAAGTTGACCCTGCCAAGTTGGAAGTGATTTCAAAGCTTGAGCCACCTACCAATGTAAAATAGGTCCAGTCACTTTAAGGGTACCTCAGTTTTTACCGATGATTCATCAAGGACTTCCGCAAGCTTGCTCGACTACTGACAGAATTGCTAGGCAAGGAGATAGATTTTGTTGTGGATGATCATGTTCTCCAAGCCTTAAATCAGTTGAAAGAATTGATCACACATGTTCTTGTCCTACAACCACCTGATTGGTCTCTACCCTTTGAGATCATTATGGAAGCATCTGACTTCGAAATTGGTGATGTCCTAGAACAAAGATGAGATAGTATTCCATTTGTTATTCATTATGCTAGAGAAACATTGGATAAAGCTTAGAAAAACTACACAGTTACAAAGAAAGAGCTACTACTCGTAGTGTTTGCACAGAGAAGTTCAGATCACATCTCCTCAGATCAAGGGTGATTGTCTATACTGACCATTCTTCCATCAAGCACCTACAAAGCAAGAAATATGCCAAGCCTCTTCTCATTGTGGGTTCTTCTACTCCAAGAATTTGACTTGAAAATTAGTGACAAACCACGCATCAAAAATTTGATGGTAGATTATCTTTCCAGAATCATCAATGTAGAGCCTCTTGAGCAAAATTCAATACCTATTACAAAGACCTTTCTAGGTGAGGTTGTCTTGTCTATATCCTCTCTCCCATGATATGTAAACATTGTAAATTATCTCATCTCCTAAATACTCTTCCAAACTGATGGAATGTCAAATGAAACAAATTCATGGTAGACATTCATATCTACTAGTGGGAAGAACCACATCTATTCCGAGAGGGTGTAGATTGCATCTAGAGGAGGTGCATACCTCAGAAGGAAATCATGGGTGTCCTAGACCACTGTCACAAACTCGAAGACAATGAACACCATTTTGGAAAGAGAATGGCGACAACAATGCTTCAATGTGTCCTTTGGTGGCCAACTTTATTCAAGGATGCATATAATGATGTCAAGAAGTGCACTTACTGTCAGAGAATGGCCAAGAACGTCATCATACGTGATACAAAGCCTCTAAAGTACATTGAGATATCTAACATCTTCAACATATGGGGCATTGACTTTATGGGGATATTCCCTAACAACCAGGGTTTTGAGTACATACTACATGTTTTCGACTATGTTAGTAGATGGCTAGAGGCGATCCACGTCCAAATCGTAGACAACAACACAATTTGTCGATTCTTGAAAGATAACATTATTCACGATTCAGAATCTCCAAGATTATCATTTCTTTTGTGGGAGCCATTTCATCAATAAGAAGGTCAAGAAGTTGACCAAAGAATACAACATCGAACATCGTGTTGCTGCACTGTATCACCCATAATCAAATGGCTTGGTTGAATGTTCAAATAGGGAGATCAAGAAAATATTGCAGATTTTTGCTCATCCGGATCGCAAGAATCTATCACAATTTCTTGATTTAGTTCTTTGGGCTTATCGGATGACATGCAAGTCTCCACTAGGCATGTCTCTCTATTTCCTTGTCTATGGCAAGCCTTGCCAACTACCCACGGAACTCATTTACAAATCCTTATGGGCATTGAATTTGTGCAATCTTGATTCCAAGCAAGGATGGGAGAACATAAAAGTTGATATGAATTGATTGCTTGAATTTCGAGACTATGCATACGATAACAACATAATGTACAAAGAGAAAGTCAAGAGATGGCACGACAAACATATCCATAGGAAGACTTTCGAACCTGGACAGAAGGTGTGGTTATTTGATGTGAAGTTGGAAGTTTTTCCGGGTAAATTGAAAAACAAGTGGGAAGGACCATTTATTGTAAAATGTACGTGACAATGGAAGTTTACTCATATATGAATCGTCTCCTGACACACAACCTTTTGTAGTTAATGGATAGTTGCTAAAATCATACCTTGAGCATGATACATTCCCTTCCATTGTGGATTAGATAGAAGTTGCATTTCAAGATGATCACTCGGAGACAGAAGGATCATACACACCAAGATGAAATAACAAAAAAGATTTTTTCTTCTTTTCCATTTTCATTTTTCTATTTTTTTCTGAAAAGGTGTTCACTACTTTCATCATTGCTATACTTAGAAAATACTTTATCCTAAGTATAGGGGGTGATCATCCCAAGTTGTTCATTTCTTAATCCCTCACATGTTCCCTCAACTCTTGATTTTCTATCTCTATAAAGGGATATTTTTCCTTAAGTATGGGGGGACAGGTCGAGCCAATGATTTTGTATATCCCTACCCTTGACCTTCCTTTCCTTGTGTACAACTTGCTATACTTAGGATTATTTCATCGTAAGTATGGGGGGTGGTCAACTTCTCATTCGTTCATTCTTTCATCGTTGTAGTACGAGTTAAGTCTTCCTTTTTTCTCTCTGATCTACAGGGACATAGCTCAAGCTTAGTATAGGGGGTCGTTGATGAATCCACGATTCATCATCTCAATATCTTGATCTTAGCAAAATCCCCGAGTAAAAGCTCATAAAAATGTCCATAAAATCAATAAATTAACAAAATGTCTCTTGTAAATAAAACACACTAATTATTGTATGTTAAGTTGTACAAAATATATTACACATTAAAAAAGCCGCAAAATCAAAGGAGTTTTATACATGTAAATAGCCCAAAACTTTATATATTTTTAATAATCTCATATCAAATCCTTTTTGGCTAATTCTTTTTCCAACATGTTCATATCAATGTATATAAAAATACAAAAATACAAAACAAATTTTACCTCAAATAAATACTCCTAGATCCCAATGGAAAAAAAAAGCTGTAAAGACCAACTTCCAAGCTAAATTCCCGCTCCGTATGAACTCCAAATTCACCAAACTCACTTTTAAAGTTCAAGTTAGAAAATTATCTATCCAACGGAAGTGATTTCATTAAAATCGGAGCTCATTTGCAAAAGTTGGGTTTTGGGACCAAGATGTACATTGTATACCTTGTATATATTCATTCTTTCTTAAATTTTTATTGTATCTTTCATAATTACTAAAAATACAAAAATATCGTGATTGTGTTGTATTTTAATTGTACTATTTTATTGTATTTTTCTATTGTAAATATCTCTTATTAAAAAGACAAAAAAATACATATTAGAAAAGTAAAAAAAATGTGTACATAGTGTTTTGTCTTCTTTTGTAAATTCTCCACTTTTTGTCTTCTCTTTTTAAATTATTGTAATTAAAGTAGCCAACTTTATTTCATTTATTTATTTAATTTCCATTCTCTACAATAACCACCATTCAATTCTTTACCACCAACCTCCATTCAACTCCACCATTTTTTAAACCTCCCATTCAACTCCATTAATAATATAACCTCCCACCACTTTAATAACCTCTCATTTCATCATCTATATATACATCCCATCCTCCTCAATTTGCCTTTGATCCATCTTTATGTGAGGAGAGCCTAGTTCCCAGAGTTGAATTGGTGACAGCAACGCAACCGCGGTCGAGCGACGACGGCCCTCTCTCCGGTGTGATCCGTTGGTTTTTTGGCCAACATCGCAGCCGCAACCGTGCGCTGCTCGAGCTCATCGCGCGCCGGCGATTCGAGCAAAGACTGTGCTCTCACGAGCACTCCATAGGCATCCGCGTTCATCGTAGGTAATTTTAGTTTATCTGGTCTTTTTGCAAAATTTTTTTAGCACAAACATATCATCCCTTCCACCACCACCATCACACCATTTTCCCCCTCATTTGTTTAATTTATTATCCTCACCATCATCATTTTTTTTATCATGTTTAATCCCTGTCTAATCAAAATTATAAAAAAATTTAAAATCTAAAACAAAAAAAAACTTCCCTTTTATTACATCAGAAAAAAAAATCAAAAAAAAAAAATAAAAAAAAATAGCGGAAGGAGCAGCAGGCGTTGTGCCACCCGCCGCCCCTCCCATCCATCCTCCACCGCCATCGCCGCCCAGCGGCCACTCCAGCCGGCCTCACCGCCGCACTCCCAGTTGCGGAGGACGACCGCGCGGCCGCCTTTCCCTTCCACCGCAGAGAGCGGCGGCTCCGCCATCCCACAGCCGCTCCCCCCTTCATCCTCCAGCGGCCCCAGCCGACGCCGCGCCCCGCGCATCCGCCGACCCCCGCGCGCAGCTGCGCGTGTCTCCCCTCCGCCGCCTCCGCCCGCCTTCGAAGCTCGCGGCGAGCCGCCATAGCCGCCGTCGACCCACCCTCAATTTGGGTTCCTCTCCTGCGTTGAACGAAGAAGGAAGAAGGGAGTGTAATTTTTTATTGTAAAAATTTCAAGTCTATCCTTTCATGTTTTAGTAATTGCAAATCAGTCCCTGTATATATTTGCTTTGTAAATATAGTTTTCTGAGTTTGCAGAGACACCCCTATGTTTATGCATTAATTTGGACCTCAGTTTGGCATCGTTTTATTCAATGAAAAATTCCATTATGTTGAGCAACTAATTCTCTGTCATCTGAGTATTTATTTGTATTTTTGTGATATTTGGGTAATTAATTAAAATTGTGTAACTGAAATTCTGCATATTTTACCCAAATTGAGCTCTTAAATTTATATCTCACAAACGGTTGCTCTAAAAATTCCACAAAAATTACTTATGATGTCGTGATATATGATTGATATACCGTCCAAATTTCATCCAAAGTGGAGTTATCTTGTGCCTGAAATAAATTGTAGAGTGATTTTTGTATTTGATTTTTAATTAAATCCACAGACATCTTTTTCGCAAAATTTCAAGTCTCCTGGATTCTATATGAAAACATCTACTTGAGATAATTCGCATTTTGATTAATTTGATAACGTGGATTTATTAAGAATTATTTACTCACTGTCACTCTGTTTCCACTAAAAAATCCATAAAAAATTCATAACTTGTCAAAAAATTCCAAAAAAAATTACTATAGCTTCCTTGCATCATGTTTTCATTTCAGTAAATTTTTCATAATTTTTGCTTACTGTTTGTGTGAGAAATTGCGAAAAAACCCATAAAAAGTGTGCATTTTTATTTATTGCATTTTAACCCCTAAAATTCCAAAAAAAGTACCTTGCATTCATCTCTGGATTAGGACTCTAGGAAAAATATAATTTGGCTGAATTGGATTAATTTGATATTAAAATTAATTTGGCCTTGTTTGTGTTTTCTAAGTGTCTTAATTCAACTGCATCTTGCATTGGTGTTTCTTCTTGCATTAAAAAAAATCTAAAAAAATACCGCACTAGAAATCTAACATCTTTATTTTCAAATTAAACCCAAGTTGTTCCTTTGCCTCCCTGAGTTCGACCCCGGACTTGCCCGGGATATAAATTAAGCCGAGACACTAGACACTCTTCACGGAGATATTCTCTCGGTTCTGACCGAATCGCTAAGTACACGTATTACAACGTGACCAAATTAAACAACGTATCTAGCGACTCGTCAGATGGCGCCGTTGCCGGGGAGGCAAACGGCTTAGGGATTAATTTAAAAATTCAGATTTAGATTTTCATTTACTCGGGTAGTCTGACCCCCGAGCCACTTGTAATTAGTCCATTTTCTTTCAATTTTTTCTCTTCAATATTTTTGTATATATTTTGTTGTTTATCTCTCTAATATAAATCTCATTTTTCCTTGCGAGGGCCCGGTGGACTTGGAGTGCATCGGAGGTCGACGGACGCGACGCGCGCCGACTGCTGAAGTGCGAGGAGGAATTAATTTATCTTCGAGAGAATTTTTGTAAAAAATTTTGTAATTATTTAGGTAGTTGCTCCTTTATAGCGGCTCTTGTTTGAGAGCTCGCGTGTGTAAAAAAAGACTTGGACATTATTTGTGGTGTGTCGAGCCTGTTTCACTCTCCGGCGAGGGTGGGGCTCGACTTGAGTGGCGAAACTAAGGATTAGGCACACAGTAGTTTAGATTCAAATTTATTTGTGCCCATCGTAATTTAGGCCACACATATCTTAGAAGATTCACATATCTTATAAGATTCATAATGAGACGCACATAGACACGTACTACTTAGCTCAAATTCAATCAATTCTTCCCCGCTAATAGTATACTGTTTAGGTGCGGTTTTTCTCGATCTGCATGCATTTAGTGTAACATTTAAAAATTCTGTTCTGCATAACGCATGAAGAGTGCTGGGATTCACTGTAAGTATACCTTCTTCTGAGCATGCATCATAGTTTCTCGTTTGCATTCTGATTTCCGTTTCGCCTCTTGTTTTATAACTTAATGTTAAAAGGAAATTGGGACTGAACGGTAGACGTGCTTGTGTGTTCACATAAATTTCAAGTGATAACCTAACTCTAAAATTGGGACTGAATTGAGCAGGTCGATTTAAAATAATTGGAATAAAAAGAACCCTTGTTCTCGGGTGCATAAAGCCCTCATTGTTTGTTTTACTTGCAAGTGAGAGAGAGACGACCCTAGGATAGAGCCAAGTCTGGATTTCTTACTTACTACTGGTTCTTTATTTTCAGGCGACACTAGTCGTAAGAACCGGGTCAGTCTGTAGGAAAATACGGACACCTAACAGCTCGTTAATCTTTCCAAGATTGTATTCTCACCAACTAAAATTGACAAGATAATTCGGCCGAACTCTTACGGCCTTCACGTGTTGAGTTGGTGAAATCGAGGGTTTGAATTGCGTTTGTATTGTGTGAGTTTACTCCGCACATTTACGTGCACCGTAGAACTAGCACCTCATTGAAATATCGTGTTCTAATCGGTTCTTTTGACATCGAAGATGACTGATTGGGGGGATAATTATTCGGACCTTGCGAATTTCCCGTTGAACCCTCCAAGAAGTATGTCTTCACAGGTCCATGCGCAACATGGACCAACCTGGACTCATGACCCTCTTGAGCCCAGGATCACCCACTCTCGGGATGGTTACTCTCAAACCATTCCCTTTCTCTCTTCCCACCTCACCGAGGAAGACCTTCGCCTCGATGAGAATATCTTGATTCACAAATCCTCTTCTAATCAAGAACACATTGCTGATTCAGGACCTAAAGAAGACACAAGAAAAATGCCTCCAAAGAAGAAAGAAGAGGAAGAAGAGAACAATGAAGACCCAATGAGAATGATACTTGCCAGATTAGCTGCATCTGAGCAGCAACACGCACTTCTCAGAGCTCAGTTAGGACAGTTGAATGTTGGGGTCCAACTACCAATGGATGCGGCGTATAACCCCAGACAATATCAAATTCGGAACTACTTAAATCCGGCCGAACCTGAGGTTGACTTTGAGTTGAAGCCGCACTTTCTGAACCTGCTGCCACATTTTGATGGGAATGCTTCTGAGGAACCATATGCATTCTTAAGGGACTTTGAGCTTATCTGCGCTAACCTCAAAAATCAAAATATTAGCCAGGATTATATTAGGCTCAAAGCCCTTCCATTTGCCTTGGGTGGCAAAGCTGATTACTGGGTAAAGAATCTTGGGATCGTTGTCACCACATATGCCCAGTTCAAGGACCTGTTTTTGAAGAAGTTCTACCCTTTGAGTAGAACTAACATGATGAGGACGCGCATTACGAGTTTTTCCCAATTACCCCATGAAGCTTTTTGTGATGCTTGGGAAAGATTCAAGGACATCCTGCAGAAGTGTCCCTGTCATGGACTAAATGATAACATCTTGGTCCAATCATTTTTCACTGGTCTCAACCCTGAGATGCAGGGTTTAGTGAGCGCTGCCTGTGGAGGCAGCTATACATCACGAGGAGCGGATACCGTCT
This sequence comes from Ottelia alismoides, assembly GCA_037367405.1. Taxonomy (NCBI): domain Eukaryota; kingdom Viridiplantae; phylum Streptophyta; class Magnoliopsida; order Alismatales; family Hydrocharitaceae; genus Ottelia; species Ottelia alismoides. The sequence goes on along the minus strand of JAZKJV010006713.1, from coordinate 125,409 downwards.
GGAGGGTATTCGAGCAGATGGCTGAAACTAGCCGCTCACAGATGGCCAGCAGGGCCTATACACCATCCCCCAGTTCACTCTCACTTGGAGGGGGAAAATCAGCTGTAGTTGATCTCTCTCAGGATGTGATCCCTAGCATGGGACTTCTTGCTGACAAGCTTACTGTAGTCGAGAGGATCGACAGGAGGATTGATGAGTTAGATCGGAGCGTCACCAAGATCCCAAAACAGATGGAGGAGTTGACTGAGAAGGTATCTAAGATAAAGATACCTGCAGTGACTGCATCCTCTGCTCCCGTATACCGAGTTCACCATGTTCAGGAGCAGTTGGTGTCAGGGCAAACCCAGCCGTGGGAGCAGGACCCATCCTACACCCACTCTTTCCAGCAGCCACCTCCATTAGCAGAGACAGTCTAGGAGGAGCCTCCACCGGTTTGGGAGGTGAATGGAGTATGGTATACTAAGGACCCTGCCAGGCAGGGAAGTACGGGAGACCGACAGACCTACCAGCGTTCCCCGACCTTTCACAACATCGCATTCACCTCCGCTCCACCTCCTTCACAACAGAGCCCTGGATTCCAGCCACCCCAACAGCAGAGGCAGCAGTACCAGCAGCATGGCCGACAGGGCCATTACCAGGCGGGACAGCAGGGTCCGCAACCCCAGCAGCAGCAGCAGAGGCAGTACTCTGGCCAGCAGGGCCAGTCTTCCCGTTCTTCTTCCCAGTCTTATCCACTTCCTTCTTCGTCTAGTCCCGTGGATATACAGCAGCAGATACTCGACGAGCTACGTTCCTACAGGAACGAGATTCATGACTTACGGGTGGATGTCAACCGCTTGTCTAGATGGCGAGACGAGCAGACTGCACCCTCTACCTCTATCCCGGCCCAAGTTCAGGCTAACCCCAATAGCCTGAACAGATCTAGTTCTCAGCAGCACTTTGGTCAGGTATACTATTCAGTATCTCCTAGATCTGAACATGAGATTCTTTCGTGTGACGAGACTAACCACATGTCACTCAGGAGCGGAAGGACCGTGATCGTACCTGATCGGGCGAGGGATACGAGGAGGGGCATCTCTGGAGCTCTACCTGAGGAGTCTTCAGAGGACGAGGAGGAGAGGCATCATATTTCGGAGCCCCATCAGCACCATTCGAGGATTTCCACTCAGGGAGCCGAGAGGAGGAGGAGAGCACGTATGCAGCATCGTCAGCATGGATATTATTCTGAGTCTACGGAGGACCTTGCATCTCCGGTTGTGGCGGATACCACTCCAGCTTCTATTCCACAACCTGTAGTAGATAGTTTAGATTTTGAGTCCATGTTGCATCAAAAAGATTCTTGTATGAAGAACTCTGTTTCCGTTAAGCCAAAGAATGATCTTTCAGTTCATGATTCAGATTCTTCATCCTCTGTTTCCCTAGCTTCAATCCCTTTCCCCCGTGCTCTTACGGCAGGAAAGCGCATCAAAAAGATTCAGAAAGATGACCCCGATATGGCACGATTTTGTAAAGAAAATATCACAGTCAAGGTGCCATTTGATGAATATGTGGCTAACCATCCTGCCTTCCAAAAATACCTTAAGGTGAGATGCACACCTACAAGGGTTAGCAGGAAGAAAGATAACCGAAATATAAAGACACATGTCTTATCGGTAGCCACAACCTATTGTCTCAAGAATCAGACTTTGCCAAGGAAAAAGAGAGACATGGGTGCTCATTATGTGGAGAGTCCTATTGACGACATTGCGTTTGCACGCACACTCTTAGATAACGGTTCTTCAATCAACTTACTTCCCTTAGCATTATATCAGAAATTGGAGTTGGGACCACTTCGCAAATCTAGAGCCTTACTCCAATTCGCTGATCGATCAGTGAAGAGACCTAAGGGAGAAGTGAAGAACGTAGTTATCTTGATTGAGGGGCAGAACTATCAAGTTGACTTCACAGTCTTGGACATGGAGACCCTCAATCATTGGAGAGAATCTCAGATCATTCTTGGGCGGCCCTTCCTTAGGACCGCAGGCGCAGCTTTCGATTATGGTACGGGAATGATGAAGTTCCGTTCTCCAGGCGGAGAAGTGAACCTTGAGATGAAGCAAACCAAGTGTCAGCGACCCGATTCAGAGAGTAGCACAGAGTATTCATCTTCAGAGGCAGATTGCAGTTTGATTAGCACAGTTGGGATTTGGGGACAGATTCCTTCAGGACAGAGCGAGTCCCTTTCATCTGGAAAGGGTATAGTGGATGATGCAGTTTGTCAGGTGTTGTCTGATCTTGTGGGAGATGCGTCAACCTATTCCCATGATGACACAGAGATCCGTCTGGATCTGTCAGTTCCATCCCCTTCGGAACGATCATGGGATATAGGAGATGAGTCGGACGCGGCTTTGGCCGAACTACCGCGTTTCTTTGGCGATCCGACTCCCTGTACTTCTGATTTGGTGGCGAGTACTACTCAGCTTAGCCCACCTTCATGCAGCACGGAACCAGATTCAGATTCAGTTCAGCCAGATCTGCTTGATGATACCACATTGCCAGAACTGAAATCACTACCTCCTACACTTAAGTATGCCTTTCTTGCGGGACCCAAAGAGAGATATCCTGTCATCATTAGCTCAGATTTGACTTTAGAACAGGAGTCTAGGTTGTTAGAGGTCTTAGAGAGGAGCCGCAAAGCAATAGGTTGGACAGTGTCGGATCTCGTGGGCATCAACCCCGCTCTCTGCTCGCACCACATTTTTACTGAGGATAATGTGAGACCTTCCCGTGAGTTCCAAAGGAGACTTAACCCCAATCTACGGGAAGTGGTGAAGAAAGAGATTGAGAAATGGTGCAAAGCAGGGTTTATATACCCTATTTCTGACTCCAAATGGGTGGCTCCACTTCATGTTGTCCCGAAGAAGTCGGGAATTCAGATGGTCACCAACGAGGAGGGGGTAGAGATCGCGACACGAGTACCTACGTCGTGGCGTGTCTGTGTTGACTACAGGCGCCTGAATGCCGCGACCAAGAAAGATCACTTTCCCTTGCCTTTTATTGATCAGATCTTGGAGAGACTTGCAGGGAAAGAGTTCTTCTGTTTTCTTGACGGGTACTCAGGCTACAACCAGGTGGCCATTGCCCCTGAGGACCAGGAAAAGACCACATTCACATGTCCATTCGGCACTTATGCTTTCAGGCGCATGCCATTCGGGCTCTGCAATGCCCCGGGCACATTTCAGCGGTGCATGATAGCCATATTTGCCGAGATGGTGGGAGATTTCCTGGAAGTATTCATGGATGACCTCTCGGTCCATGGTGATTCTTTTGATACATGTTTAGCGCACTTGGACCGAGTTCTCACGAGGTGTAGAGAGGTGAATCTGGTACTCTCCTGGGAGAAGAGTCACTTTATGGTGACGGAGGGTATCGTGTTGGGGCATGTCATCTCCAAAAGAGGAATGGAGGTTGACCCTGCCAAGGTGGAGGTGATCAAGAAACTCGATCCACCTACCAACGTAAAGTCAGTGCGGTCATTCTTAGGGCATGTTGGATTCTATAGGAGATTCATTCAAGATTTTTCAAAGATTGCCCGCCCACTGACTGAGCTCTTAGGAAAAGACACAGAGTTCATTGTAGATCACAAGTGTCTGGAGGCCTTTGAGCTCTTGAAGAGGAAGATTTGTGCCTCGCCTATCCTACAAGCTCCTGATTGGTCTCTCCCCTTTGAGATCATGACTGATGCTTCAGATTTTGCTATAGGAGCTGTGTTAGGACAACGGCGAGAGGGGATTCCGTTTGCGATTCACTATGCGAGCAAAGTTTTAGATCCTACACAGAAAAATTATACAGTGACTGAAAAGGAAATGCTCGCAGTAGTATGGGCCCTCGAGAAGTTCAGATCATATATTTTGGGCTCTAAGGTGACAATTTATACAGATCACACAGCCATTCGATATTTAATGGAAAAGAAGGACGCGAAGGCGCGTCTTCTTAGGTGGATTTTACTCCTTCAGGAATTTGATTTGGAGATAAAGGATAAACCTGGAGTGAAGAATGTTGTGGCTGATCACCTTTCTCGGATTGAACTTAAGGATTCTCCTGATCATGAGCGGATTAGAGAAACCTTCCCAGATGAGTCAATTTGTGTTATTGACTCACTCCCGTGGTATGCCAACATGGTGAACTATCTTGTCTCCAAGCAGGTTCCCCATGGTTGGACTAGGAGCAGTATTGACCGACTGAAGTCGGATTCGAGGAGATACCACTGGGACGATCCTTTCCTTTTCTTCGAAGGACCGGATTGTGTTTGGAGAAGGTGTATTCCTCAGGAGGAATACCAGAGTGTCCTCACATATTGTCATTCACTTGAGGCTGGAGGACACCATTCGGGAAAGAGAACCGCTCACAAAGTACTTCAATGTGGATTGTATTGGCCGACCTTGTTTAGAGATGCCATTGATTTTGTACGGTCGTGCCCGATCTGTCAAAGGATGGGAGGGACAGTTGGACAGAGAGATGAGATGCCTATGCAACCGATGATTATTTGTGATGTTTTTGATGCATGGGGCATAGATTTTATGGGTCCTTTTCCCAACAGCCAAGGACATGAGTACATTTTGTTGGCGGTTGACTATCTATCTAGGTGGGTGGAGGCTATCCCAACCCGAACCGCAGACAGTAAGACTGTCTGTAAGTTTGTGAGAGATCATATTATTGCTAGGTTCGGGGTGCCAAAAGTTTTGATATCTGATGGGGGTAGCCATTTTGTGAATCGAGATATGAGATCTTTAGCTAAGGACTATGGATTTGAGCATAGAGTTACTAGTCCTTACCACCCACAGTCCAACGGCATGGCAGAGGTTTCGAACAGAGAGGTGAAGAGTATTTTGCAGAAATTGGTTCGTCCCGATAGGAAGAACTGGTCTCAGCTTTTGGACCAAGTTCTGTGGGCCTATAGGACAGCCTACAAGACACCATTGGGTACTTCACCATTTAGAATGATCCATGGCAAGCCATGCCATTTGCCCGCAGAATTGATTCATAAATCCGAATGGGCAATTAAGAAGATTAACTGGAGTTGTCACCTAGGGAAGCTTTGTCGAGACTTGAACTTGAACGAGCTCGTGGAAATCCGAAACAGGGCGTTTGACAACAGTTTGATTTATAAGGACAAAGTAAAGAGATGGCATGATCAGCACATTAGATGCAAAGACTTTGTCCCTGGACAAAAGGTATGGTTGTTCAATGCCAGGTTGAAGATGTTCCATGGGAAGCTCAAATCTAAATGGACGGGTCCCTTTGTTGTTAAGAAAGTGCACGAGAATGGAAGTGTAGAGATAGCTGATCTCACAGATGGTGCACAATCTCATGTGGTAAATGGACAACTATTGAAGCATTTTGTTGATTCAAAAGAGCAGTTAGTCCAAGTCGAGGTCATCAACTTCAAGCAGACTGAGCACAGAGCAGATACATCATATTACTCATCATGAAGACGCAGGATCAAGATTCAACATCTTAGAAGATTCATTCCTCTTGTACATTCGCCGTTCTTTGTATATTCTCCAGATCACATCGGTTCTTACACTTACTCTTGTCCTATACTTAGGCTTACCAAGAGCCTAAGTATAGGGGGAGCCGATGCCCGCCATGTGTAGATACTCATCCATTTCTCCTCTTGACCTCGTCCGCCCCATTTTTGCTCTTCTTCTACACTTAGGCTGTCCAGAGCCTAAGTATAGGGGGGGCGGATCAACTTCTATACTATTTATTATTTTAGCCATCCTACGCTTAGCACGAGCTATATCTTTTTCTCGCTTCTTGTGCCATGAGGACATAGCACATGCTAAGTATAGGGGGGCGTGTATATATTACATATATACTTTACCCATAGCTCGTACTTTCACGTATTTTTGTATATATTATACAATAATTATGGGGTGGGTAAAAAAAACTTTTTCAAAAACTTTTTTTTTTAAAAAAAACTTTTCCAAAAAAAAAATGTTTTTTGTTCTCTTTTCTTATTTGCTCTAAAAAAATCTTTTCAAAAAAAATGCGTCCTTTCTTATTTATCTATATCTTTCAAAAAAAAAACTTTTCAAAAAAAACCTCTTTAAAAAAAGGGTCCTTTCTTATCTACCTATCTTTCAAAAAAAAAACTCTTGAAAAAAAAGAGCAAAACTTTTCTAACAAAAAAAAACTTCTTTGCCTTTGTTTGTCAAAAAAAATCTTTTTGAAAAAAAACTTTTTTTTAAAAAAAACTTTTTGTAAAACTTAAAAAAATCATCATAAAAAAACACTAAAAAAAACTAACTAATAAGTTGGTTTGACCCCTGACACATTCACTTTCACACAAGACTAGTGATGTTCAAGAACACTTGGTTTATGAGGTCTTGAGATTTTGAGTTAACCTGCCTTAGTCATTAGGGTCTTGGACTTAATTATTCACATTTCCCTAGTTTGAAAGATTTGTATGCTATATTGCATGCTTAGTCTCTACCTTAAGAATATGATCAGCACCTCACATACACGACTGCAGTTATGATGAGATGAGTTGAAATTTCACTTGAGGATCTGGGATGAGGGATTTGAGTTTGGACTTGATTTAATGATGCTCGAGGATGGGATAAAATCAATGAAGGCTTCATGAAACCTGAGTGTCAGCATCTTTAGCCAGTATGAGAACATGGTTCTTGTACTATCTCTTGACATCTACCTATGTGCCAGGGTGTGATAAAATAAAAAAATTGTTGATCAGTGTGCGCCAACTCTTGGTAAAAGCAGTAGAGCTAGCCAAAAATACTACAAATCAATGAAATGTCAAAGAAAAGCTCTCATTCCATACAAAGTCAATTATCAAAAGAGCTTCCACCAAAGGCGAGCGCTCCCAACCATTTCAAAGTGTCCACTTGGACCACCGCTATTAGGACCAGGAGTCGGGCTTGCACCAAAAAAGGGCTCTGCATCGTAAATGCTACAAGTCTGGGTGTAGAAGGTATAATAGATACTCAAAAAAGACACACCCCGGTGTACTCCCAGGAAAACAAGTGCAGACGGCTCCAACTTCTTTTGACGGACGCACTGATCAACACCAAAAAAAATGCGTTGAGTAATAAGGCACTCGAGAGGATCCTTGTTCCAATGAGAGGGAGAGAAGAAATGACACAATCCTATGCCCTCCATCAACTGGCCTTCCATCTACACTTTCAAGTCTGACAACTAAAGAGACGGTGGATTGGATGCAAGAAATGATTTATTCCCTAGTGTTGAGGATCGGGTCCTTAGGAGAGTCTCTTGGACTGGAACCTTGGGTGACGTTGTGACTCTACTCTTGTAACTGCGGTCAACACTTAAAGTCATATCCCTTATATATATGTATACAAAGAGAGTCTGATGATTAGGGAAATTGGATACCTTTTGACTAGAGCTTGGTTCAGCTTAGAATTTTAGGATTTCTAAAACCGAGAGTTCTTGAATAGATCAAGTCTTGTTTTCACATGCACAGTCAGGGGTTAACCCAATTTATTCATTCCTTATTTGCTCGAGGACTAGCAAAGTTTAAGTATAGGGGGGTGATGAATCCACGATTCATCATCTCAATATCTTGATCTTAGCAAAATCCCCGAGTAAAAGCTCATAAAAATGTCCATAAAATCAATAAATTAACAAAATGTCTCTTGTAAATAAAACACACTAATTATTGTATATTAAGTTGTACAAAATAAATTACACATTAAAAAAGCCGCAAAATCAAAGGAGTTTTATACATGTAAATAGCCCAAAACTTTATATATTTTTAATAATCTCATATCAACTCCTTTTTGGCTAATTCTTTTTCCAACATGTTCATATCAATGTATATAAAAATACAAAAATACAAAACAAATTTTACCTCAAATAAATACTCCTAGATCCCAATGGAAAAAAAAAGCTGTAAAGACCAACTTCCAAGCTAAATTCCCGCTCCGTATGAACTCCAAATTCACCAAACTCACTTTTAAAGTTCAAGTTAGAAAATTATCTATCCAACGGAAGTGATTTCATTAAAATCGGAGCTCATTTGCAAAAGTTGGGTTTTGGGACCTAGATGTACATTGTATACCTTGTATATATTCATTCTTTCTTAAATTTTTATTGTATCTTTCATAATTACTAAAAATACAAAAATATCGTGATTGTGTTGTATTTTAATTGTACTATTTTATTGTATTTTTCTATTGTAAATATCTCTTATTAAAAAGACAAAAAAAATACATATTAGAAAAGTAAAAAAAATGTGTACATAGTGTTTTGTCTTCTTTTGTAAATTCTCCACTTTTTGTCTTCTCTTTTTAAATTATTGTAATTAAAGTAGCCAACTTTATTTCATTTATTTATTTAATTTCCATTCTCTACAATAACCACCATTCAACTCTTTACCACCAACCTCCATTCAACTCCACCATTTTTTAAACCTCCCATTCAACTCCATTAATAATATAACCTCCCACCACTTTAATAACCTCTCATTTCATCATCTATATATACATCCCATCCTCCTCAATTTGCCTTTGATCCATCTTTATGTGAGGAGAGCCTAGTTCCCAGAGTTGAATTGGTGACAGCAACGCAACCGCGGTCGAGCGACGACGGCCCTCTCTCCGGTGTGATCCGTTGGTTTTTTGGCCAACATCGCAGCCGCAACCGTGCGCTGCTCGAGCTCATCGCGCGCCGGCGATTCGAGCAAAGACTGTGCTCTCACGAGCACTCCATAGGCATCCGCGTTCATCGTAGGTAATTTTAGTTTATCTGGTCTTTTTGCAAAATTTTTTTAGCACAAACATATCATCCCTTCCACCACCACCATCACACCATTTTCCCCCTCATTTGTTTAATTTATTATCCTCACCATCATCATTTTTTTATCATGTTTAATCCCTGTCTAATCAAAATTATAAAAAAATTCAAAATCTAAAACAAAAAAAAAACTTCCCTTTTATTACATCAGAAAAAAAAATCAAAAAAAAAAAAAATAAAAAAAAATAGCGGAAGGAGCAGCAGGCGTTGTGCCGCCCGCCGCCCCTCCCATCCATCCTCCACCGCCATCGCCGCCCAGCGGCCACTCCAGCCGGCCTCGCCGCCGCACTCCCAGCTGCGGAGGACGACCGCGCAGCCGCCTTTCCCTTCCGTCGCAGAGAGCGGCGGCTCCGCCATCCCACAACCGCTCCCCCCTTCATCCTCCAGCGGCCCCAGCCGACGCCGCGCCCCGCGCATCCGCCGACCCCCGCGCGCAGCTGCGCGTGTCTCCCCTCCGCCGCCTCCGCCCGCCTTCGAAGCTCGCGGCGAGCCGCCATAGCCGCCGTCGACCCACCCTCAATTTGGGTTCCTCTCCTGCGTTGAACGAAGAAGGAAGAAGGGAGTGTAATTTTTTATTGTAAAAATTTCAAGTCTATCCTTTCATGTTTTAGTAATTGCAAATCAGTCCCTGTATATATTTGCTTTGTAAATATAGTTTTCTGAGTTTGCAGAGACACCCCTATGTTTATGCATTAATTTGGACCTCAGTTTGGCATCGTTTTATTCAATGAAAAATTCCATTATGTTGAGCAACTAATTCTCTGTCATCTGAGTATTTATTTGTATTTTTGTGATATTTGGGTAATTAATTAAAATTGTGTAACTGAAATTCTGCATATTTTACCCAAATTGAGCTCTTAAATTTATATCTCACAAACGGTTGCTCTAAAAATTCCACAAAAATTACATATGATGTTGTGATATATGATTGATATACAGTTCAAATTTCATCCAAAGTGGAGTTATCTTGTGCCTGAAATAAATTGTAGAGTGATTTTTGTATTTGATTTTTAATTAAATCCACAGACATCTTTTTCGCAAAATTTCAAGTCTCCTGGATTCTATATGAAAACATCTACTTGAGATAATTCACATTTTGATTAATTTGATAACGTGGATTTATTAAGAATTATTTACTCACTGTCACTCTGTTTCCACTAAAAAATCCATAAAAAATTCATAACCTGTCAAAAAATTCCAAAAAAAATTACTGTAGCTTCCTTGCATCATGTTTTCATTTCAGTAAATTTTTCATAATTTTTGCTTACTGTTTGTGTGAGAAATTGCGAAAAAACCCATAAAAAGTGTGCATTTTTATTTATTGCATTTTAACCCCTAAAATTCCAAAAAAAGTACCTTGCATTCATCTCTGGATTAGGACTCTAGGAAAAATATAATTTGGCTGAATTGGATTAATTTGATATTAAAATTAATTTGGCCTTGTTTGTGTTTTCTAAGTGTCTTAATTCAACTGCATCTTGCATTGGTGTTTCTTCTTGCATTAAAAAAATCTAAAAAAATACCGCACTAGAAATCTAACATCTTTATTTTCAAATTAAACCCAAGTTGTTCCTTTGCCTCCCTGAGTTCGACCCCGGACTTGCCCGGGATATAAATTAAGCCGAGACACTCTTCACGGAGATATTCTCTCGGTTCTGACCGAATCGCTAAGTACACGTATTACAACGTGACCAAATTAAACAACGTATCTAGCGACTCGTCAGTCGTATATACATTGTATATACTTTAGCCTTAACTCGTACTTTCATATTTTCAATAATATAGTTAATTAATAAAAAATACATTAATTCCTTAAAAACACTTGCAATAAAAGGGTTAAATGTTTTGCAAAATGTTTGAAAATTGGTTGACAAATCTTTTTAAAAAACCTTTTGAAAACTATTTTGGAATATGTTTTGTAAAATGTTTAAAAATCTTTGTAAAAACATTTTGCTTGAAAGAAACTTATTTTATTCAAAAATCTATTCGCAAATATTTTGAAAAATGGTTCAAAAATTATTTGAAAAATGTACGCATATTGTTTGGAAAATATTTGCAAAATATTTTTCAGCATTTTTAATTGTTTCTAAAAATATTAGTCAAAATAGTCTACGAAATAAGTTTTCAAAATATTTACAAAAATGTTTTGAAAAATGTTTTGGAAATTCTATGTAAATTCTTTCACCCATATTCTCGGTACATATCACTAATATTGTATAAAATAGACTCATAGTCATAAGGGACTATGTATGACATCGACTTGTTCTGACCTAGCTTATGAGGAGACTTGTGCAGAGTCTTGTGGGTCTTGGAGGTAGTTGAGTTTCAAATCCATTTTCCAATAAGGTTCTGATGAATCCACGATTCATCGCCTTTATTCTTTTATTTTAGCTTCAATTTCTTAGTCAAACACCTGTAAATACCCATTAATTTCATAATCTTACCATTTTGCATGCATTTGTTAAAATTGCATTTTTAACACTTTTTGTACATAAATAAAAGAATAAAGAAGAAAAGAAAAAGAAAAGAAAAATAAAGGATGTAGTTATGCAATAAATACAGACTGACCCAAACCCCGAGAGAAGGTCAAGACTTGACCTGATCGACCAGGAATAAAGTAGGGGGAGATAAGGTTGTCTGTCAGAAAATCCAAAAATATCTTGTAAATACTTTTCATGTATATTTGTACAAAACTTACATTATTTTATTTGTACATAATTTGACCTCAAACTAATTATTTTTGTAAATAAAAGTTGTGAATAAAATTGTGTTGTAAATAATAAAAATATTTGTAAAATAAAATATTGTATATATTGCAAATAATTACACCCAGAAAAAGCCACAAAGAGATAATTGAAAAATCAATTCCGGCTCCATAAGGGCTCAAATCGAACCAAACTCACTTCCATAAAACTATAAATTAAATTATCTTTCAAATGGCTGTGGTTTTGTATTTTTTGGAGTTACGGTTAAAAAGTCGGTTTTCTGGGGTGTATTGTGCAGTTTACCCATTTATTTGTGTATATAATTATTAATATTTATTTTTACTTAATGTATATATTGTAAATATTGTTTTCATTAAAAAAAAAATATAAAAATTAAAAAAAAAAATCTTTCATAAAAAAAAAAAAATTATTTCCTTATTTGTACTTATGTATATTGTATTATATGTGTATAATATATGTATACAATTAATTTCCCTAAATAAAAATGACCAAAAAAATTAATTGTCTCACATTAATTAATTTAATTTATTTAATTACGAAAATCATATGTAATTATTTAATTTATTTGATTTATTTGAATTTATTTGGTTTAATAACTTGCCTTGTATATATGATTTTATTCCACACCATATATGGCCACCATTAAGGTGGCCAATTGATTTTGAATTAATTTATTAATTTATTTAATTTATTTATTACGAAATTCGTTTTTAATTAATTAATTATTTTATTTATTTAATTATTTTATTAATCCATCCAATAAACACATTCCTTTTTTGTAAATATTTTCCTTTTTTGATTTTTTGCCTCTTTTTAATGGGCTCCTCCTCCCTCATTCACATTTGATCAATCTTTGGTGGAGAGGAGCCTAGTTTCCGAGAATTTTCTTGTTGAAAAGGGTCCTAGCCTCCGATCCAGTCACATACAGCGGCTTGAGCTTCGTCGAGGCGATCATGGCTCCCTTCTTCCCAGTGAACTCCAAGTGGCATCGCGAGAGTGACAGCAAGCGATCACCCTTGTTGCAGTGAGGTGAGGAGGTGTGTCCGATCCCCGAGGTGAGATCCACTCTTTCTTGTTTTTCTTAGGTAATCGTAGAGTTAGATCTTAGCGTAGGAGTAGTGAGTAATTTTTAAATTAAAAATCACAAAAATTTCCATCACTCTCTGATCCGCGTCCGACATCGATTTTTCATCTCATTTTCGTATCCCTCCATCTTCACATTCTACCTCACGCAATCTTTCACCTCCAGTCACGCACGGTGATCGGAGCCTCAGATCCATCTCTCACATTTCCACCGGATCTCCATCCATATTTCCTAGTATTGTGCATAAATAAAAAAATAAAAAAAAAATAAAAAAATCATATAAGGATTCTCCCTGTTTATCTCACAGTTGTTTTTGCAGGAAGAAGTAAAAAAAAAAAAACAATAAAATTTTTGTTCTTCTTTGTGCCTCTAACATTCTGTTTTGCAGGAGAATAATAAAAAAAAAATTAAAAAAAAACCATACATTTTTTTTCTCTAACATTTTCCTGCAGTTTGAAAACAAAAAAAAAATTAAAAAAATTGGGGCGGCACTGTAGCCGCTCCCCCTCCTCCGCATCAGCGTGGGCCACCGCCGCACCTTAGGCTCCCTCCGCGGCTCGCGTGGCCGCTCCGCCGGCGGCGCCGCCTCCCTCCAACACCTGCCAGCGACACGCGACGGCGGCGTTCTCCTCCACGCTGACCCAGCCATCCTCCAGAGCAGCGGTTTCGTCCTCGCGCTCCCGCGCGTGTGGCGCCCCGCGCGCACCGCCGGTGCTTCCAGTCGCCTCTAGCGGCCGTCGCACCACTCCGCTCTTCCACGTCGGCGAACCGCGCCGCGCGGCCCAGCAGCGCGGGCGGCGCCGCCTTCAACCTCCGACGACGCGCCGTCCGTGCGCCCGCCTCCCCACGTCCTGCTTCACGCGGCAACCGCCGCGCCGCTCCAGTGGCCGCGACCCTCGTTGCGCCGCCGACGCGCACCATCCCCCTGCGCGCACCCCATCCTGCAACCAGGCACGGCCCAGATCGCACAGGATCTGGGAGTCGAGCTCCACCGCCGTCGCCTCGCCGGAGCTCCTCCGCCACGCCGCACCATCCACCTTCACCCCGCCTTCTTGGGTCGAGGCACTTTGCCCTCGACCCGCGAAGCTCCTTGTCTACTTTGCAGGTCGAAACGAGGGCGTCTGAGGCCCTTCATACTTCAGCCAGGAGCTTCGAGCCGATAGCCCTCGCCGGAGCCCTCCAGGGCTCGGTTGGGTTCTTGGCCACCACCAGCAGCTGCGGGAGCGTCCAGCGGAGCTTCTCCGACCTTCAGGCGCAGCTGAGGAGGACCGGAGTTCACGCAGGACGTCGGCGAAGTTCGCCGGCGTCGAGTTCTTCTTCCACCTTCCAGAGCCGTCCGATGAGGTCCTCGCTCCAGATCTAATCCTGAGCGTCCATCCTTGGAGGAGCAGTAGCCGTTGATCTATCTGAGATCTCATCTGGGCCGTTGAGCAGCGAGGTTAAGCCACGACGTCTCTCAGCCGTTCGATTATACACGTGGCTGCACCTCGACCATCCGATCTGAGCTTGATTACCTTCGAAGGGCCACGTCGCATCTGCACCGTCCGATCATCCACGCGTCATCATCTGGGCCGTCGCTATTAATAAAGGGGTAAATATCATAGGCCCCCCTCTGTTTGTTTTATTTCGTTTAAGTCCTGTAATTTTGAATTCTAGTTGTTTATTTTCTGGGTTATTTGCATCAAGGACCTCGCGCTTAATTTTAATTGCACTTATACCCCTGCCAGTAGAGACCCACGTGCTGTAGCACGTGTTTTGTTGGGTTATTTGCATATCTTGCCCTGTAGTTCTGGAATGTTATGAATTGAAAGAATATTTTGTTTATTTGCAAATATGCCCCTGTGAGCACTTTATATGCGCATGTGCGAATTATTTTGGGAATTTTGCAACCATACCCCTGGGCTTTTGATACGAGTTATCAATTAGTCCTAGGACTTGGTTTTTATTGCATTTAGGTCCCTGTGTGCCCCAGACACGTGCTTGGCACGTGACTTCTTGGGTAAATTGCACCAGGACCCCAGAACTTTTGGGTATTTGCACTTAGGTCCCTGTGCACAGTGCCCCATCTTTATTTTTGAATAAAATATCAAACGACCTCCAAATCCAATGAAATTTTGACACATGGCTCCTGCCATGGTGTAGGAATTTCTATGATTTTTGGGGACATTTTTGATTTCATTTATTATTTTTAAAAATTCAAAAACCCCTATTTTTGCTACTGTTTGACTTTAAAAATACCAAAAAAATATAAAAACCCCACTAAAAATTCCAAAAAAATTAGATATTGTTGTTTACTGGTTGTTTGATTTTCTAGCCAAGTTTGGCTATTTTTCATTACATAAAAACCTTAAAAATTGGAAAACCCCTAAAAACTCATAAAAATTGTAATAAAAAAATTAAAACTCCAAAAATAATAATTAGGGTGCCTAAATTTTCCTTATTCTTCATAGTTTTTAGGAAAATTACCTTCAGGGCTATTTGAGATCCAAAATTATTTTATTTTTGGATCTTAAGCCTTGCTGGACAGTACCCTACATTCTTTGCATTGTTTGATTTTTAATAATTAATTTATTCATTAGAAAATTCCCAAAAATTCACCAAAAACAGTAAAAAACATTTAAAACATAAAAACCAATTTTCTGGAATTTTTGCATCATTTTTGTGTGTTGTATAAATTGTTGAAGTCCCCTTGTATTTACATTCTCTCATTTTCTCACTCATTAAAAAATTCTAAAAAAATATAAAAACAAATAAGAATCTTAAAAAAAAAAGACTTTTTGGATTCCTGACTACATCGTAGGCTTTTTAAGCCAATCTGTGCTCCTTGAGTTCGACCCTGGGAGCTATACCAGGTTAAACCCAATAGCTAGACCGCTCTTTCTTGTGCTTGCTTGATTTTATATTATTCGAGTGGTTGATTATTTTTCTTGATTTACTCAGCCCGAGTGATTGAGGTCGCAACGACATTGTGATTTATTTCTTTAGACCTTTTACCTCTGTCACTTGGGCGGTGAACAGAATGGCGCCCTTCAGTTTCCTCTGATTACGATGGGCCACTTTCCATTCCAGCCGAATTTTGCGGCTTCTTCATTTCACGCCCATCACTCACGTTCATTCTCTCGAGAGGTCGGAACCCCATCCGACTTCTCATCTTCTCCCTACCCACCCTCCCATTTGGGACGTGCTGTGCGTGACACCCACAGAGACCAGATTGACCAAACACGAGACATGGGTGTTCACCTTGCTGAGATGAGAGTGCATCCCATACGCGATCAAATGGGGCATTGGCAAGCTTTGGATGACTTTAATCCTAAGATGATGGATGAGTACACCGATCAAGAAGCACACTCCGCTTCTACACTGAGCCCCTTCATTTTGGATTTAGAGTTAATTGATCTACTGCCTAAGTTTTTTGGGGAAATGCACGAGGAACCTTATTTGCATATTGATGAATTTGAGGATTTTTGTGTATCACGATCATATTTGGATATCACTTCTGAGGACATGATGCTGATTACCTTCCCATTCACACTTCAGAGTAGAGCCAAGACTTGGCACAGACGATTGGGAAGGAAGATTGCTACGTGGGGAGATTTACGATCATTGTTTCTGCAAAAATTTTACCCCCGACTTAGAGCCGAGATGATGCGGTCTTTTATTCGTGATTTTTCAGTTAACCCCCAGAAGCCATTAATAGATACATGGTTACAGATACGAGAACTTTTGAGGCGATTTCCAGATCATGGATTTTCGATGACTGACCTTATCCATATCGCCATGAGGGGGAGGACCGCAGAGCAAATATCATATGTCATTACCTCGTGTAGTGGTTCACACCATTGTCCCGACTTGGATTTTGTTGAGACCATCTTGGACACACTTTCTGATCTTGCATATACACCAGATGATTTATTTGGGAGAACACATGACGGAGAGATGACAACTGTTGAGTGTGTGACACACCATGCTGATCTTGACATCACACACCGATCAGAGGATATGGATGCTGATTCTTCTCATTTGATGGATGTGTTGCCTATTGTTGTGAGTTCTCAGAGCCGGATATTGGTTGAGGACCAAATGAATTTACAGTCAGATTTTGAGCCAGTCCCGCTCTTTCACATAGAAGATTCTTCGATTCTAGATCTGCTAGGATCCCAAGAGATACATGAGGAGCCCACATTTCAGCCATCCTTAGAGTCTTTCCAGTATCCATACGTAGTTGATACAGTGTCTTGTCTTCAGGAGATCTTCTCATATTCGGAGATACATTTGGATTCATCTCAGCATAGAGAGTTTGATGAGGGACCGAATTTGGATTTTACGGAACTTGATAGTCCCGTATTTGAGCCTTGTGTCCTCCCATTTGATGAGGTAGATATATTTTTGGAGGACATGACATTTGACAGCATTGATCCCCAATTTCCTGATGATTTGGCATTACTCCCCGAGGGTTATCTGCGGGAGGATGCCATGGACCATATAAACTCGGTTTCACTTTCTGGGAGTGCATCCGATCTGTCGGATCACGAGACCGAGTATTTTGATATTTCTGATAATGAGTTTGATGATTCTCTCCTCGACGACCCTCGCGAGGATGACCCGATCTTTGAGGTATTCGATGATTTCAATGATTTGTCTACATTATATGCATCGGATATCAGCCTTTCTAGTGAGTCTCCTGATCATGATCTTCCTTACTTATTCGAGACGGTGATTGACGTGGAGGATTCTCTGACCGATCCTTCCTTCTCCACGTTTGATTACTTCGGCTCCATCCTTTCACTCCATATAGACCTTGAGCCGATGATTTCTTTTGTGCTACCGGAGCCCGACTTCATCTGCTCATATCTTGATTCGGTAGCAAACACCCGCCTGATTGATTATCTGGGTGTTATCATTTACTCTCTTGACTCTGTTGACCTCGTTGTTGTTCTCCCACCGAGACGGCAACGACAGTACGGTATTCGCCTGACAGATGCCGTCTTGAACCTCGATACGGCGTTGTCCTAACATTTGCGCCCAGCTAGGGGCGTAAACTCTAGCGCTTGTTGAGAGGCACCTCAACATTGATCACATATGTTTATATCATTCTGTCCATATCATACATTCTTTTTATCTCACACCCCATCTCCCTCGCATGATCAATCCATACTTAGGGTGCACTTTACCCTAAGTATAGGGGGGTGTCAGACGTTTGATTATTCTTTAGATTCTTTTTACCTCTGTTTTGCTGCCTATACTTAGGGATATTTTACCCTAAGTATAGGGGAGGTAGACTCTGTATATTCATCTCCTCGGTTTTCCCCTTTGTGTACAGTCTGCTATACTTAGGATTACTTGATCCTAAGTATAGGGGGATCACCGACTTCTATTGATTTTATTCTTTTATTCGTCGTTGTAGTATACTATTCTTCTCACTTTTCTATACGTGGCACGAGTTATGTCTTTATTTCCAGCTCTTTGATCACTATGAGGACATAGTTCGAGCTAAGTATAGGGGGGTGTCGTATATATTGTATATATACTTTAGCCATAACTCGTACTTTCATATTTTTAATATGGCTAAAATACTGTGTAAATAAAAAAAAAAAAAAGATGCATAAATTTCCTCAAAATTTTTCCTTGTACATACTGGCTAATAAGTCAGGTTAAAATATTTTGAAAAATATTTTGAAAGTAGTTTGAAAATCTATTTGAAAAATCTTTTGAAAACTATTTGAAAAATGTTTGAAAACTATTTTCAACCTTTGTAAAAATATTGTGGATTGTAAAAAAGTTTTTTTTTCTCTTTGTGTGAAATAAAAAGATTTTGTAAAACTATTTGCAAATGTTTGGAAAAATGGTTGAAAAATTATTTTCAAAAATCTATATATACTGTTTGAAAAATGTTTGCAAAATATTTTCAAATGATTGTAAATGATTGTAAAATTGTGTGAAAAAAAAAATATTTTGGACTATAGTTTTCAAAATTATTTGTAAAATTATTTTCAAATAAATTTGAGGAATATATGCATCACAAAAAAAAAAATAATAATAAAAAATAATAATAAATGAATAAAATAAAAATTAAAAAAAATCCAACTGTGTATATACTTGTATAAATTACTCAAGATGTAAATTCTTGCATCCTATTCTTGTAAAATAATCAACTCACTCTTGTGTAAATATGAATCTTATTCAAAAAAAAAAAAAAAAATCTCTTGTATATATTTGTATATATTTCTAACTATTTGAAAAAAAAAAAAAAAACTTTTGCATGTGCATTTTTTTCAAAAATCCATAAAAATTTCAAAAATTTGAAAATTGTTTTACAAAAAGATTTTTGTTTTCTCTATGCATTGTACATATTTTCTTGCATTGGCATGTGCATTTTTCAGGATAGTCTTGACGATTAAACTATGTCTGGAATAAATTTGAAGAATGGAGCTTAGTTGGACCTTAATCCACTTAATTTCAGAGGAATCTTATAAGATGTGGAGTTAAGACTTTTCAGGTCCTAGTGACTTAATTCTTTGGGTCTACACGACTATGAGCATATGTCATCTTGATGAGCCTAAGTAGAGCACTTAACAACACACGCATGACTCTTAGAGACAATGGCTTAACTTGCACCAGCACTTTACACATGGCTCTTCACGGATGAGGTGGTGAGGAGGCAGTTTCCTTTGGCTTGGGGTAGCATATGAGGGTAGTACTTCTAGGCGGAACCTCTCTTCTTCTTCTAGTGAAGGAAGTGCGTCTCAACTTGGTCTAGTGGTGATGAAGGCTAAAGACAGAAGCCGTGGGTTGCAATAAAGCTTCAAAAGAGGGATAGTCTACTGGCTTAAGAGGAAAATTTCTTGTATATATGCTGCACCATGTAGATATGTTGTACAAAAAAAAAAAAAAAAAAAAGAAGAAAAGAAAAAAAAATGCAAAAATGCAAAAAGAACTCCAAAAAAGTGGTGGGTCGGATTGAAAATTTAATAACCCCACCGGAGTGTATATAGTGAAATAAAGCAAAAGCTTATGGCATCCATGTTACATCTCATGAAGCTTGCAGCGGGAGACTTAGCTACACTGGCTGAGCTTCCAAAAGTCTATACTTCTTCCCCCCTCTTCTTGAGCCGGTTGCACTTGAACTTAGAAGGGAATACCCCGCTTCTCGAGGAAAGAGTTGCTAGACCGAGGCATTAGAGTTACCAGGTTGGGGGAGGTTGTTTCTTTGTTACTTCTGAGGTGGGGAGCTACATATCACTTACACTGCATGGAAAGATTCATGGTCATTAGAGTTTGTGTATGTAGACTTGTTCTGATCTGGTTTATTGAGGAGTCTTGTCCATAGATTGGTGGAACTTAGAGGCTGTTAGGTTTTAAATCCACATCCCATTAAGGTTCCGACACACTAATAATCCAAAGGTCCGACAGAGCTCCAGACTACATTTTTATGAAGATAAGTTTAAAAGTCAACATTATTCTGACTTCTTTCCTTTTTCTTTTCTTTATTTTTGTTTTCACTTATTTTTCAAATAAGTGTTTGCTAAGGGACTAGCAAAGGTAAAGTATAGGGGAATGATGAATCCACGATTCATCGCCTTTATTCTTTTATTTTAGCTTCAATTTCTTAGTCAAACACCTGTAAATACCCATTAATTTCATAATCTTACCATTTTGCATGCATTTGTTAAAATTGCATTTTTAACACTTTTTGTACATAAATAAAAGAATAAAGAAGAAAAGAAAAAGAAAAGAAAAATAAAGGATGTAGTTATGCAATAAATACAGACTGACCCAAACCCCGAGAGAAGGTCAAGACTTGACCTGATCGACCAGGAATAAAGTAGGGGGAGATAAGGTTGTCTGTCAGAAAATCCAAAAATATCTTGTAAATACTTTTCATGTATATTTGTACAAAACTTACATTATTTTATTTGTACATAATTTGACCTCAAACTAATTATTTTTGTAAATAAAAGTTGTGAATAAAATTGTGTTGTAAATAATAAAAATATTTGTAAAATAAAATATTGTATATATTGCAAATAATTACACCCAGAAAAAGCCACAAAGAGATAATTGAAAAATCAATTCCGGCTCCATAAGGGCTCAAATCGAACCAAACTCACTTCCATAAAACTATAAATTAAATTATCTTTCAAATGGCTGTGGTTTTGTATTTTTTGGAGTTACGGTTAAAAAGTCGGTTTTCTGGGGTGTATTGTGCAGTTTACCCATTTATTTGTGTATATAATTATTAATATTTATTTTTACTTAATGTATATATTGTAAATATTGTTTTCATTAAAAAAAAAATATAAAAATTAAAAAAAAAATCTTTTATAAAAAAAAAAAAATTATTTCCTTATTTGTACTTATGTATATTGTATTATATGTGTATAATATATGTATACAATTAATTTCCCTAAATAAAAATGACCAAAAAAATTAATTGTCTCACATTAATTAATTTAATTTATTTAATTACGAAAATCATATGTAATTATTTAATTTATTTGATTTATTTGAATTTATTTGGTTTAATAACTTGCCTTGTATATATGATTTTATTCCACACCATATATGGCCACCATTAAGGTGGCCAATTGATTTTGAATTAATTTATTAATTTATTTAATTTATTTATTACGAAATTCGTTTTTAATTAATTAATTATTTTATTTATTTAATTATTTTATTAATCCATCCAATAAACACATTCCTTTTTTGTAAATATTTTCCTTTTTTGATTTTTTGCCTCTTTTTAATGGGCTCCTCCTCCCTCATTCACATTTGATCAATCTTTGGTGGAGAGGAGCCTAGTTTCCGAGAATTTTCTTGTTGAAAAGGGTCCTAGCCTCCGATCCAGTCACATACAGCGGCTTGAGCTTCGTCGAGGCGATCATGGCTCCCTTCTTCCCAGTGAACTCCAAGTGGCATCGCGAGAGTGACAGCAAGCGATCACCCTTGTTGCAGTGAGGTGAGGAGGTGTGTCCGATCCCCGAGGTGAGATCCACTCTTTCTTGTTTTTCTTAGGTAATCGTAGAGTTAGATCTTAGCGTAGGAGTAGTGAGTAATTTTTAAATTAAAAATCACAAAAATTTCCATCACTCTCTGATCCGCGTCCGACATCGATTTTTCATCTCATTTTCGTATCCCTCCATCTTCACATTCTACCTCACGCAATCTTTCACCTCCAGTCACGCACGGTGATCGGAGCCTCAGATCCATCTCTCACATTTCCACCGGATCTCCATCCATATTTCCTAGTATTGTGCATAAATAAAAAAATAAAAAAAAAATAAAAAAATCATATAAGGATTCTCCCTGTTTATCTCACAGTTGTTTTTGCAGGAAGAAGTAAAAAAAAAAAACAATAAAATTTTTGTTCTTCTTTGTGCCTCTAACATTCTGTTTTGCAGGAGAATAATAAAAAAAAAATTAAAAAAAAACCATACATTTTTTTTCTCTAACATTTTCCTGCAGTTTGAAAACAAAAAAAAAATTAAAAAAATTGGGGCGGCACTGTAGCCGCTCCCCCTCCTCCGCATCAGCGTGGGCCACCGCCGCACCTTAGGCTCCCTCCGCGGCTCGCGTGGCCGCTCCGCCGGCGGCGCCGCCTCCCTCCAACACCTGCCAGCGACACGCGACGGCGGCGTTCTCCTCCACGCTGACCCAGCCATCCTCCAGAGCAGCGGTTTCGTCCTCGCGCTCCCGCGCGTGTGGCGCCCCGCGCGCACCGCCGGTGCTTCCAGTCGCCTCTAGCGGCCGTCGCACCACTCCGCTCTTCCACGTCGGCGAACCGCGCCGCGCGGCCCAGCAGCGCGGGCGGCGCCGCCTTCAACCTCCGACGACGCGCCGTCCGTGCGCCCGCCTCCCCACGTCCTGCTTCACGCGGCAACCGCCGCGCCGCTCCAGTGGCCGCGACCCTCGTTGCGCCGCCGACGCGCACCATCCCCCTGCGCGCACCCCATCCTGCAACCAGGCACGGCCCCCCGCCGCAACATCACTATCTCCAGTGGCCGCGACCCCCTCGTGCCTCCTTCCAGAGCGCCGCCCCAGCGGCTCCCCTTCCAGTCCCACGTGCCCCCCGTGCTCGCGACCTCCGCCACCTCTCGCGCCGCCCGCGCCTTCCAGCGTCCTCCCGTGTCCGCCCCGCGCTCCTTCATCCGCGATCCTCTCCAGATCTGAGAAGAAGTAGTGGCGGCGGCTATAGCCCTTGTGCTCCTGTTTGTGAGAAGAAGAAACGAAGGAAGGCCTAGGTTTTGGCTTTTGTTTTTAAAATAAAAAAGGGAAATTACAAGTCAGCCCTTGGAAGATTCACTAATTACACAAACGCCCCCTCCAGAAGTATCATGTGCTAGCCATGCTCTTTACTGGGTAAATTTTATTTTTCACCTCGCATTAACTTCTTGTTATTTTATGGTGCAAAAACTATTGAATAATTCTATTTACATCCCTGTTGATTCCAGATCTTTAACTTGCTCGCTCTTTTTATTAAAATATATGTTATTCTGAGTCGAAAAATCTTGAGAAAATTTGTGTAGACTCCTGATCTGGTATTCTTCATTGTATAAAATTTTCGTCATTTTTCACTGCAATTTGCTATATTTAAAAATTCAAAAACATTGTCTTTTGTGTCTTTTTACTTGCCTACACCTTGAAAATTCATAAAAATTGAAAAAGTGTTTAAAAATTCCATAAAAATTTCTATAGGTGTATTTTGTTGTGCTTTATCTTCAAACCAATTTTTGTGCATTTTTCATTTACAAAACTAAAGAAAAAATTGCAAAATAAAAAAAAAAGATTGCGTGTGCTTTTCTTTATCACTTGTCTTCATTTGTTCTTATTCAAAAAAAAAATAAAAAAAATATAAAATTCAAAAACCACTAAAAAAATAGCTTTTCGGAAATTTGACTGCATAGTTTTTAAATCGTGCTCCTTGTGTTCGACCCTGGTCGCTATACCAGGTAAAAAGAATAGCGAAAGACCGCTTACATTTGTTTTCATCGATTTATCTTCTCTTAAGTGGTTTACAAATTTTTCTCGTTGACCGAATCCTGCGGTTGAGAACAACGACAACATTTGTGACATTATTTATCCTCTCTCGACCGTACGGAAATTTGGGAGTCGACCAAACCTAGATGCTAAAGGTTTGAATGAGCTCCAACCTTTGATTTTATGATGGCAAGTTTAAAAGTTACAATCAATCCACATTATTTCTTTTTCTTTTCTTTATTTTACTTTATGCACTTATATGCATAAGTGTTTGCTAGGGACTAACAAAGGCAAGTATGGGGGGTGATGAATCTCCATCTCATCACATTTATTCTTCTATTTTGGCCTTGAAGCCCTAGCTAGATGCATGTATATATCATTAATTTTATACAAAATAACATTCATTATTTATTACATAAACATTGTATAAAATACTTTAATTAATGCCAAAATAAAAGAGTAATGAAAAGAAAAGCAAGTAAATGAAATACTAAAGGTATTGACTGACTCTAAACCCCAAGACCTAGGTATCATGATGACTGGGTCGACTAAGAATAAAGGAGGGGAGATAAGGACCAAAAACACAATAAAAACCCTCATTTTTATTCTCCAATAAATCAGTTTTGGGATATATTTTGTTCTTTATTATTTATACCTTAAATAAATAAATTTTGTACATGAAATTGTAAATAAAAATACACATATTAATACAAAATTTATTTCACACAAAAATAATGCAAATTCTACTTTCTACACTCAAAACAAAAAGCCAAAACCTAAACTTCCCAGACCCATATCTTCTCCATATGAAATAAAAATTCATCAAAATCATCTTTATTTTTAAATAACTTTTTTATTAGCTATTTAGTGAATGTGTTTTCATTTAGTTTGGAATTAAGATGGAAAAATTAAGTTTTGAACCCCTGTTGTATAATATACTTGAATAAAATATTCATTTTATCTATTATTTATATTTTTCACAATTTTATATTTTTATACTTTTGTAAATATCATTTGTAGTATATGTTCATAATTAGATTAAAATAAAATAATTAAAAATAAAGTAAAATAAATATGTATTAAAAATACATAGATAGATGACCTATACAAATACATATCTAATACACATTATAATTAGTTAAGTGTACCAATAACTTCAAAAAATACAATAAAAATATATTTATATGTATTGAAATTAGGTATAAATATATAGATTACGTATATAAAATAATAAAATACAAACTACAATATAAAAATAAAGTACACGAAATATAGATGTAAATATACCTATATTTAAACTTGTAAAAAGTAACTCATGATAAATCAACTCGTAAACATCATATTAAAATAATACATAAAATAATAAATGTTTTTCATGTTTTAATCTAAAATTAATAAAAACGTTCATTATTTTATTTTGAATTAATAGTCTTTTTATTTTCTATTTTATCCTCTTTATGGCTGATGTAGACCAATGTGGAGTGATTCGACGTTGACCTCGGTCAACTGCTCACCCCTCCCAAGGCATCTTATAGGCCTACAACCTCCTCTCCCTTGATTTCCCCCCTTTATTCTTTCACTATTTTCAATCGAAGTCTTCTTGATTTTTAACCCTCGATCCTTGGACTTTCATGCTCAAACATCTTCTTGATCAATGAGCGTCTGGATCGAGCACAATCTTCGATCCATTCCCTCATGTACATAAACCTTCCTCTGTCCTCCATTCAAATTTAATATCCTTTAACCCCTTGAAATCCCTGAAGATCGTGTGGTGAAGCTTCATGGTAATATTAGGAATGCCAAAACATCTTTGGGCTGGAGGAAGAGGATCCTGGGTTGTAGATCCAAGCTCTGCCAGTCATCTCCATTATGAGCTCCGCTCCCAGCTCCTCTCGGTAGGTGAGTAGTTACTTCTTTGTATTTTCAATTCCTAGGCATAGTATTATGTTATTTTATGTTTCATTATTGTTAATTCCATTTTTTCGTTAGAATCCAATTCGTAGTTCGTTAGAACTGAGCTCGGAAGAACCTCTGCTCTGTGATATGACCACTCCTCCACCCGCCTTTTGCCCTCATTTCATTCCCCCCTCATTTCTCTACATCCAACACCGTCATTCCCCCTGATCTTGCTCAGATCAGGAGATCTGTTTTCCTCCTCTGACACATCGTTGGAGAACACCGCTTCGACTCATTTCTGCTCCATCCACACCCAGACCGAGTCCAGACCTTCGTTTACTCGTTTCCAAGCTAACCTTGTAGATCAATGGTCACTAGGACTCCTGTGGGGGTTTATTTTGTCTAAGACCAGGAACCAGGACCTCTCGACTTTCCCTAAGCTCTGAGGACCTTTTTGATGGTCCTTGAAACTTCCTGAGACCATCATGAGATGTGAGATGCTTCCTGGCAACTTTTCATCAGTGTGCAAGACCCCAAGGTTTTGAAAAAATGGCCAGGATGGTTGATCGAAGCTCGCATGCGCTGAGCTTCTTCCCAGTTCTCCCAAGCTATCTCTGAGTCTTTTGATCGAGCCCCGACGCCAGCCACATCAACCATTATCAGATCAATCTACACCTCCACCATCAGATCTCATCCAATACCTGAGCTCTAGATCCACGAAGCAGCATCAGGCGTTCCCAACATGACGTTTGTCAAGTGGAATTCTCCCATCCACTGGATCACGCCCCTAGGGGTACTTTTACTCGATACCCTTCATTTTCTAATTTCATTTTAGTGTGTAAACTTTTGTCTTTAGCGTAAAAGATTTTGTATATTTTGCATTTGGCCCCCTATACTTTCATTATTTATACTTAGGTCCAATCTATGTCACCTCACATGCCCGTGCATGTGAGAGGACAAGGTATTTTGCACATGAGACCTTGGGTTTTTTGTATTTCATTTTAGTCCAAAATTTTGGAATATGTGTAATATTTGCTGGATTGTTTACATTTGGCCTCAAAAACTTTGTATTAATTGGAAAAATACCCCTCTAGGTATATATTATTGGAATTATTTGGGAAATTTGTAGTTTTGGCCCCATACTTCTTTAATGTGCTCGGGTTTGGTACCAGGACTTTAAATATTTACAAAAATGTCCTTACTAGACTATATGTTCATTTTGTGGAATTTATTTTTATTAAAAATAGTTCGTGCCTTGAAAAATCGAAGAAAATTAGAGTAAATACCTTATATCATATTCTATCACATATGTATTTATTAAGTATTTTATCTTATTTGCTATATATTAAAAATAAAAAGTAGAGCTATTTTTCCCTTTCTAGCTTAGAATACAAAAAAATATAAAAATGCTTTGAAAATTTACAAAAAATTGTCTTTTATTTATTACCCTATTTTGAACCTATAGACTAAAAATCCCAAAAATTAGAAAAAGAAAAATACTAAAAAATTAAAAAGGCTCCAAAATCCTTGTAAAAATTTTAAAAAATCTAAAAAAATAAAAATATTTGTTTATATTTTTAAATTTTGAATATTATATTTATTAAATATAGAAAATAGTTTGGGAAATTGTTTAGATATATATCTATTTTCAAATTCCAAATCAATCTGGTCTATTTATTCTCGTCACTATTTTATCTTATTAGTTCAATTTAAATAAATTAATAATAATAAAATATAATAAAAAATACAAAAATATGAAAAAATATGAAAAGTCAAAAATATTTTATTTTTTTATTTATGATTATTTGTAACTAAATCCATAAATACAAAATCATATATCCTTATATAGCTATAGTTACTTATGTTATTTTTATAATTATTATCAAAATTAAAAATAAAAAAAATAAAATAAAAAAGATAAAATATAAAATATAAAAACATATAAAAACAAAGTTCCAAAAAAATAATTAAAATCCACAAAAATTCAAAAACCTCAAAAAGCTCAAAAACATTTATTATCTTTTTTAGTCAATTTTTGTTGTCTATCCCCCATTCTCCATGTGTTTGACACATTATTGCATTTGTCCACTATACATATGTTATTGTATGGATATAATAAATGAGTTCACTCTTTCTTGTATTTATTTATCTTTACATTATATGGGTTAATTGTTGATTGACCTAGGATCTCGTGAGAGGTTGGCTCTGTGACATTTTATCTTCACTCTCTGTGAGGATATTACCTTAGAACCTCGTAAGATCCTTGTCATCGGCCTTCTAAGTATAATATAATTCCAATCATAGAAACCATTATATATGAGACAATTTTGTGTCACCTCGGTCCCATGGTATGGTGATATAGTTAATTATCTTATTTCCAAGAAGATCCTGCATGATTAGTCGAGGATTAGTGTTCATAAGTTCTTATCAGACATACATTTTACCAGTGAGAGGATCCTCATCTATTCCATGATTGAGCATGTTGCATCTAGAGGAGGTTTATATCTCAGGAGGAAATTACTGGTGTTCTAAAACATTGTCATAAAATTGAAGATGGTGGACACCATTATAAAAGAGAATGCCAGCTAAAGTGCTTCAACGTGGCCTTTCGAGGCCAACACTCTTGAACGATGCAGTCAAATATGTAAAAATATGTACTGACTATCAAATAATGGGTGGCACAATCAATTCGAGAGATACAATGCCTCTAAAATACAGTAAGATATCAGACGTATTTGACGCATGGGGCATTTACTTTATGGCTTTGTTCCCTAATATCCAGAATTTTTAATACATCCTGTTGGTCGTTGATTGTGCGAGCAGTTGGGTGGAGGATATCCCCACTCAAGCTGCAGATTGTCAGACCATCTGTTACTTTCCCAATTTCCCAAAGGATAATATTATTTCATGGCTCGGGATACCAAAATTTTGATATCTGATGGGGGAAGCCACTTTGTGAACAAAGGGTCAAGAAACTGACCAAAGAGTACGACATTGAACATCTTGTTGTTGCGTCATACCACCCACAGTCTAATGGCTTAGATGAATGTTCAAAAGGGAGTTAAACACAATTGTACAGAAACTTGTACGACCTAATAGGAAGAGCTGGTCACAACTTCTCGATTCAGTTCTTTAGGTTTACTGCCATACGTACAGGTCTCCTCTCCTCGTTTATGGCAAGACATGTCATCTTCCCATAGAACTAATTCATAAATCATTGTGGGTATTGAATATTTGTAACTTGGATTCCAAGAAAGCCGGAAAGAACGAAAAAAGTTAATTTGAATCCCATGCTAGAATTTAGAGACTATGGGTATGACAACATCCTAATGTAAAATGAGAAAAATCAAGAAACGACACGATAAGCACATATGTAGGAAGACATTCGAGCATGGGAAGAAGGTGTGGTTGTTTGATGCAAAGTTGAAAATATTTCTAGGCAAGCTGAAGAATAAATGGACATGGTTGTTTATAATAAAAATTGTGTGACAACAGAAGCCTATCGATATTTGAATTGCCGCCTGACACACAACCTTTTGTGGTGAACAGACAACTACTAAAGACATACCTAGAACTTGATATGTTCTTGTCTGTCGTGATTCAAACCAAGTGATATTTAAGAAGATCTTAAAGAGGTAGATGGATCAGATATTTAAGATCAAAATAAAATAAAAAATTATTTTCCTTCATTTCTTCTTTTCCTCTTCTCATTTCTAGTTCTTCAAAAAAGCATCTGTCCCTTTCTTCATTGTTATACTTTGGATATGTTTCATCCTAAGTATTGGGGGATGAGTACCCTGAATTGTTCATTCTTTAATCTCTCACACATCTCACAAGTTGTTGATATTCCATTTATACATAGGTATATCTTACTCTAAGTATAGGGGAGACAAGTTGAGACGATGATTTTGTAAATTCCCACTTGACCCTCCCTACCTTGTATATAATCTTCTATACTTAGGATTATTTGATCTTAAGTATAGAGGGGATAGCTAACTTCTCGCTATTTTTTATTCAGTCATTGTAATACAGACTTTCCTATACTTAACACGATTTATGTCTTCCTTTTCTCTCTAACCTATGAGAACATAGCTCAGGCTAAGTATATTGTGTTTGTATATACGTTGTATATACTTTAGCCATAACTCGTACTTTCGTATTTTAAATAATATAGATAATTAATAAAATTTCAATACACATCAATTTTTTGAATTGCATTTTAATAAATAGATTCAAAATGTTTTGAATAATTATTTGAAAAATGGTTGAAAAATGTCTTGAAAAATCTTTAGAAAATTATTTGGAAACTTTTGCAAAATGTTTTCTAACTTTGATAATAACTTTTTGTTTGCAAAAATCTTTTCATTTGTTTGAATAAAATGTTTGAAATTGGTTTTTAAATAATTTGGAAAATGTTTGTAATTTTTTTTAAAAAACTATACATAATGTTTGGAAAATCATTGCAACAAGGTTTTTCAAATTTTGGTAATTGATTGTAAAATTGCTTGTAAAATTATTTGCAAAAATAAGTTTTTAAAATGTTTATGAAAATGATTTCAAATGTTTTAAGAACCTTTTGTAAATAATAATTCAAATAAAAGTCCTGATAAAAGTTGTATAAAACCATTCATAGTACTTGTAAATAATCTCTAGCATTCAACTTGTAAATTCCTAATTTAAAAGATACCTTAAATCTTGTAAATATAGAAGAACTCCAATGTAAATGTCTACATAGATTTCTTTCACTAACCTTTATCAAAAACCCCAAAAATTTCAAAATCCAAAAACCCTAAAAATTTCGAAACACACACATAAAATCCAAAAATTGGAGCTTGGTTGAACCCTAATCCACTTAAGCACATGAACCTTAGAGGAACTGGATTTGAGTCGCTTTAGGTATGCTAGGCTTTTGAGACAACGAGACTATGTTCATATGTCATCTTGACTGCCTATGTAGAATATTTCAAGACACATGCATGACTTTTGTCGATAGTGACCCAACTTGCACGCCTACACCCTACACTTTGATCAACTCATTTGAAGTGGTAGAAGGCTAGATTTGTCGGCATGAGACACAAGCGAATGGAAACATACGAAGTCACAAATATGTGGCTATTGTACCCCAATCCGATCCAGTAGTGACGAGAACCAATGACAAAAGGTTGTGGGTTGCGATAGTGCTTCAAAAATGGATAGTCTAACGGCTCAAGAGGAAAAGGTCCTTATGTAAATGCTACTATAAATTTTATTCAAAAAATACAAAATCAAAAACTCACAAAATATAGACGGACAAAAATCAAATAAAAATATGTTCTTGTCAGAGTTTGTACATATGTATTCAATAAGCAAGCTTGTGCTTCAAATCCAAAGTATTCATGGGGGAGGGAGGGAAATAAAGTAAGGAAAATCTATACATGGAGGAGTGAGAATATACAAGGATCAAGAAGGTTTGTGACGGACCTTCTTGCGGGAGTGAGGGGGTGGGAAGTATACACATGTGTCACTGTCAAAATCGTTCTCAGAAGAATAATAGTGAGGAGTAGGGAACATCCAACGAGGGTCGACATATGGCTGCTTTCTCAAATATGGCTTCAAAAGAGCCAAACCGAGCTCACTCATATAGATCACCTAATCCGGACCTGATGAAGACTCCTCAGAAAGTTCCTCTTCTGGTACGTTGAAGGTAACTTTCTTAGCCAATTTTCTAGAACCTGAAGCATCAAGAGGAAGAGGAGAGTGATACGTCTCGAGGAGTTTGGGGAAACACCTCGAGGAATCAATACTCTTCTTCTTCTTACCAGATGACCGACTAGAGGATGGAGCAATCGATTTATCAAGATTGGTCAATTTGGTCCCAGTTGTCTCTTTTGGTGTAGGTCGTGGATGTAGTGAGGTGCTGACTAGAGGTTCATCATCAGATGAGTCACCATATGCATTGTAATACTCCTGCAGGGTCAACACACGTCTATGGTAAGGCATAGTGTTCTCGGTTGGCTTGACATTGATTTGCTCACGAGTCGGATCATCTAAAAAGTCGAGGAAATTAGAAATGATCATGTTAGA
Source organism: Ottelia alismoides (assembly GCA_037367405.1). Classification (NCBI taxonomy): domain Eukaryota; kingdom Viridiplantae; phylum Streptophyta; class Magnoliopsida; order Alismatales; family Hydrocharitaceae; genus Ottelia; species Ottelia alismoides. The sequence continues at coordinate 93,849 of JAZKJV010006713.1, read as the reverse complement.
CTCCAGAACAGCTTCTAGTTGTGAGTCCTCTATAGAAGCTGTCACGGTGGTGGTGATGCAAGCAGTGGTGGTATGGAGGTGTAGGGAGTCTCTGAACCAATGATCGTCTGGACAGTTGGTATCTCAGGTGTAGTAGAGAGACGGGACTCAACTGTCTCTCGAAAGTCACGACTGTCTGTGACTGTACAGGTTACCTTGGAATATTGTGTGTCCTCAAAGATCGGGTGGGGTCGAAGTGCTCCCAATGTAGTGAAATCGATCTCCCGAGTCTCACAATTTATAGTTGCCTTAGACAAGTCTAAGAACAGCTTCCCAAGAATGATCGGAGACTGGGTGAACTCTCCTCGGTGTTCAATGTCAATGATCGTGAAGTCCACATGCAATAGAGCACCTTAGAAAGTAACTATGACTGGAATGGTTCCTCTCGACCGTTTAATGGATCGATCTGCCAACTGAATGATCTCTCTTGACTTCTTGGCAGATCCTAGTTTGAGCTTGGCAAACACAGAGGTCGAGAGGATATTAATCGATGAGTCACCATCGATTCTTGCATGGGTGAATGTGGTATCTTTGATTTCACAATCAAATGTAGGCAATCGCTTTACTTTGCGGCTCTTGGTTTGTCAACCTATCATCAAAGATGTGGCCATAGACACTATATGTCTCTCAACCCTTGTTATCTTATTGCCCGACCTTTTAAGCATCAATTAATTCTCACAAATCTTTTAAGGTCGGGAAAGTGTTCAATGGCTTTATTAAGGGAAGCTTAAAAATCAACTTTCTATCCAGTGCTTCCCTACCTACAGGATTTGAGAAAGGGTCGAGGGTTTGGGGGGGAAGGGGGGGGGGAAGATTTTTTCCCTATCGAGCTATATATATGGACGAGATTCTCACTCTCAACAGATTCTCCACGCGTTGGGCTCTTCCTATCGTGGCGGGAATAGATGTCAAGACCCTACCGCTTTTCGCTCGAAGGCGAGCCATACGAGAGTGAGTAGAATTCAGTCATTATATAAATCGTCGGGGGGCTTTTGGGCCAGGGGGAGGAGTCCAAATAAATGGACATGGAGGAACCATCATTGATGGATGTTGCACATGACACGAGAAGTTCTACTCTCCGAGAAGTTGCTTACTATCCGGAGAAGGTGCCAGATCCGAGTGACGCCAAGTATTTTTTTAGATCTTTTCCTTTTTCAATTTATTTGATCTTTTTAATAGGTGAATGAGGACTAGGAGAATGTACAGACTCAAGTTTTGAAGGAAAGTGGTTGGTAGAAGAGGGAGGTACAAGGGACTCCAGCTGTACATGACGTGTGGTCAACCCGGTGTCTTCAAGGTTTTCAAAATTCAATCCTTAAAATCTATGATCCACATTTCTAACTGGACTTTTGATCGGTCTACAAATGTCATCCTCCAATAAGTTCTAATAACATTTCATGAGAGAAGTCTGCACAATTGGAGGATACTGCTGAGAACTCGGGCTCTTATACTCAACACACCTGAACTCATGCGTGTAATGCTGAATTGAGTATGGCCCATCTGTATGGCAGATGTTGGTCGGAGCCTCATAAGGTGGAGTCAGTAGACAGGAGGTCTATAGATCGGTCTCATGAGTTCAATCCCCTGTATGTGTCGGCTCTTCGGATGGGTGATATGAATGTTGGTCAATATGGACTTGATCACTTAGGTCAATCAAGTTAGAAAGATAATGTAGTGTAGGCCTCTCCATTCGGTTTGTTTGGTAGACCGTGTTATACCCAAAGGTTAAGTCAGGATGTGTATAGGTCAATTGTTGTCTGGTCCCAATTCGAGGTGAAAATGATGTATGTGGGGTCAACTGATTCTGCCAATCATTCATCTCAGTAGCGGCTTGCTCTTTGGTTTGTTCCTTAATTCCAGCAAGAGGATGAGAATATGGTGGGTCAATCAAGGGTGGTTGTGGGTCAGGGGTGTAAGAATGTGGGGTAGGTGAGACGAAAGAAGAAGAAGTGGAGAAATCAGTCGAAGTTCTGACTTAGCGATCAGGGTGTGGGTATGAGGAGGAATAAGAGGGTGGAGATGATCGGAATAATGTTGAGGAAGAGTGACATGGATATGGTGACCAATATTCTGACATCTTGGAAGCGAAATGGGAAAATGAAGCGGATTGAGGAAGAAAGTGTGCAAGTGCACCAAATAACACTCAAACAAACAAACACAAGAGCAAACCCTGAGTTCACCTACTCAACACAGTGAGGATCGTAAAAGTCTGACAGTTTATCTTTTCAGTTTTAATTAGGTGATAAATCAATGTATAAGTCCAATTACGCAAGGCTTGGAAGTAGGTTTTGGGAATTATCCTAGGGATGCGTCTTCACCTCTCAACAATCACAATAGCCAAGCATACAATGAGGGTTTTGCTCTCCCAAAACAAGTGTTAGTTTTAGTCAGTTTTTTTTGTATCAACTCTGATTAGCAGTCCCAATTTTAAGTTTGGTTATCACTTGATTAGTCCACCAAACATAGCACGCCTAACGATCAGTCCCGACTTTCTTTTAACCTAAGTTTCAAAAACCAAGGGGAGGGAGTCGAGAAAAACCGAAGCAAATAGTGAAATCAATGATGCATGCTCAATTCAGGAGACTCACAGTGATCCTCACGCTCGACATGTAGGATACAAGGCAAAGATCAAATTTTATGCTATATGATGCAAACGAGAAAACCGTTCCTAGACAGGCAGTTCTATTAGCGAGTAATGAACAAGTTCAATTTGATTAATAGCCCTGCGGTCTAAGTGCGTCTCATTAAATGTGATGTGTGATCCTAAAAATTACGAGCACAAGCAATAAAGATATTCTAATAAAATATGCTATAAGAGCCGCGAGTGCAAGTCCTATTCTATGTCAATCAACCACACGATCATGAACGGGTCAAACGTCCAGTCCTGATACAAGCGCGAACTCTCAAACAAGAGCCGTTGTAAAAGTGCGAATTACCTAAATTATTACAAAATGATAATCATAAAAAATACAAAAATTTTCTCGAAAATAAATTAAATATCTTCGCTCTTCAGCAGTCGGTGCTCGTCGCGTCCGTCGACCTCCGATGCACTCCAAGTCCACAGGACCCTTGTAAGGAAAATAAAATTTATGTTAGAGAGATAAAAACAAAATATATACAAAAAATTGAAGAGAAATAATTGAGAGGAAAACATATTAATTACAAGGGCTCGGTGATCAGACTACCCGAGCAAATGAAAATATAAATCTAATTTTTTAAATTAATCCCTAAGTCGTTTGCCTCCCCGACAACGGCGTCATCTGACGAGTCGCTAAATATGATGTTTTAATTTGAGCACATTGTAGTATGTGTACTTAGTGAATCGATAAGAACCAAGAGAAGATCTCCGTGAAAAGTGTCTCGGCTTTAATTTATATCCCAGGCAAGTCCGGTACAAAACATAGGAAGGAATAACTTTAGGTTAATTCAAAAATTTAGATCTATATTTTCAATGCATATTTTTTATATTTTTTATGCAAAAAGAATGCAAAATGCACAATGCGGATGAATTATGTTAATAAGAAAGCACACAACTTATCCAAATTAATTTTATGACAAAATTAGTCCAATTTAGCCAAATTATATTTTTCCAGAAAACTTAATCCAATGATGAATGCAACATATGTTTTTTTTGGAATTTTCAAGGTTAAAATGCAACAATTAAAAATGCACACTTTTTATGGATTTTTTCACAATTTTTCACACAAATGTAATTAAAAAATGTTGAAAAATATACAGGAATTAAGATATGATGCAAGGAACCTATAGTAAATTTTTTAGATTTTTTTGACAAAATTTGAATTTTTATGGATTTTTTAATGGGAACAGAGTGACAGTGAGTAATTAATTCCTAATAAATCCAAATTATCAAATTACGTAAAGAACTTATTATCACAAATAGGTATTTTTATGTGGAATCCAAGAGAGTTGAAATTTCATAAAAATATGATGTGTGGATTTAATTAAAAATTATTTACTAAAAACACTCCATAATTTACTTAAGACGCATGACAACTATATTTTTAATGAAATTTGGATAGTACTTCAAGCACATGTCAAGGCATCATTCCTGATTTTTTTACAATTTTTTGAGCAACCGTGAGTTAGATATGAATTTATGGGTCCAGATTGGGTAAAATATGAACTTTTGCACTTAGACAATTTTAATTAATTATCTAAAGTCACAAAAATATAGATAAATAATCAAACTGTATACAATTAGTTGCTCAACATCATGCTATTTTTCATTGAAATAAAAGATGTAATAATGAAGTCCAAATTAAAACATGAACACATAGTTGTCTATGCAATGCTGAAATTAAACTTAAACAACACAAATTGTCCACGGAGACACTTTTGTAATTACAGAAACATATGGGTAAAATGTTGAAATTTTTACAAAAATAAAAAATTAAAAAAAGACCTCCTCTTCTTCTTCTTCGTAGGTAGGCGTGACCTGGAAGAACGGGGGCGATGGTTGCTGCTCCCTCTTGTTTTTTTAGTTTTTTTATTTTTTTGTGATTTTTTTGTGACTAAGTTTTTATATTTTTTTGTTCTTTCTTAAACAGAGAATAAATATGAACATATACAAAAGGGGGAAAATGGTAAAGGGGAGTGATGAAGATGATGAAGATGGTGGTTATGGTGATGGTATGATGATATAGTAGTATAATATACAAAACAAGGGAAAACAAATGTTAGATAAAATAAAATAACAAGAGAAATATAAAGGAATACTTACCTGATGTTTCCGGATTTGTTGAGCAGCTACGTTGGACTCCTGTCATCACCTCGATCCGATTGGCGAAATAAAAATCGAAGAAGCTACGCGAGCTCGATAGGGAACTCGTGACGTGGAGTGGAGCTACGCGGATCTCGCCTGAAAGAGGCCGTCGCTTGAGGAAGTTGATTCGCCGCTGTCACCAACAAAACACTCCAAACCTCTCCTTTTTCTATTAGAATGGCAGATAGGAAAAAAATGTGCATGTGGAAATGAATATAAAGAGAAGATAAAGGGAGGTTAGAATGGTGGTGGTGTGGAATGGGAAGTTGTATTATTGGTGGAGTTGAATGGGAGGTTGGATGAAGAATATGGAGTGGAATGAAGGTTATTAAAAATGATGGAGTTGGATGGAAGTTGGTGGTAGAAGAGAAGTTATTGTAGAGAATAGGAAATAAATAAAAAAATAATAAATACATAAAGTAGGTTAATAAAATATAATAAAAATAAAGAGAAGAAAAAGAGTGGAGAATTTCCAAAAGAAGACAAACAACATGTAAATTTTTTTGTTTGGTTTTCTAATTTATATATTTTTTGTCTTTTTAATAAGAGATATGTACAACAAAAAAATACAATAAAATACTAGAATCAAAATATAACACAACGATTATGTTTTTTGATTTTTTAGTAATTAAGAAAGATAAAATAAAAAATGAAGAAAGAATGAATATATACATAATATACAATGTACATCAAGGTCCCAAAATCCAACTTTTGCAAATGAGCTCTGATTTTAATGAAACCCCTTGTGTTGGATAGATAATTTTCTAACTTGAACTTTAAAAGTGAGTTTGATGAATTTGGAGTTCATACGGATCGGGAATTTGGCCGGGAAGTTGGACTTTATGACTTTTTCTCTTTGAGATCTAAGAGCATTTATTTGAGATGAAATTTATTTTGTATTTTTGTATTTTTATATACATTTTTATAAACAAGTTAGATAAAGAATTAGCCAAAAAGGAGTTGAAATGAAATTATTAAAAATACATGAATATTTGGGTTATTTATAGGTGAAAAACTCCTTTACTTTTTCGACTTTTTATTGTTAATTTATTCTGTACAGTATAATATACATTAATTAGTATGTTTTATTTACTAGAGTCATTTTGTTAATTTATTGAATTTATATACATTTATCTGAGATTTTGCTCAGGGATTTTGCTAAGATCAAAATATTGAGATGATGAATCACAGATTCATCAGTGAGCATATAGCTGGATGACTTGGCTACACTAGTCAAGCATCCTAGGATAGGTAGCTACATAGTCTACCATCCATTCTCTTTTCCATCTCCTCTGCTTAAGCCAGTTGCACTTGAACTTAGAAGGGAATACTACGCTTCTCGAGGAAAGAGTTGATGGATTGGGGAATTAGGATCACCATACTGGTGAAGACTAACTCTTTGTCACTTAACCGAGAGGAGATACATATCACTAACATTGTACAAGATAGAATTATAGTTATAAGGGACTCGTATGACTTAGACTTGTTCTAACCTTGATATGGAGGAGACTTGGGCTGAGTTTTGTGATTCTTAGAGGTTGTTGAGTTTCAAGACCGATTTCCAATAAGGTTTCGTTCAAACTTAATTTCCAAAAGGTCTAAATGAGCTCCAAACATTGGTTTTATGAAGATAAGTTTAAAAGTTTAAATCGATCCAATTTATTCCTTTATTTCTTTGTCTCCTTTTTCTCCACTTATTAGAATAAGTATTTGTTAGGGACTAGCAAAGTCAAGTATAGGGGGTGATGAATCTCCATTCATTACTTTTATTATCTCATTTTATCCTTAAATCCCTAGTTAAATGCATGTAAACAATATTAAATTTCACAATATATTGTAAATATTGTAAAAATACATTGATTAATTCCAAAACAAAATAATAAAGGAAAGAAAAGGAAAAGAAATGAAATACCAAAGGTATTAGATGACCCTAAATCTCGAGAACCAATCATCATAATGACTTGATCGATAAGGAACAAAGTAGGGGGAGATAAGGGCCAAGAATGACATAGAAACCCTAATTTTAAATCCAACAATAATAGGTTCTGGGGTCTATTTTATTTTCCTATTTTTATAAGTCAAATTTATAAACTTTGAACATGAATATTGTACATAAAAATATAAATAAAAAATAAAATTTATTTCATTTAAAATAATGCATAGTGTGCATGAGACAAAGAATAAAAAGCCACAGAGAAAAATTTACAGACATGTATCATCTCCATACAAACTCAAAATTCACCAAACTCATTTATTATGCATAAAATTAAGTTGTCTATTTAGAAAATGTGGTTTTATTCAATTTGGAGTTAAGATTCAAAAGTTGGCTTTGGGCCCTCATTGTGCAATATACTTATACAAAATATTCAATATATTTATTCTTTATATTTTTCCATTTTTCTTATATTTTTATAAATTTGTAAATATTTTTAAAAATACATGTAAAAATAATAAAATTAAATTAAATCATCAAAAATAAAAAAAAATAAATAATATTCTTTAATATATATATATGTAAAGAATACCTATGATATACATATATATTACATATAATTATTCAAGTAAATAAATAAATTCATAAAATAAAATAAAAACATATTCATATGTATTTAAATAATTTATAAATATAAAAATTGTGTATACAAAATAATACAATATAAAATACAAAATAAAAATAAAATACAACATATAAATAGGTAAATATACATATAATTATACATGTACAAAATAACACCTAATAAATTCACTTGTGAAAAATAACAATCATAATAAAATACTACATAAAATAATAAACATTTTTTTATATTTTGAGTTTTATAAAGTTAGATCATTAATTATTTTATTTAGAATGGTTTTTGTTCCATGATTTGTGTCCTTTTCTATGTCGATGTTAATAAATGGGGAGTGGGTCAGAGTTGTCCTCGATCAACTCCCCCCCCCTCATAGGATTGTGTCCATAAAACGCACGTATCCTCGTTTCTCACCATTTTCACGATTGAGGTTTGCATCTTCTTGGCTTAATTCCTTATTGATTTTTCTTCCTCGATCGAAGCTCTTTCATGCTCGCATCATTCATTGATCAATGGATCATTGAATCGAGTCGGGTCCTTAGTCAAATGATCTCTTGTACATAAACGAAGCTCCTCCCCCATTTTTGAACTAGATCCTTCTTTGACCCCTAAAACCCTCAGATCCCTTGTCAAACGGGTTGAGCTCAGTGAGAATGAGATCCTCGTTGATTTGTAGCGCGCAAGAGGAGAATTGATCCAAGCCCTTGTAGGACCTCTAGTAGATCTCATTGCACTCCCCGCCATACTACGTTAGGCAAGCCTTCATTTTCTTGCTTTTTCGATTCCTACCATTAACAATAAGGAAGTGTAGCTTTTTGTTTTATTTAATTTCATCTTGTATTCCATAAAATACCAAATCGTATTTCGTTGGAGCTAGTGCTCCGACCACTATTTCCTATCCCATTCAATCACCCTAACCATGCTTAGGTCAGGAGATCATGGTTTCAACCTCCGCCGCACACTGGAGATCGTCACCTCGCTCCATCTCCATCCAATTTTGGCCCCAAAAGACTCCCAGACCTGTCGTTTTTGTTGTGTAAACTAATCATGTCGGTCTGGAGTGTTAAAGGCTTCTATTGAGGCGATACTAAAGTCGGAGGAGAAGCTTCAGATCACTAGAACTATTTGAGCCACCACGACACCATTGACATGTCCTGGAGCACATTCTCCTAGGGATCTATTCCGACCATCAAGAAGATGGGAGAAGGTCAGATCCACCTAGGAGTGATGATCGGAGTCCAACGGAGTGTGTTCTTCCCTTGCTCTTCCAAGTCATCTCCCCATCATTGGACGAAGAACACCACAATTTGGAGGCATCAACGGAGCATGCATCTTTGGATGAAGTCACCCATCACTATCAGATCCAACGATTGGATCTAATCCTCCCGTCTAACGTGAACCGGTATCACACTACCTAGAGTGAAGAACACACTCCGTTGAAGGGAAGAACACACTCCCTAGAGTGATCCAACAATTTGGAGGGGTTTAATTGGATGGAAGCAGGCATCGTTGGATGAAGTCACCCATCACTATCAGATCCAATGATTGGATCTAATCCTCCCATCTAACGTGAACCGGTATCACACTACCAAGAAGTGACAAGTGGCGAGTGATCTTATCTCCACCGTCACAAGCGTACGTAGGGGTATTTTGCACACTCTACCCTCGTAATTTTGTTTTTTATTTTTAGTCCATAAACATTCATATGTATTTCAATAGTTTATATAATATTCATATTTTGAACCTTGCATTTAGTTTATTTGAATTTATGTCTAGTCAAGGTTGCAGAAGTCGGCAGTTGGTACTCGGTCGGCAAGGTCACTGACTAAGGATTAATCGGCAGTCGGGAGAGTAATCAGATTTAGTCGGGCATTAGGCGATTTTGATTTTTTTAAATTATTTTTAGTATATAAATCAAATTTTAATATATATACTATCAATTATCTTCATAATTTTAGCAAATTTAATATTTTCAAGAGCCTAAGAAATTATAGCAAGAGAAGGAAAAATGAAGGAAGTTAAGATCAAACATTCAAAATGTTTGGTACATAACACTAGCAAATATTCAAAAACACATACACCATGTCCAAAAAAATAATACAAGTAAGAAGGAAGACAAGTCAATCGAATCAATCTTCAATGTCATTATCCAAGTCCATCTCTTCTTCTTCTTCGTCGTCGTCGTCGTCGTCATCATCATCATCATCATCATCATCATCATCATCTTCTTCTTCTTCTATATCATCAAGATGTAACTCCTCGTTCTCATTCATCGGCATAGCATTGGAGCTCGAAGATGAAGCTCCCTTGCTACAGTCAACTTGCTGGCTCCTTCTCGGTTCCAAATTCTCTTCAGCACCACTAGCATGTGCTACAGCCCCCCATGTCAATCCAGAACCTGGAAAAACCTTCTCATCATGAGCATCAACACCTCCAGTCCATTCAGCCATGTATGCATGATAACGAGATGAGAGAGGATCTTTTTCTTTTTCAACTCGACGTTCCCGCAAGTTTGAATTGAAACGAACATACACAAGATCATTCAGCTTCTTCGTCTCCAATCTGTTCCTCTTCTTTGTATGGATCTGAACATCAAAATACAAATTTTTAATTTATATCAATTACTATGTTATAGTTTACTATTAGTAATAAAATTTGGTGGGTGGAATGAAGTCATTACCGAGTCAAATGTACTCCAGTTACGCTCACATCCGGAGGATGAAGACGTCAAGCTCAAGATCTTGATGGCCATGGCTTTCAAATGAGGCGTGTCATCTCCATGGTTATACCACCAATTAGCTATTTAAATAGAGAATTCATCAATATAATTATACTCTAATATTTCCAAAGAAAGAATTGTCCAGTAGATAAAAATACCTGGGTCATAATTGTTGTCATTTGTCATCCTCTGTCTCACAGCTAAAGGCTTGCCAAAATCACCACGACCAAGTCTGTATGATGGAAGCTCGCTCCTGGTAATTGCATCTTGTACATCCAAAACTGGATAAAATCTTTTCATGCACTCCTTAAACCCTCTCCTCACCACAACATCCGGATCACCATGACACTCGGTGTAGAAGAAAAATGGGTTCAAGTAATAAGCTGCTAGATGCAATGGAGTATCGAGCCTCCCTTTGGTCTTGGAGGTAACAACATCCACAAAAAATTTGTAAGATGACTCCACGCCATTGAATGATGCAATTATCTGTCGTTTGGCATCTTCAAGCCCTCCGTACACAAAGCCCATGGATGGACGTCGATCTGCATCAACAACACGTAATAAACGAACCAATGGAGTGAAAACTCGGACGACGTGTGCAATGTGGTTCCAAAATGTAAGGCTGAATACAATAGAACTCGCTGCTTCTCCCTTCTTGGTCTTGTACCATTTGAAGTTCTGCCACTCTTCTGAGGAAAACATCAATCTAAGCTTGTCTTTCTTCTCATTCAGGCTCTCAAGAGTAAGAAAAGTTATTGCAAATCTTGTTTGCCCAGGCCTTGCAATGTCTCTCTTGTTAGTGAACTTGCGCATCAAGCTTAGAGTTTCAGTGTGAGAGTATATAAACACCGTAAGCTTCTTAGCCTTTGTGATTGCACTCCTCACCTTCGTCTCTTTGCTTATCTCCTCCAAAGCAAGATCAAGGGAGTGTGCGGCGCATGGAGTCCACCAAATCTGTGGATATTTGGTGAGCAACAATCTTCCCGCTGCTACATTGGCAGATGCATTATCCGCCACAATCTGAACCACATTGTCTATGCCCACTTCATTAAGACACTCATCCACCAGCTGGAAGATGTATTCCGCAGTATGTGCCTCATTTGAGGCATCTATGGACTTCAAAAATGAAGTTCCCAAGGTGAAATTAACACAAAAATTGATGATGCTTCTTCCACGCATGTCCGTCCATGCATCAGTCATCAAAGAGCATCCTGTCGACTTCCACGTATCACGATGACATTGCAAGTCATCGTGCATTTTCTTCACCGCATCCTTCAAAAGTGGACCACTAAACTCATACCCTGTCGGAGTCTTTAGTTCAGGCCCATACTTCCCAATCGCCTCCACCATCTGCATGAATGGCTTCGTTGTCAGTGCATTAAAAGGAATCGCTGATGTATATGCCCAGTTGGCTATATACGGGATGACCCTATTACGATGCTCTTTGGAAAATGCATATTTTATGGTCATCTGACGCGATGGACCTTCCAATGCGAGATTCTGCTCCAACGAGTCAGATACTCGTGATCTCTTCACCGAACCCGCATCTCCAGTTATATCAACATCCTCTCTCAGCTCTTGAACATCAGCGGCTTTCTGGCTCTTCTTCCTTGCAACGTCATCAAGATATGTGATCATCTTCTTCTTCGTATCTTCATCCACCTTGGGACATGCAGCCACGTTGCCTCTACGGTGTGCTAGATGTTGCTTGAACCGATACACACCTCCCTTGATAACCTTCTTGCACAATCTGCAAGTAATTGTATTCGGATCTGTACGGTTCGAAAGATAGCCATATTGCCATGTAGGATCAGTTGATCTTGGTGGCACGTAAAAAGACGAGTCGCTACCAGAAGCGACGTTCGCGGGAGGTGTATCCATCTACATAGTCACAAACTCACAAATTACTAATCATCAAACACAAAGCTTACCAAACTTAGAAGAGAAAATATATCCTAATTCCTAACAATAAAATCTAAGATCATCTTAAGCAAATCTAAGCAATAACATGTTATTAACATCTAAGATCAACCTAAGAAAAATTTTTTTTGAAGAAAACCTTGACATAAAAACATCTAAGTACAACAATAACATTGATCTTATGTGCTAACAATAACATTGACAATGTGACATAAAAACATCTAAGTACAACATTTGAATGTTATTTGCTAACAATAACATTAACCTAAGCAAAAACAAAAAAATTGAATGTTATATGCTAACAATAACATTAACGTATTATTATTTACTAACAGTAACATTAACATATTATTATTTGCTAACATTAAAATTTGAATGTTATTTAACATCTAACATCTAACATCAACCTAACATTTTATTTTCTAACAATAGCATTAACATATTAACCTCTAAGTTCAACATCATTAACCTAAGAAAATCAAAGCTATAAGCCTATAACATCTAACATTGTTGTTTGCTAAATCAAAGCTAATTAAATCAAAGCCTATAAGCCTCTAAGTTCAAAATCATTAACCTAATCAAATCAAAGCTAACAATAACATCAAGTTATCAACCTAAATAAAAGAGGGAAAAAAAGGCAAAATAAAACCCTAACCGTTAACGGCGAGAACGAGGGGGTAGCACCGGAGGGCCGGAGGCGGCGAGATGGCGAGGCTGGGAGCAGTGAGGCACTGCGGGCAGTGCCGGCGAGGGGGTGCACCGGCGAGGCGGCGAGGCAGGGGATTCTGGGAATCGCGCGCACAGGAGGCACTGCGGGTGGGGGGTCGACAAAAGAACCCTTCGCGTGAAGGGTTACTGTTAGACAATAACCCTATATTTCAAAGCTTGGATCCCTGGTCGGATCTTCCATGTAGAAATCGGCCGCCTAAGCGGCTGACTAACCCGACTAAACGCCAGACTAATCGGGGCCAACCGACTACAGCCCAATTATCTATATTCGAATCGGCCACCCCCCGAGTCGCATAGTCGGGCTGACTAGTCGGCCTAGTCGGCCGACTTTTGCACTTATACCCTTACCTTTTTTATTAAATTGGATATTTTGGGGATTTTTGTATGCATGCCCCTAGATTTCTATAGGGTATACTAGAATGATTGAAAACTTTCAATAAATTACAAAAAGGTCCCTAGTATTATTGTATTTTCTTTTTTATTTCCTTTATTTTCATTAAATGCATATTATGCTCTAAAAAATTAAGAAAAATTAAGTTAGATGCCTTAAATATTAATCTAACACATATATTTTTATTAAGGCAATTTATTTATTTATTATTTAAATTTTAAAAATAGAGAATTTATTCCATATAGTATTTTAAAAATAATTATAAAATCACTTTTGAAATTTCAAAAATTAAGTATCTTTATTATTATATTTTGTAACCGTGGTCCAAAAATCACTAAAAATTGCAAAGGAAAATCCTAAAAATTAAAAAACTCAAAACCCTTATAAAATTCTTTAAAAATTATATAAAACCCAAAATACTTATTTTTATTTATAATTTTTATCTATATTGTATATTATATATTAAAAATAGTTTTGGAAATTTTTTAGCATTTATCTTTTTTAAAATGCTGAAATAATCTGGCCTATTACTATAAAGCACTAGTTTGACATTTTAGTCAATTAAAAATACAAAAATAGAAACTATATAAGAAAAAATAATAGTAGTGAAAAATATTAAAACACAAAACATCCAATTTATAATTTTTGACTATATATAGTTATATTTATAAATATAAAACCTTAAATATAGATTTTATATTATTATATATTACTTATTTTTTCATAATATTTATAAATTCATAAAAATATTTAAAATTTCTTAAAAAATAAAAGGACTTTTCTTATTTGTATTTCCTTAATATATATATATATATTATCTATATATCATATATATTACTTATATTATTCCTTTTATTATATGTCTTTATATATATTTATTATAAAAATAAAGTAAAAAATATAAAATATAAAATAGAAATAAAAGTTATAAATTTAAAAACAAAAAAATAAAACAAAAAATCAGTTTCTTTATTGCCTTAAACTTCCAAAATGGTGTCCACCCAATTTGAGCTTATGGAAATGCTCGAGGACACTTGTGTACTCCTCTTGAGATACACACCGACACCAAATGCAAATCAGTTCACTGATCAGCTAAGTATCTTGACATTCAATTCTGGATAGAAGATCTGATACCACATTCTGAAATACACGTTTATCTCCTATTTTCAAGTCAAATTCCTAGAGGAGAAGGATCCATCTAAGTGGACATGATTTGGAACCCTTCTTCTGCTGCAAGTATCAAATAGCAAAGTGGTTGGTGAAAATAATAACTTTAAATCCATGAAGGTGGAATATGAACTTCTCTAAAGTAAAGTCTACCGCAATAAACTCTTTTGCTTTGATTGTATAATATCTCTATACTTCATGAAGAGTCTTATTGTCATACTGAATGGATATAGGGCATCTTGTCTCTTCTTTGTCCTATTACATCCCCAACTGCAAAATCATATGCATTTGTCATGATCTCAAAAGGAAGAGACCAATTGGTAGTTGTAGGATTGGAGTCTGAGTGACTAGTTCTTTCAACTTATAAAATGATTGGAGAACATGCTAATCAACAATGAACTCAGTCTCCTTGCAAATTACCTCATATTTTTGAATCGGTGATAGAAGCGGACATGCCCTAGAAATGACGTCATATTTTTGACATTCTGAGGTGGATCAAGTTTGACAATAATATCCTCCTCCATCGAGTCAACCTCCATGCAATGCTAGGAGGCGACATGGACCAACATAATTCCTTCTGTGACCAGGACGGAGCTCTTTTCCCATGACAAAATAATATTAACTTCACAAACATTTATACATTAGTCTATCTAAGTGCATGAGATATCAATCTGAATTGTCACCATAGATAAAGAAAATATCCATGAATACTAATCATATCAACAAATAAAACAAGCATGCACTTCAGGAAGGTAGATAGAGCATGTAGAGTCCAAAGGGTATTCTTCGAAAAGCGTATGTGCTGAATGGGCAGGTGAATATTATCTCTTCTTGGTCTTCAGGGGATATCGCCTCTTGGTTATATCCGAAGTAAACATCTAGAAAGCAGAAGAAATCTTTCCCTACAAGTCTCTCGAGAACTTGATCAATGAATGATAGAGGGAAATGGTCCTTCTTTGTCGTTGAATTCAGGCAGCGGTAGTCAACACACACTCACCAAGATGTCCATACTTAGGTAGAGATCTCCTCTCCTTGGTCATTCTTCACCATAATGAGCAATAATTTCTTTGGAACAACATGTAGGGGGCTCACCCATTTTGTGTCAGAGATAGGTTAAATAAACCATGTTTCAAACCACTTATTGATTTCTTTCATTATAACATCCCTAATATTAGGGTATAATCTTCTATGAAATTCTCGGGACAGTTTGCAGTCAGCTTTTAGATATATGTGGTGCAAGCACAAGGCTGGATTTATTCCTTGGAGATTAGATACTTTCCAACCAAGTGTCTTGAGATTTTTTATAGAACCTTGAGAAGTGAAGATTCTTGATCCAGGGTCAGCATGCTGCTAATCATGAATGGATACATATTCTCTTCATCCATAAGAATGCATACTTCAGACCTATCGGGAGCTATTTAAGTTCAGGTAATTGTAGAATCCGCTCCATGGACACTTTGGATACTATGTTGGTCAATGATTTCTCTACTGAATTCAATTTGGTGTTGTCCGCCTCCGTCATTGCTAGCTATGTTATGAATGTGCCTAACATATCTGTAATAAATTCTTCATGTTCGATCCAACATGAGAATTCTTCAAACATGTTGATCACTGACTCATATTATGGCTCCCAATCAGCAAGGAAGCATGGGCTGACTGTGCTATCCAGGTCCTCCTCCTAAGAGAGGATTTCCTTTGGGAATATGTCATTCAAATAAATTGATGGATCTTTGATATCCACAATGCCACAGTCTTAACTGATGATTCTTCTCTCCCAGCATCAGATGTGGCGTTGGTCTTCTTGATCATGTCAAAGGTGACCTTGTCAATGCTGAAGCAAAATGTAATCCTCCCAGACCCATAGTCAACGACCGCTTTGGTTGTTATGAGAAACGATTTGACTAAGAATAATTGGAGTCTGGAGTAATGGTGCAAGAGAGTTCATTCTATGACTACAAGTCCACAGGAAAACGCATGTCATGCGCAATCACAATAACATCCTCTAACAAACCCTCGAGTCACTTGATGGACCAATCCAAAAACTGCAGGATAATTCTTGTGGGTTTGAGTAGTCCAAGCCTAAATACTTGAAGTAATAAGGAGGGCATAATTTTGATGGAAGATCCGCTATCAAGAAAGTTTTCTCAGATGTTTGATAAAAAAGCTGTCATCTAATGTTGGGTGATCCCTTGTCTTTCTTCTTTATTACAGATCAATAAATATCATTGACGGTAGCCATGGTCTGAATATGTTTCTCATCTATTACGTCTATTCTTATGGGGCTGACACATGGAGGTACATTCTTCTTTTAATCCTTTCTTGACAGCAGACATGCAGTTCATGGCCTTCATCAATGGCATTTTCAACACAATATTCTCAATAATTTCAATAACGTAGGGCCAACCAATGCATTTTTCATATTTTTTTTGTATTTTTCGTTGCATCTGGTAACTGAATATTTATAGAAGAAAATGCATTGTTCTTAATTAAAAAATTATTTACATAGGACTGACCAAAAGAGGGGCCATCATGCAAAACAAGTAAAAACATGTCAACATGAGCTTTGGATTCGTCGGACTGGGTTGGAACTATTGTTGGTGTTGGCTCCTCCAAGGTTGATCCTTCTGGGATTCATCTCTTCTTTTATTTAGATTTTCATTTTGTCAATTTTTTGTATTTTCTCTTGATGGTGGCAGTGATGGGTGGATGGTGTTGCTCCTCCATCTTCTTCTTCCTCACTTGGCTTAGCTGCTGGCCTGACAGATGCAGAAGATGACTCGTTAAAAGATGCTTTATTCTTCTCCTTGACGTTGGCTGATGGTTGCAATACTCTATTGCTCCTGAGAGTCACAACATTGGATACCGTATAATCTGAATAACTGACTCGAATGGAGTGGTGAAGACATCAGAAAGTACATGCTTTTTATGCTTAAATTTGTTGGGGTTCACCTCAACCTATGCTGGAATTAGAGTTTTAGTGGTAATGAGCTTGTTAGGCTTATGGGACATCTCTATTAGGCCTTTGACAAGTTGGGCCAAGAAGTCCAGGCATGGGTTCACAGGAGCTGCCTTGGATGCATGCTGACCACTCTTGGAATGATACTGTGGAGGCTAGGAAAACTGAGAATTGTGATGAGAAGGGAGTTTTTGCTGATGAAATTACAGAGGTGGACCATACTAATTGTGAAGCAACCATGTAATTGTGGTATGACTTGTATTGTTGGTACGTGGGTTGTTGGTATTACTGGTTCTACCTCCAGTTGTTCGGTATGGTGGAGGCTAGTGCTGTAGAGGATGGTGTGATCCCTAGACAAACCTCTCACCATAAGGTTTTTGATACTGCCGAATTACTGAAGATTGGGCCTGCTCTTTTCCACCTGCATGGGCCAATTGGGCATCGTTATTTCATAGGTGGTGGTGGGAGAAATGGACCTACATATGAAGAGGGTTGGGGCTCTGGCTGGTAAAGAATAATCTGCTGAGATGGGGCTATGGCGACTGGTCAGGTGCATGCATGTAGTATACGTGTTGGAGCTAAGGTTGACATGCGCACGATTGAGGCAGATATGGTAATGATGGTTCCTTTTGCTAATCAAGAGTATTCATGGATGGGCTCGTAGACTGCACAACATTGGTGGTGCTCATGAGCAGCTCCGGCTTCTTTGAAATATGATCCAACTTGTCCAGGTGATGGGTCCTTTGTTCAATCACATATAACTTCTCCAAGTCATGTGATCTTTTCTCAATAATGTCTACCATGTCCACTTCACTGGATGAAGCCAAATTGACGGGATTGTGGTAGATATGTGGTTGTCTCTGGTATGCGTGCGATGAGAATGGAGCAGCCTATCCTTTAACCATCTCTTCAAAGATCTGACATACTACATCCTATCGTTGTTAAAATGAGATCCACTATAGGATTCATCAACAAAACTCCGATTTTCTAGAGTCATACCTCCAAAGAAATGCCTGACTAGGTTGGTCCTTGAAATGTCATGGTGGGGGCACTTCTCCTATAAATCTATGAGTCTCTCTCAAGCTTCATGTATTGACTCGTGTGATCCATGGGAGAAGTTATTGATCCATGCTAGCATTTGATTGGGACGACCAGATAATATTTCTGGAGGAACACAAACTTTAGTTCCTTCTTAGGTTGTCACAACCTTCCTAAGATGATTGATCCAATATAAATCATTGTCCCAAAGGATGAAGGGGAATGAGGCCATCTTGACTACTACTACGAACGAAATGTTAGGGTAGTGAGTCGTGTAGTTATCAGACCAAGAACTAGATGAGAGGATCTTATGATCCTCACAAGGTGGGATCGTAGTCGTCGAAGCGACCTCTCATGAAGATCTCAAATTCGAACAACAATAATCCCATTCAATAACGTAAATAAATAAAAGTAAGTGTGAATAAAAATTTGTTATAACCATATAATGAATGTGTATAGTGGAAAAGTAGGTAGGGTGTCGAAGATAGGGAATAAGGGACGTAGTGGTGTATATTGTCTATAAATGATTAAATAAATAATACAAGTTTATGCACAACATGTACTCAATTTTTTTTATTTTTAATTATATATATAATTATTTTCTAATTTAATAATATAATATATATAAGAGTATATATGTAGGTATATAAGGTTTGTATATGATATAAGTAATATATAATATAAGATATATAATAAATACCTAAAAATTAGAAATATCCTAAAGAATAGTCTTTTTTAAAGGTTCGAAAAAAAGTTTAAAATATCTATAATATTTAATAATAATATCAACTATATATAATAATATATTAGTTAATATAGGCTATATAAGGTAAAATAATTATAAATAGAGATACAAAAAGTCAAAATAAGAAAATAAATTATTTTTTCGTTTTAAAAATATTCTTCTATTTTTGGGAATTTTAGAGAATTTTTTACAAATTTATTTGTATTTTTAAAATAAAAAATAAGTTAAAACATGAACTTTTTAAATGGGTCGAATTGATTTGAGAATTAAAAATAGAAAAATGATTCAAAATTTTCAAAACCAATTTTAATACATATGAATAATTATACATAAAAATATTGGACATAAACTAATATTTTTAGGAGTTTTAAAAATATTTTATATTTTTTAAGACTAGCAGGGATTTGCTAATTTTAAGAGTTTCTTTTAAGATTTTTTCTAATTTTTGGTCTCTGTGTGGGTCTCATTACCCGCTAGATAAGCGAGTTATAAAATAAGATAATAAATAGTAGGTAATGTTTTAAGCATTTTTCAAAAAGATTTTATAATTTTTATATTTTCGAAATTAAAAATGGATTAAAATATCCCTATTTCATTTTTAATAAATATTAAATGCAAACAAAATGGCAAATAAAATATGGAGCATGGATAATCAACCAATCATTTACTTGCATCTATTTTTGCACATTTTTTAGAGAATAGGAGCTTTTTTTATTACAAGGAGTAGCATAAATAAAATTAAATCAAGATGACAGGGGTATATTTGAAAATGTAATATATTCTTGGGACTACCATGCAAAATGACCCCAACTTTATATTGCAACATGAATTTTCAAAACTAAACAATAAATATAAAAGCTACAAGGGTACACCTGCAAAATGTCCCCTCATGTTGGGTCCATATGAGGTGACCTAACATTGGACTAAAGTACAAAACCATAAAGTACCAAGGGCATACATGTAAAATGTCCCAAATATTATGTACTTAATTAAATAATTACAAGACCTTTTACAAATAAATTACAATACCTTTTATAAATAACAAAGAGGGTGTTGGATGCAAATGTTATCACTTAAATGTGTTTCATCTAATCATTGTGCTTCTGTTATGTGAACGATCCAACGGATGCTCTCACACACCCATTCGATTTAAATGGACGATCCATATTAGATCTGAGTCATGTTCATCCGATGGTGGAGAAAGGGGTTGCAAGAACTCTTGAAGAATTGGAGGCCGGCGCTGTTCGATTTGGCTTTTCTCCTTGCTCTGATGTCCTCCTTTCGATCCGATAATGGGCTTAGCTTCTTGGCACTCCTCCACCTGTGCATATGGTCTCTATCATTGTTGGGGATGATCGAGGATCACATAAGGATCCAACTGACCTGGAGTTACTCAAAGTGCTCGACGAGGTACTAGATGGGTCGCCAAGGATCAAGACCTACACCGAAAAGCTCCTTGGCTTGAGGTCTATGTCTCCGAATGAAGGGTTAAACAAAAATGAGTCAGGGGATGAGGTAAAGATGGTGCTCCAATAAAGGGTGGTAGAGGGAGCTCTAACACCTTAATCCACGATGGATCGTGGGTAAATAAGAGGGGTAATCAATATAGAGTGTGATGGGAAGTGAAATGAAATGGAAATGGGGTTGATCGAACGGTCGGATCATAGTGAATCAACCTAGAGCTTAAGCTCCAAGAAATTGGGGATTTCTAAAATTACGACTAAAGACTCGATTAAACTAGAAATTCAAGAACGGAAATTAACCTGGAACTAAAGATATACCTAGGATCAAATAATAGGGCCTAGACTTGATCGGAATCAAGGAGGTTGAACCAGCTGGTAGAGCTCCTCCACTGATGGTGTGGATCGACTCCTCTGTTGCTCCTCCTCGCTGCAAAACCTACCCAATTGCTTGTTGTCACCAAGTGATGGGTATCTAAAGGGTTATGAGGGTCTAAGAACAACCAAAGAGCCATCAATTTTTGTGGTAGAGCTAGAGGAGATGGTTTATAGGTTGAACGAATGGGTGACTTGCGAGGTAGATGTTGACCAAGTGGATGAAAATCTGGCACTTCATAAGATCAGGCAAGGATCAAGGAAGTCAGAGTTCATGCATTTTTCAAGGTGCGAAGAAAAATGATCATTAGAGATCTAGGGAAAATGGCGAGAAACACAGGACTTGATGTCAGATGATTCAGAGGAGGCGGAGGGGTAGTTGACCAAGGTCAATAGAGGAATGACTCTGGTTTGTCCACATGGACCAACCAGAAAAATACAACGTATATTATTTTATACATGTGTTTTATATATTATTTATTTATTTAACACACATTTAGTAGTTTTGTATTTTTCTAACTTTATCAATGCAGTTAATTAATTATGTATATATATGTTATGGTATATACATGTATATTTTACTTATGTAAAGGTATGTATTATTTACTTTGATTTTATTTCAATGGTTCCCTTTTAGATTAATTATGTATTTATATTATAAATAATTTCTAAAATTTTATAAAAATAAAATAATTTAAAATACAATGAATAAATATATTAAATAAATTATAAAATTATATTTCATAATAGGTGCTTAAAATCTAAATTTTGCATCTTAACATCAAATGAAATGAAACCACCTTCATTAAACAACGTATGAAAAGTTATATAAAATTAAAGATGATTTTGGTCCATTTTGGTACAATATGGAGAAGATACAAGTCTATGAGTTTTTATTGAATCTTTTTATTTTGTATGTCTCGGTGATGAATCTCTATTTCATCACCTTTATTCTGTCATTTTGGCCTTAAAAGCCCTAGCTAATGCATGTAAATAGCATTAATTTGTACAAAATAGCATCCAACATTTATTACATTTATTGAGCAAATAATACTATTTTTAATGCCAAAATTATAGAATAAAGAAAATAAAAAAAGAATAAAATATTGAAAATATTTTATGACCCTACCCTGAGACCAAGTCTAGAAGGGAGTTAGTCGAGAAAGAACAAAGTAGGGGGAGATAAGGGCCAGAAATAAAATAAAAACCTTATTCTTTCATTCATTATTTATGCATTTTTGGCACCTATTTTATTCTTTAATATTTATTCTTCAAATAAAGAAACTTTGTACATAAAAGTTGTAGATAATAACGTAAATAAAAATACAAAATTGAGTTTGTATAAAAATAGTGCACAATGTGCATTTTATATACTAAACAAAAAGCTAAAAACTAAACTTTACAGACCCATATATTTCAAATAAAAACTCAAAACACATCAAAATCACACTCTAATTGCATATACTTTTTGCAAGCTATTTAATGGTTGTAGGTTTTATATTTTTTGGAGTTACTGTGTAAAAGTTAGGTTTTTGACCCCTAATGTACATTAAACCGATTAAAATATTCACTTTATTAACCATTTATTATTTTTACAAATTTATATTTTTCTAATTTTTTAAATATTATTTATAACATATGTGCATATTAAAATTAGAATAAAACTAAAAGGAAAATGAAAAATAAATCTATGAGAAAACATAGATAAAATACATATGTTTCTACTTGTAAATTAATAAAAGTGGAAATATTCTTTTTTCTTTATTCAATTATATTTTTCTAATATTGTAAATATTGTCTATATTATATTAAAAATACAAAACCAAAATAAAACTCATTAAAATACATTAAAATAAAAATATGTGTATAAAATATAGGTAAAATACCTATAAATATACCTACATAATATACTTATCTATTTATTTAAGTGTACAGACTACATAAAAAATAAAATAAACATATATTTATACTCACAAAAATAAGTTATAAACATATAAAATAATAGAATAGAATAATAATATAAAATACACAAAATAAAAATGGATAAAATATAGATGAATATATCTATAAAAACACTAATAAAAATAAACTTGTAACAAAATAAACCAAAAAAAATAAAATTTATAATAAAATACTATATAAAATATTAAACATTTTTGTATTTTATACACAAATTAATAAAATTATTTACTATTTTAAATTAATTAGTTTCTAATAATTCTATTATTTTGTCCTGTAGCGGTCCCAACTAGACCAATCGCAGCGCGTTACGAGTTGACCTTGATCAACTGCCTCCTCTTCTCCAGATTTGACGGGCATGTCTCGTCCCGCGATTTTCTCCCTTAATCCCCGCTCGATTTATCACTTAATCGCGATTACTTCCTTCAGACGATCTGATCTACCATCATTATACATATACGCCATACCTTCTAATCGTGTGTACATACGCCCGAATCCTTGTTTTTCCCCGATCAATAAGGGTGCTCGATTAAGTCTATAAATAAAGCCCTCCGCCTCCTTCTTCAAATTTGGTCACTCTCACGAGCGTACTAGCCTTTTCCTTCGATCTCAATCGCCTTTTCGTGACAGGAGGAGGTCTTGCGAGCTCAGACGAAGCTTCAAGAGGCCGGGGTGCACCCACGACCGTTGTTGCCTGCGACCCTGCTCCTTGGGCGTCCCCCAGGTATAAGAGTTGTTCCTTCTTCATTTATTTTGCTTATTTTAGTTGTAGGTTTAATTTTATGTCATTATTTTAGGATTTAGCGAAGAAGATTAGCCTTAATCGTAATCTCATACTTCGTCGGAGTTGAGCATCGATGAGCTCCTCCGCACGCCACCTCCGCCGCTTCGTCATCCACTTCTCCCCCATATTGTTCTCTCTACGCTTCCCTTCGTCCCGGGCACTCTCATTCCCCCAGATCCCTAGTGGATCTGGATATCCACTTCTCCATCTCCGTCGTTCGTCGGAGAAGTGCCGCCCACTCCATCTTGTTAGCCATGTGAGCCTGAGGTGAACCATTCTTACAATAAATGTTATTGTAATATATGATTTATCAATAAAAGTTATTGATTGTTACACTCCTTTTTTGATATTAAATGAATGAATGCACTATAAGGTCCCTCTGTAAAATTAGGGTTATGTACCATGGTCGTCTTGATGATCATATCTGTTGATTCACTAATTGAATCATAGAGGCTCGCGCTTGGATGAATATCTAAGGAGTTAGATAGATGACTCATCAAGCACTGGCAAATAATTATTAAGTGATGATCTCCAGCCTGAGTAGGAGATGACAATCCTTTCTTATAAAGGTTGATGTCTTACCAACCTCTTGATGCAGGTACTCTACATAGGAATAGTGATTCGGAGGTTTCAGATTAGTTAGGTCAAAGGGTTCACTTAATGAGATCGAGATAACCTAAGTCATATGTTGAATACTGTCACAACAAAGGCACAAATCCTCTGACCGGAGACATATGTGTTACTATATGTCCAAATATGTACATTTGGTAGACCAATAGATTGATGACCTAATCAAGGTCTATACACCAGCGAGCTGGTGTGCATGTAAGGGCATATGAGTAATACGATATCTTGAAGGGATCATACAGGTTAACTTGTGAACCGGAAGACATGAGCTCACTCATGAGGTATTGGGACGATCAAATTCCATGCATGGTCGTCGTGCTTTATAAGCATGACAAGAATTTGAAGGTATGATATATGCTTTAGGAAAGCATATGATCGATACCAATTCTCAATGACCAAGATTGAGAAACTTGATGATTAAACCCTAAAGAAGATAGTATACAAATGATCTATATCTTTGGGTTTATCATAGGTCGTCTAGTATGCAGGATGTACATGTGTTAAGAATACCTGAGGGTAATGTAATCATAAACGATTGTATAACCATGACACTTCCTTTTTTAGGGAGTGACGAAACATGTTTGGATTTTAGTGACTCCTCTTAGTAGAGAAGTAATCTGATCTTGGTCCAAGTGTTGGACATTGATCTGAATGAGATTCAGATGCAATGACAAGATTAGATTTGCAGTCTTGATTTAATCAAGCATCTATGAGAGGTGTGTGAGATCTAGATTTGAGATGTGATCTCAACATCCAAGTCACTATACGTGGAACAATACAATCGCCCTGTCCTTATCTCCAAGTATCTGCGGAGAAAGCGCATTATTCTTGAAAGGTTTCAAGAATAATTCCATAGTTGAATTATATCTAAGCATTAAGAAATTGATAATTAAATGTTATTTAATTATCTTGATTGATGTGAATTTGATTCGCATCATTGGGATGCATGAGAATGTTTATCCAATATAATTGAATGTAATTTAATTATTGTGGATAAGAATAATGTGGATAGCAATATCCAATTATTCATAATATATTATAAATATGATTTATAATGTATTAGAGAGAACATATTATGATTTGTACTTGCTGATTAATTATTGATGTGAATTGGATTCACATTAAATAATTAATTAAAAATATAAATCACATTTTGTTTTGGATTGTGAATGAGATTCACAAAATTCCAATGACAAGATTGCAATATTCTCAAAATAATTGTGAATTATTTTTATAGAATAATTTACAACAAAAGTTGTTTTAAAATCTTGGAGATTTTCATGGATTAATTCAATCTCATGAGATTGCATGAGATTGCCTCCACCATGAGGTATGGTGGACGACCACCATCTCCTATATGGAATTTAGTAGTTGTCCCACCAATTACCATGATGGGATGCAATCTTCATGCAAGAATCTCCATGTTTGCTTGATTTTATTTAGGATTGTATTGTATTTGATTTATCAAATATATCTATTCTAAATTAAATCAATTTGTTGTTGTATTTTTACCAACAACAATCTTGACCATTGAAAGAAACACAAATCAATCTCATCCAATGATTTTGTGTGTCCCATGGATTGTGATCCATGGACTCCAAAGCCCTGTATAAAGAGAGGCACTCCATATTCTCTAGGTTAATGCAAATAAGAAACAACAAGCTCTCTTCTATCTTTCTACTTCACACGCCCCCTCTCCTCTCCCTCCATTGGCGGCCATCCACCATACCCTTGAGGAGAAGATTTGTCGTCGCTTCGTCGTTGTGCCACCGACTCGATGAGTCTTGGTTCTCCATCTTCTTTGGGGTGCTTCTCTCACAAAGAAGGTGTTTGATCTCGTGCGATGAGATCAGGAGTTCCCATGCTTGGATCAACATCTTGGATTGTGAGGATCACGCGGCTCATCCTTGCGCTCGCAAGCATCTTCTCCGAAGATCGGACTTGAGACAGAAGATCTCTTTTCTTAGATACTTGATCAAACACTCTACAAGATATATTCATATATACTTGATGTGGTTTTAGATGAAACGGTCCAAGAATCATTTTTGGATCATGTGGTTTCATCGCAAGAATTTTTTTTAAATTACACTACAGAGAACAACTAGTGCGACTAGTCGTTCTTCATCGTATATGATATGATGCACACACTTCCGTGATGTGCTTGAGGATTATTCCATATCCTTTATGTGGTTTCAGATCCTTAGATCAAAGGTTTTGGATACGATCCATAAATCTAGGACGACATGTGTTCGTTAGGGTTGCGAAAGTTTTTTGTCGCATTTTATTTTTGCACCTCTATTTAATGAGTACTTTAGGCCCTGTTTAAAATGTTTAAACATGAAATATTCATTTGAATTTCGTTCCCTATTAAATAAGGAAAACTTAGAATATGAGTTTACGTAATTTTGATTCTGTATGCTCAAAATGTGATCATTTGAATGAACATATATCCACAGTTACAGGAACTGCGAATCTTAACATAATTAATGAGTTAACTACCACTTGGAAACGCCTTGAAATACATCATAATCACTTAGGTTCTGTTGTAAATTAAATTAGAAATCTGTGGAAACTGATTTTGTGTAATTTGGATTTAATTTGATTGAGATATATTAATTTTAGTAAGTAGGGGTTATTGCTGAAATTACATTCCTAATCAAGAACCATTTGATTGTCAATTAATGAAATTAATTGTTAATTTCCTGCAATAATTATGGAAAATATTTTGAGAACTAATTAGTGATAATTATTTCCTTAATTGACATGGCCTCAACCAAATAATTGATTAGATGAGATCTAGATCATAATTGGTTACACAGTCAACAAACAAACTTGCCTGAATAGGATCAGGAATTTGTTTGGCAAATTTCCTTATAATAAAAATGGTTTTTACTATTACTATATGGTATAATTTCGGTTGAAACACCGATGAACATTTCAAGTACACAATGATCTATTTGGCATTATCCTTTCCTGAGGTGATATGGTGTCTAGTCGGGGAGCGTTGGGGTAGCAGGTTGCACCGTGGGCGGCTTGTCCCACTCCTGTCGGTGCTAGCCATGATAGCGGGTAGGGACTCGATAATATTGGAGAAATCAATGTGTATTTTTTTAATTATTAAAATTCGAGTAATATGTATTTGAAATTATACCTTCCATTCAAGAAATAATCAAGTTTGTTGATTAAAATTGGATTGATAATTAATTTAATATAATTAAATTGATTATATCTAATTGAAACACTCTATTGTAAGTTTATGTGTATTTCCTTTGGAAGAGTTAATTGTGTGAATGTGGTTCACGGTAATTAATTAATTAAAAAAATTGAATATGAGATGGAGGATCACATAAGTGACATCCATGGTCTCCCGTCAAGGCAAAGGGTTCCGTCGCCAGATATTGTATGTAGGCAAGGCGGAATGTGTTCCCGCTTCTATTTATCTAAATCGCAAGTTCTCATATAATTGGGATGTGACAAAGGTAAAGAGGATATCCTAGTTCTTCCTTGAGATATAGCGGTAAGTATATCTCTTGCTTTGAAAGATAATAAGGGAATAAACTTTCAAAGTTGACAGAGCAAGACTAGTTTGATTTAATATGCCTTAATCAAATGTTTTAAAAATGAATATATAATTATTTATATGTTCTGGTATAGTGCACTCTTAAATTCAGAAAATGAAGCCCATGAACCCTATGAGCAGGCTCCTGGAGCTCAATCAGTTGACCGGACCAAATTATTCGGATTGCATCGACAATTTGGATCTTGTCCTTTCTACAAAGCACATCTCACATGTGCTTTCCAAGGATAAGATTGCAGACCCAAAGACTCCGAAAGACACTGATTTTAATGAAAAATATGATGAAGATCATAATCTGGTAAGATGTTATATTCTTAGCTCATTATCCAATGTGTTTCAGAAGCAACATGTGGAGATGAACCATTGCCAAGAGATCATGTTGAATTTGAAAGAAATGTTCGGTGACGTGAACCACACACAGCGTTATAACGTAATGAAAGAATTTATTCGCTGCAAAATGCGGAAAGGGACCTCTATCAGAGAACATTTGCTCAAAATGTTTAGGTACCTCTCTGAATTGGAACCCCTGGGAGCCTTCATGGATTCTGACATGTAGGTTGATTTCATTATGTTGTCGCTCCCTTGGTCTTTCAACAACTTTATAGTCACGTTTCACATGAGCAAATTTGATTTTACTAATGCTGGGTTATTATCTACATTAAAGGCTGCTGAAGATGTAATGAGGAAGGATGGCCCCTCTGCTAGTGCAATGGTTGCACAGGTGAAAGGAAAGCGTGGTCGGAAGCAAGTTTCTCGGAAGGGTCCAGCCCAGAAGAGAAAGAAGAAGAGTCAAGTATTTGTCTCATCTTCCAATGCATTCATGTTCATAGCATCAAAGAAAACCGATATTTGTCACCATTGCAAAAAGTCGGGGCACTGGAGGCGTAACTGTCCGGAATACCTGAAGTCAATCGACAAGTGTAAGGTCCCTGCAGGTATGAAATCTACTTTCATCATTGAAACTAGCTTTCTCGTTGGACGATAAGGAAGTTGGGTTGTCGATTCTGGTGCTTCTTTTCATGTATGCAATGTGTTGCATCTATTTCAGGAAACTAGGAATCTGGAAGAAGGGAAGATAGTCATCCAAATGGGACCTGATGCAAGTGTTGCAGCAGTCATGGTCGGGACCTACCGACAATCGTTATCTATGGGTAGAGTCTTAGTACTTAAAGAGTGTCTTTATGTACCTAAAGTTAGAAGGATTTGATATATGTATCTAAACTTGTTAGAAGTGTATATTCATTCCTTTTCTGTAATAAGTTAGTCATAAATCAATATGATAAATATATTGCGGACGGTGTTTTAACTTCTGGTGAACTCTATGAATTGTGCATTGATGAACATGACATGAATGTCACTACCACTAATAAAAACCCTAAATGATCCAGGGAGAATGGAAATCATTTGAATATGATTGGCATCAAAGGCTTGGTCATTTATCTAATGATAGGATCAATAGATTGATAAATGATGGACCTTTAGATTTTCTACAGGTTCAATCTTTACCTACCTGTGAACATTGTATTCGAGGTAAAATGACTAGGATGCCTTTCTGTAACAAGGTTACAAGATGCGAAGGTATTCTTGACCTAGTACATATCGATGTATGTGGCCCCTTTAGTATCGCGACTCGAAATGGCTATCGATATTATTTGACGTTTATTGATGATCATTCATGACACGGGTTAATCTTCCTATTACGTCATAAATCTAAAACCTTTGAAAAGTTCAAAGAGTTCAAGGCTTTGGTTGAGAACCAAATCGAGGAAGATTAAATGGATTCGATCTGACCGAGGTGGCGAGTACCTCTCAGATAAATTCAAGGAATACCTTAAAGAGAATGGAATTGTCTCCAATCTCACCCCTTGTGGAACCCCTCAACTTAATGGTGTTGCTGAAAGTCATAACATGACCATCATGGACATGGTCCGATCAATGGTGAGAAAAACACATTTACCTCTTAGTTTCTGGGTATATGTGATGAATCCCCATTCATCACTCTTTATTCTTTTAATTTAGCTCTTTATCTAGGCAAAACAACATGTACATAGCTGTAAATATAATAAATTACCAAAATGCATGCTTTTGTTAATATCCAATAATTAGCTTGTATTTGTGCAAAAATAAAAGAAGAAAGAAGAAAGAAAAAGAAGGAGATATTTAGAATAAATATCGAGTGACCTGAACCCATGGAAGGGCCAAGCAGTGGCCTGACCGCAAAAGAAAACAAGTAGAGAGAGATAGGGCCATTCACCTTGCACATACACCCTCCTTCATGTATATATTTTATTTTCACAAAAATAAAAATAAAAATGTGTTCCTATTATATTGTATATATTTCTAAAAATATAGTAAAAATGAGAAAAAGAAAATAAAAATAAAATAAAGTAATTTCTCTCTCTTCACATTGTACATACCATGTATAAAAGAATAAAAGATCTATTTATTTCACCCTTGTACATAAACAATAAAAATCAAATAAAAATTATTTTATACTTTCAATTTTATGTTAAAAATAAATAAAATATAAACTTATATATAAGCTAAAAGCCTGAACTCTAACAGCTTGACCCCATTCCCATACTACTAATAGTCGGGGCCTGAGGGTTTTGATCCTCTTTCAGGAAAAGGCGTACAACCACATCACTCTAAACTCCTCCCTGGTCTTTTTTCCGAAGTGATGGTAGGGTCTCCTGCGAACTACCTGACCTCGAATCCTGGTCCACTCCACTGGTTCTATCAGATCAGGTAGAGTATTTGTAAAAAAATAAAATAATAAAAATATAAAATATAAAATACATAGGTATTTTATACATGTATATAATATTATATTATGTATATACATTAATTTATTTTTCAAAAAAATAAATAAAAATCACAAAAAATAATATGAAAAATAATAAACATTTTTTATTTTGTAAATATTTTTAAATAAAATGGTTTGCTACTTTATTTTTAATTTTTAAATAATTTTGAAATAGAATAGTCTGATTGGTCCACGGGGGAATGTTGACCCCCGGTCAACTGCCCCCTGGACCGGTCTTCGCCAGATTCCTCATGCCGACCCGATTTCGCCGAATTTTCCCTCGCTGATCTGATCACCACTCTCTCTCGATTCATGCCCCGACTGTCAGGGACAGATCCATGATCCACGCCTTCCTATTCTCTTAGGGGTCCGCTCCTCGATCCGCATGCCTCACTCCCATCTTCTCTGACCCTCATCGAGTATGTAGTCATCTGGAGCTGCACCTTTTCACGCATCTTTGGCCATCGCCTTCGGCTCCAGTGACCTCCATCCTCCTTCCTTTAGTGATAGCTAGAGAGGGAGCGTGTAGCAGCGAGGGACCGAGGCCTCTAGCCTCAGATCCGGTGAGCTTCTCGCCGTGTTCTGCCACCGGCGAGATCGAGCCTCTGGACACGTCGTACCATTGAGGCAACGATCCCCGGAGGTCCAACACCTCCATCCCAGATGAATTCTGCCACCAGGTAACTTAGATTGCCTTTAGTTTCTCTTGATTTCTTCTTTTTAGATTTCCGGCCAGAACCCTTCATCGGACCACCATGCGTCCTCCGACCATCCATTTGCCATTCCGATTAGCCCATCACCTTCACCGAACTTCTATCCACCTTCTTCCCCCTTCGTTCAACCTGGTTCACCCCGGAACAGGTCCACGACTCTCCTCCGTCGTCGCCTCGCCGGAGACTCTCGCTCCGCCTCGCCCAGCCGCCCATTCCGCCCGTAACAGGATCGAGGCGCTTTTCCCTCGACCCAGCTGTTGATTTGTGCAGTACTGAACGAAGAAGGACTTCATCTGGAGGTCCAAGCACCCAGGCACAACCGCTCCAAGTCTTTGACGTTGTCGGGGTCTTCCAGGACCTCATGGCTTCATCGGAGCAGACCATCAGCTGCAGACATCCTCGAGCTTCATTTCGCCCATCCTAGCAGCATCGGAGGAGCCCCCAGGCTTGCATATTGGCCGGTAGAAGTTCATCGACGA
This sequence comes from Ottelia alismoides, assembly GCA_037367405.1. NCBI lineage: Eukaryota > Viridiplantae > Streptophyta > Magnoliopsida > Alismatales > Hydrocharitaceae > Ottelia > Ottelia alismoides. The sequence goes on along the minus strand of JAZKJV010006713.1, from coordinate 62,012 downwards.
GCTGTTCTTCCAGAGACCCTCCCAACCATCGGATCGAGCGTCTCCACCAGCTTAGATTGTGACCCTCCATCTACGGAGAGCTCGCAGCCGTTGGATCCATCTAAGGATCTAATCCTGAGCGTCCATCATCGAAGGGTTACAACCTAATCACATTCATCCACTCTGACGCGAAGCCTCTTGGCCGTTGGATCTATAATAAGAGGGTAATTTGCACTTAGGCCCTCTTTAGTTTCTGCATTTAGTTTGTAGTCCTGTAGATATTTTTAGATGTTATTTTTACTTTGAATAATTTACACGTGGGACCTTGAGTATATTTTATTTGCAATTTAGTCCCTCTGAACGTGGAGCATGTGGTTTGCCACGTGCTTCTTGGCATATTTGCACATTTTCTCCTGCGCTTTATTGCTGTTACAGTTTGGATTTTTATAAATAGGAATTACATTTATGCCCCTCTGAGTGTGAATCGCGTGCCTTCATCGTGCTCTTTTGGGATTCTTACAATTTCAGCCCCGCATTTCTTTCAAGTGTTATTATTTGGCTGAAAACTTTTCTAAAATTGCAACTAGATCCCTGTGTGTTGTACATGTTTGATTGGTTGAATAAAATAGCAATTTGGCTCCAAATCTCCTGAAATTTGGACAGGTGGCCTCTGCCACTGTGTAAAATTTCAATGAATTTTTGGAACATTTTTGTTTTCATTTAATATTTTTAAAAATTCAAAAACTTCTTATTTTTCTACTATCTAAATTGAAAAATCAACTAAAAATATTTAAAAACCTCAAAAAATTCAAAAAAATTATTTGTGCTTGTCTTTGTGCTCTTGCTTCTGGCCAAATTTCATTGTATTTGGACTTACAAAAACCTTAAAAATTGAAAACACTAAAAAACTCATAAAAATCACTAAAAATTCCGAAACAAAATAAAAGAATGCAATTTCTTTTCATATAATTAGGTTTTTATTTGTAGTTTTTCATAAAATTATTGCTAAACTTTTATAAGCTATTTTTCTATTTTTAAATAGCCTTTAGAGTCTGGATGCACAGTAGCTTGCAATTTAGCTCTTATTTCATTTTTATAAAATCAACTAAAAATTACAAAAATATGAGAAAAATACCAGAAAACATCTGAATATTCACAAAACCCAAAATTATTTTTATTTTAATTTTTTGACTTGGTTTGAAGTGTTAAATAATTTGTTGTTTGTGACTTTTTCCCTTTCTTTTACATTTTCTTTACAATTGAAAATCACAAAAAAATTAAAACCCTAAAAATCCACCAAAAATAATTTGTTTCTTATTCTCGACTACTTCGTAGAACTTGTCCAGTCCGTGCTCCTTGAGTTTGACCCTGGTAGCTATACCAGGTAAAATAAAATAGCGAGATTGTTATTTGCCTTGATTTATTGATTTTATTAATTTGGTGGTCTTTATTTTCTTGTTGAGTCCGACTCGAGAGGTTGAGGTCGCAACGACCCTTATACCTTCTCACCTTAGTCTCTCCGATTTTCGCGCTCATTGGAATGGCGTCGTTACCAGGGAGCATGGCTTAGTAGTCGGTTTTCATTTTCGGCTTTTTATATTTACTTGCATTTTCTAGCGATAATGTCGTATTCCATTTTTATCACATTTTTATAATAATCTGTGGGCTGACACATCTCTTCTCTTGTATACTTTTCTTGCAAGGGCCTGAGGACCGAGGCGGCTTTTTTCGGGAAGCCGACGCAACCGCGGGAGTCAGAGGCGGCTCTTTTCTTCATAGATCCGTAGGAGAGCGCGAGAGGAAGGCGAACAGGAGTTTGGGAGTGTAGATAGCCGTAGAATAGCCGTAGATTAGTTTTATTTTCTACAGACTTATTATTGTAATAATACTGGAAAGACTCGGACTCTCAGAGACTATTGGTGGTTATCAGGGTCTGTTTCGTCGAGCACCGATGTGCTTGGGGGACGTCACTGCGGTTTTTGCCGGTTTTAGTTTTCATCGCATTTTATACTGCTTATCTGATTTTCGAGGATTTAGCCTTAGCCTGAGGATTTTATTTGATTTTGACGTAATTAATTAAGGCCCAACCTTAATTATCTGCCTGTACCTATAGTTTGTTAATTGGACCTAATTTATTAAATCATAAAGAGAAACTCAGCTTAATTAGGCTCGAGTCCGCGTGCCGTGAGGAACCACATACAGCGCGTGCAAGATCCGTTGTGGCGGACACCGAGTGGTTCCCAAGATCGGACTCAGGACTTTAGTTTGATTACCCGACTATTGTCCTTATTGTGTAGAATTGCTTCGTCTAAGGCCGTTTTTCCTCGTACATCATATAGGTAGTTTTATTTCAGTCTTTACATTTATGCGCGAATCACTCTGCATGTAGAGGGCTGGAGTCAGGTACGCATTTCTTACTCTGCATGCATCATTGTGTTTGATCGCGCATCAGCTTTTTTGCCTGCTCCCCCAATTTTTGGACTTAAATAATACGGAGAATCGAAAAAATTGTAAGGCATTCTTTGATCTGAAAAATATCTAAAAAACAAAAACTATAAAATTGGGACTGCTAAACACTTGACCTTAAAAGATACCTCACCTAAAAATCTGTCTTGGGGAGAGTAACACCCTCATTGTTTGGTTTGGATGAGCGAGAGAGTGACCCGCACACTAGTCTAGAGCCACATCCGATTTCCGAGCAGACTACTGGCCTTTTATTCGAAACAGTCTGTTGGGAGTATTGGATTCCTATCGGCTCGCTTAATCGCTCTAAAAGACTGATTGATCACCTAAAAAAACTGACAAGATAAGCCTAATAAAAACTGACAAGATAATTGATGGAACCTTTACGGTCTTCAGCTCAGCGTTGTGTAGGTGAATCAGGGGTTTGCTTTCTCATCTTGTGTGTTTTCAGATCCCATACGCCTTCTCCTCCTCCATCTATTCTTTCCAGCCATCTATCTTTTTCCCTCCCACCCTCCCTTCATTATTCCTCTTCTTCTCTATCCCTAGATGATGGGTCTCCCTCCTTTCTTGCCGACTCTTGCGGCTTTCTCATCTGACACCCATCATTGTAGTCCACCTTCAAGGGGGGTTGGATCTTCGATCGACCTTATGTTCTCTCCCTACCTTTCCCACCATTCTTCTGGGCATGTTGCGCTAGACGTCTGTGGAGATCAGACTGAGCAGATACGAGACCCGGACGACTTCATTATTGGGATGAGAGTGCACTCCGCACGTAACCGTCGAGAGCAGATGTGAGTTTCAGATACCTCCTATGCTAGGATGATCGATGAGTATACAAACCAAGAAGATCAGTCAGCTTCTACATTCAGTCCCTTCATTCTTGACTTGGATTTCATTCACAGACTGCCGAAATTTACAGGAGAGGTGTATGAGGAGCCATATCTACATCTGTCTGAGTTTGAGGACTTCTGCCTGACCCAGACATATTCAGATATTACTTCAGAGGAGCTGATGTTGAAGACCTTCCCATTTTCACTTCAGGATAGAGCCATGAGATGGCACAGACGATTGGGAAGGAGATTTGCTACGTGGGGAGGATTACGCTCAGAGTTTCTACAGAGATTTTATCCCCAACGTAGAGCAGATATGATACGATCTTTGATCACTGATTTTTCAGTAGACCCCCAAGAGCCAGTACATGATCCATGGCTAAGGTTTCTTGACCTCTTGAGGAGATTTCCAGATCACGAACTTTCACATACCGACCTTATTGAGATCTCCATAAGGGGGATGACCGCTGATCAGATAGCACTGGTGGTTACCTCGTGTGGTGGTTCACACCACAGTTCCGACATCGATTTACTTGATGCCATCTCGAGAGCACTTTCACACAGTCCATCTTCATTTCACAGAGTCCATCTTCACGAGATACACTAGTCGGGACAACACACGGGGATGATGTAGTACCAGTGGGGTATGTCGCACTTCATGAGGATACAACTTCTACACACCAGACCGAGGACATGGATTGTGATGCATCACCGATGATAGATGACATGACTGCCACATTGGAGGTTCTGACCTAGAGACTGCTCGAGTTCCCGTTAGTATTCCAGCTAGAGGTCGAAACTATCCCATACTTTTCATTAGAAGGGTCTTGGATATCAGATCTTCTGATATTCCAGGAAATGGAGGAGCCCACACTACTACAACCATCAGTCCAGACATTTGAGTGTCCATTTCCAGACTACTCAGCTTCTACCTTGCAGAGATACTTCTCCGACTTGGACAGATATCATGACTCATCCCAGCAACCACAGCTCGATACGGGATACCACTTTGGGATGACAGATATAGATAGTCCTGTATTTGAGCCTTCTCTCCTTCAGATTGATGAGCTAGATCCATTCCATGAGGAGCAGATGACAACCAGCACTGCCGCAGCTGGAGGATCAATTTCAGATACTTCGACAGCTTCCGCGTTGTTGACCAGTACCTTTTCCTGTTTCCAGATTGATCAGAGGAAGATTTCAGCTGATGAGGCATTTTGGTGCACAGAGTGGGTACTTTTCTGTAGCACAAATTTCCATTCAAATTCTAATCCTCCATTTCTCACCGATGATCTAGCATTACTCCCCGAGGGTTATATGCAAGAGGATGCCCCTTACGATGTGTACTCGATTTCACTTTCTGAGAGTGTATCTGATCTGTCGGATCACGAAACCGAGTCTTCTGATCTTCCTGATACTGAGTTATCTCACCTCAACGACCCTCACGAGGATGAGCCAATCTTTGAGATATTCGATGATGTTTCTGACATTTCTTCACCTTCTGCATCGGATATCAGTCTTACTACTGAGTCTCCTGATCATGACTTTCCACACCTTCTTGAGACGATGATTAACGTGAAGGATTCCATGACTGATCCATCGTTCTCCACATTTGATTTCTTTGGCTCTACAATTCCACTCCATTCTGATCTGCAACCGATGATTTCTTTTGTGCTACTGGATCCCGATCATATCTTACCATATCCTTGCCCGATAGCGGACGCCCGCCTGATTGCCTATTTGGGTGTCTTTATATACACTATTGACTTTGTCGTAGCTCATCTACCATACCTACGATGACAGTACGACATTCTCCTTACAGATGTTGTCCTGAACCTTGACACTGCTTTGTCCTAGCCTTTACGCCCAGCTAGGGGCGTAAAATCTAGCGCTTGTTGAGAGGCACCTCAACATTGTCCACTTTGTATATACGTGTTTCGTCATGATTTGATCCTCGTCTCTTCTGTTTTGTTTTACACCCCAAGTCTCGTCTAGGATTATCTATGCTATACTTAGGATGTACTTTATCCTAAGTATAGGGGGATGTAGACACCGAGTTGCTCATTGTCGTTCTGTTTCATTACTCCTGTCGTTGCCTATACTAAGGATCCTTCACCTTAAGTATAGGGGGAGTGATGCCCTTCCATCTTATATATATTTGTCTTCTTCGTCTCATTCTACCTCTGTTTTGCTGCCTATACTTAGGGATATTTTACCCTAAGTATAGGGGAGGTATACCATGTACATTCTTCCACTCAGATTTCCATTCATATGCAACTTGTTATACGTAGGATTACCTGATCCTAAGTATAGGGGGAAACACCGAGTCCTCTTCATTATATTCTTTGATTCATTGTAGTATACCATTTCTTTTCACTTCCTTATACTAAGCACGAGTTATGTCTTCTTCATCGCTCTTGATTCACTCCGAGGACATCGTTCGAGCTAAGTATAGGGGGTTGTCGTATATATTTCATATATACTTTACCATAACTCGTACACTGTGTGAGTGTGTCAATAAATAACATGGCTAAAATCCTTTTACCTAAAACCATAAAAATTTAAAAATTTTCCCTTGTACATAAAATTCTTTATTGCACATACATAGATATTTATAAAAAATATTTTTGTACAAATGTTTGTAAAAATGATTTGTGTAAATAGTTTGTAAATGTTTTGATACAAAATTATGTATATAGTACAAAATTTTTGTAAAATATTTGAAAAACAAAATGTTTGCAAAAACCTTGTGTAAATTTGTGTAAATATTTTGCAAAACTTTGCATTCATGCTTACATCCATGTTCTCAAACATTTTCAAAAATTTTGCACATTTTCTAAAATCTTGTAAAAAATTTGCATATTTGTACATATGTGTACATCTTTTCTAAATCTTGATTGACATTTAAACTGGCCTGGAATTTAATTGGAAAATGGAGCTTGATTGAGACCTTAATCCACCTAATTCTAAGAGGAACCGTATAGGGCTTAGGGTTAAGACTTCTGAGGTCCATTTGGGACTTTATTCTTTGGGTCCACTAGGCTATGAGTATATGTCATCTTGATGAGCCTATGTAGAACACTTAACTATGCACACATGACTCTCAGAGACAATGACTTTACTTGCACCAACACTTTACACATAGCTCTCGACGGATAAGGTGGTGAGGAGGCAGTTTCCCTTGGCTTGGGGTAGCATATCAGGGTAGTACTTCTAGGCGGAACCTCTCTTCTTCTTATAGTGAAGGAAGTGCATATCAACTTGGTCTGGTGGTGATGAAGTCTAAAGATAGGAGTTGTGGGTTGCAATAAAGCTTTAAAGAGGGATAGTCTACTGGCTCAAGAGGAAAAATTCCTTATATATATGTATATATGCTGCACCATGTAGATATGTTGTACATATTCACATTAAAAAAATGTGCAATGAAAGAAAAGCTCCAAAAAAAGTGGTGGGTCTGATTGAAAATAAAATACCCACTAGAGTGTATAGTTAAAGAAAGCAAAGCTTATGTTACACATGACCATCTGTTGAAGCTTGCAGCAGGAGACCCAGCTACACTAGTTGAGCTCCATGGGATACATGGCTACACCAGTCATGTTCCATTCTCTTCTTCCCCCTCTTCTTGGGTCAGTCGTACTTGAATTTAGAAGGGAATACCCCACTCATCGAGGAAAGAGTTGCTAGACTAAGGCATTAGAGTTACCTTGTTAAGGGGGGTTGTCGCTTTGTCATTTCTGAGGTGGGGAGCTACATCTCACTTACACGGTACAAGGAAAGATTCATGGTCATTAGAGTTTGTGTATGTAGACTTGTTTTGATTTGGATTGTGGAGGAGTCTTGACCATATATTAATGGAACTTAGTGGCTGTTGAGTTTTAAGCTTAAGTCCAAATAAGGTTCCGACAAATTAATAATCCAAAGGTCTGACTGAGCTCCATATTTCAATTTAAGGAAGGAAAGTTTAATAATAAACCTTGATTTCCCTTCTTTTTCTTTTTCTTTTTCCTTCTCTTTTTCACTTCTTTTTCAAATAAGTGTTTGCTAAGGGACTAGCAAAAGTAAAGTATCTGGGGTTATGAATCCCCATTCATCACTCTTTATTCTTTTATTTTAGTTATTTATCTTGGCAAAACATCATGTAGATAGCTATAAATATAATAAATTACAAAAATGCATGCTTTTGTTAATATTCAGTAATTAGCATGTTTTTTGTGCAAAAATAAAGAATAAAGAAAAAAGAAAAAGGAGATATTTAGAATAAATATCGAGTGACCAAAACCCAAGGGATGACCAAGCAGTGGCCTGACCACAAAAGAAAACAAGTAGAGAGAGATAGGGCCATTCACCTTGCACATACACCCTCCTTCATGTATATATTTTATTTTCACAAAAATAAAAATAAAAATGTCTTCCTCTTATTTTGTATATATTTCTAAAAATATAATAAAAAAGAAAATAAAAACAAAAATAAAATAATTTTTCTCTCTTCACATTGTACATACCTTGTATATAAGAATAAAAGATCTATTTATTTCACCCTTGTACATAAACAATAAAAATCAAATAAAAATTATTTTATACTCTCAATTTTATGTTGAAAATAAATAAGATATAAAATTAGAGTATTTGTACAATAATAAAAATAAAAATATAAAATACATAGATATTTTATACCTGTAAATAATATTATATTATGTATATACATTAATTTTTTAAAAAAATAAATAAAAATAAAAAAAATAATACGAAAATTAATAAAAAAATTTTGTAAATATTTTTAAATAAAATTGTTTTCTATTTTATTTTTAATTTCTAAATAATTTTGAAATGGAATAATCTAATTGGTCCACGGGGGAAGGTTGACCCCCGGTCAACTGTCCCCCGGGACCGGTCTTCGCCCAAATCCGCATGCCGACCCGATTTCGCCGAATTTTCCCTCGCCGATCCGATCACCACTCTCTCTCTCTCGATTCATGCTCCGACTGTCGAGGACAGATCCATGATCCACGCCTGCCTATTCTCTTAGGGGTCCGCTCCTTGATCCGCGTGCCTCACTCCTGCCTTCTCGGACCCTCATCGAGTATATAGTCATCTGGAGCCGCACCTTTTCACGCATCTTTGGCCATCGCCTTCGGCTCCAGTGACCTCCATCCTCCTTCCTTGAGTGACAACTAGAGTGGGAGCGTGTAGCAACGAGGGACTGAGGCCTCTAGCCTCAGATCCGGTGAGCTTCTCGCCGTGCTCCGCCACCGGCGAGATCGAGCCTCTGGACGCGTCGTACCATTGAGGCAACGATCCCCGCAGGTCCAGCACCTCCATCCCAGATGAATTCTGCCACCAGGTAACTTAGATCGCCTTTAGTTTCCCTTGATTTCTTCTTTTTAGATTTCCGGCCAAAACCCTTCATCGGACCACCGTGCATCCTCCGACCATCCATCTGCCATTCCGATTAGCCCATCACCTTCACCGGACTTCTATCCACCTTCTTCTCCCCTTCGTCCACCCTGGTTTTCCCCGGAACAGGTCCCCGACTCTCCTCCATCGTCACCTCGCAAGAGAGTCTTGCTCTGCCTCGCTCAGCCACCCATTCCTCCCGTAACCGGGTCGAGGCACTTTGCCCTCGACCCAGCTGTTGATTTGTGTAGTACTGAACGAAGAAGGACTTCATCTGGAGGTCCAAGCACCCAGTCACAACCGCTCTAGGTCCTTGACGTCGCTGGGTCTTCCAGGACCTCCCGGTTTCATCGGAGCAGACCATCAGTTGCGGACATCCTCAAGCTTCATTTCGCCCATCCTAGCAGCGCCGGAGGAGCCCCCAAACGTGTGTATTGGCCAGTAGAAGTTCGCCGGCAAGCTGTTCTTCCAGGGACCCTCCCAACTATCGGATCGAGCATTTCCACCAGTTTCGATCGTGACCCTCCATCTATGGAGAGCTCACAGCCGTTGGATCCATATGAGGATCTAATCCTGAGCGTCCATCGCCAAAAGGGTACAGCCCAATCACAGCCGTTCGATATCACGCGAAGTCCCTTGGCCGTTGGATCTATAATAAGAGGGTAATTTACACTTAGGCCCTCATTAGTTTCTGCATTTAGTTGGTAGTCCTGTAAATATTTTTAGATGTTATTTTTACTTTGAATAATTTGCATGTGAGACCTTGAGTTTATTCTATTTGCAATTTTGTCCCTCTGAACATGGAGCACGTGATCTTTCACGTTCTTCTTGGCATATTTGCACATTTTCTCCTACGCTTTATTGTTGTTACAGTTTGGATTTTTATAAATAGGAATTACATTTATGCCCCTCTATGTGTGAATCGCATGCCTTCCTCGTGCTCTTTTTGGCTTTTTGCAATTTCAGCCCTGGATTTCTTTCAAGTGTTATTATTTGGCTGAAAACTTTTCAAAAATTGCAACTAGGTCCATGTGTGATGTGCATGTTTGATTGGTTGAATAAAATAGCAATTTGGCTCCAAATCTCCTGAAATTTGGACACGTGGCCCTGCCACTGTGTAAAAATTTCACTGAATTTTTGGAACATTTTTGTTTTCATTTTATATTTTTGAAAATTCAAAAAAAACTTATTTTTCTACTCTAAATTGAAAAATCAACTAAAAATATCTAAAACGTTCAAAAAAATCCAAAAAAATTATTGTGTGCTTGTCTTTGTCTGTTCTTGATTCTGATCAAATTTCATTGTATTTGAACTTATAAAAACCTTAAAAAGTAAAAAACACTAAAAAACTCATCAAAATCATTACAAATTCAAAAAAATAAAAAAAATGTAATTTCTTTTCCTGTAATTAGGCTTTTATTTGTAGTTTTTCATAAAATTGTTGCTAGACTTTTATAAGCTATTTTTCTATTTTTAGATAGCCTTTAGAGTCTTGTTGCACAGTAGCTTGCATTTTTTCTATTATTTCATTTTTTATAAAATCAACTAAAAATCATAAAAATATGAGAAAATACCAAAAAACATCTGAATAATCATAAAACCCAAAATTTAATTTTCTAACTTAGTTTGAGGTGTTAAATAATTTGTTGTTTGTGACTTTTTCCCCTTCTTTTACATTTTCTTTACAATTAAAAATCACAAAAAATTTTAAAAACTTAAAAATCCACCAAAAAAATTTGTTTCTGATTCTCGACTACTTCGTAGGACTTGCCTAGTCCGTGCTCCTTGAGTTCGACCCTGGTAGCTATACCAGGTAAAATAAAATAGCGAGATTGTTATTTGCCTTGATTGATTGATTTTATTGATTTGGTGGTCTTTATTTTCTTGTTGAGTCCGACTCGAGAGGTTGAGGTCGCAATGACCCTTGATACATTCTCACCTTAGTCTCTCGGATTTTCGCGCTCATCAATATGCAATAGAGACTGCAATATATATCTTGGATAAGATTCCTAACAAATTTGTACCTAAGACTCCTCACGAGATCTGGTATGGAACCAAACCTAGTGTGAAACACTTGAGGGTTTGGGGTTGCTTGGTCCATGCGAAGAATGTGGACGCAAGTAAGCTAGAATCTCTCTCTCGTGAGTGTTACTTCGTTAGGTATGTTAAAAATGGTATTGTATGACCTTGAGACCCAAAAGGTTTTTGTCTCTAGGGATGTAAAATTTCTGGAGGATGACTTCCTTATAGGTCAAGACAGAAATGAAGTAGAGGAACTCATTGAATCCCCTAAGGATTCTGAGCTTCCTGAACCAGAAACTAAAGAGATGACTAAAGATGAAACACCCATACCTCTTCGAAGGAGTTCAAGGATGGTTGAACCACCTAAAAGGTATGGATTCCATGTGTCAGTTGAAACTGACAATGATCCTGCTTCGTTTGATGAAGCACTCCCAGTACATGACATGGATAGATGGATGCTAGCAATGAAGTCAGGTATTGACTCCATGCATAAGAATGGTGTATGGACCCTAGAGGATCCACCTAAAAGGGTAAAAATCCATTGGGTGTAAATGGATCCTCAAGAGAAAAAAGGGAGGCTTGTAGCCAAGGGCTACACACAGAGAGAAGGCATCGACTACGATGAGACGTTCTCTTTATGGCTATGCTTAAGTCCATCAGGACACTGCTGCTATAGTTGCATATCTTTACTACGACATCTGGCAGACGGACGTCAAGACAGCTTTCCTCAATGGATACCTTGAGGAGGATGTCTATATAGAGTAACCCCATGGCTTCATAGTTGAGGATGGCAAAGTATACAAGCTAAAGAAACCCATCTATGGGATCAAACAAGCTTCTGGTAGCTGGAACATCTGATTTGACGAAACCATAAAGAGTTATGATTTTGTGCAGAATCCTCATGAACCTTGTGTGTACAAGAAACTTAGTGGGAGCGGCATCGTGTTCATCGTACTTTACGTAGATAATATCCTTATCATTGGGAATGATACAGGGATGATGACCACTGTGAAGATTTGACTATCCCATACCTTCGAGATGAAAGATCTTGGAGAAGCCTATTATATCTTAGGTCTGAAGTTGTTCAGAAATCGAGAAAAGAGGATATTGGGATTATCACAACATGGATACATTTAGAAGATTCTTGAACGTTTACGTATGAATAGTTCCAAGAAAGGGTTTCTCCCCTTAAGACATGGTATCCACCTGTCTAAAAGGATGGCTCCTCAAAGTGTTGAGGAAAAGAAGGCTATGGCCGGATGCCCCTATGCATTAGTTGTAGGAAGCTTAATGTATGCCATGATGTGTACTAGGCCAGATATCTGACATGCAATGGGAGTGGTAAGATGTTACCAATCATGTTATGGAGAGCACCACTGGAATGCATTGAAGAACATTTTCAAATATCTAAGACGGACACAACATTACATCTTGGTCTGTGGAGATGGTGATCTCCAAGTCTTGGGATATACATATTCATTCTTCCTATCGGATATTGATGATCGAAAGTCAACATCAGGGTTTCTATTCCTATTGAATGGTGGTGTTGTGAGGTGGAGAAGCAAGAAGGAGGACACTAGAGCAGATTCAACAACATAAGCTGAATATATTGCTGCATCAGATGCTATAAAGGAGGTGGTGTGGTTGCGCAAGTGCATCTTGGAACTTGGCGTAGTTTCCTCTGATACTCTCATCCCATTACTCTGCGATAACACGGGAGCCATTACCCAGGCAAAGGAACCCAAATGGCATCAAAATAGTAAGCATGTGGAAAGGAAATACCACATCATTCGGGAGTTTCAGAAGCATGGTGATATCATCATCACAAAGGTGGCCTGTGCCGACAACATTGTTGATCGTCTTACCAAACCTTTGACACAAAAGATTTTCGACCAGCATGTAATGAGCATTGGTTTGAGGATTGTTCCTGAATGGTTCTGAGGGATAGTGGGAGATTGTTAGCCACGTGATCCCGAGGCGAACCACTCTTACAATAAATGCTATTGTAATATATGATTTATCAATAAAAGTTATTGATTGTTTCACTGCCTTTCTGAGATTAAATGAATGAATGCACTATAAGGTCCCTCTGTACAATTAGGGATATGTACCATGGCCATCTTTATGATGATACAACTGTTGATTCATTAATTGAATCATAGAGACTGGTGCTTGGATGAATATCTAAGGAGTTAAATAGATGACTCATCAAGCACCGACAAATGATTATTACGTGATGATCTCCAGCCTGAGTAGGATATGGCAATCCTTTCTCATAAAGGTTGATATCTGACCGACCTCTTGATGCAGGTCCTCTACATAGGAATTGTGATTTGGAGGTGTCAAATTAGTTAGGTCAAAGGGTTGACTTAACGAGATCAAGATAACCTAAGTCCTATGTTGAATATTGTCACAACAAAGGCATACATCCTTTGACCGGAGATAGATGTGTTACTATATGTCTAAGTATGTACATTTGGCAGACAAAAAGGCTGATGACCTAATCAAGGTCTATACACCGACGAGCTGGTGTGCACGCAAGGATATATGAGTAATACAATCTCTCTAAGGGATCATACAGGTTCACTTGTGAACCAAAATACATGAGCTCACTCATGAGGTATTGGGACTGATCAAATTCCATGTATGGTCATCGTGCTTTGGAAACATGGCAAGAATTTGAAGGTATGATATATGCTTTGGGAAAGCATATAATCGGTACCAAATCCCTATGACCTAGATTGAGAAACTTGATGATTAAACCCTAAAGAAGATAGTATAAAAACGATCTATATCTTTGGGTTTATCATAGGTCTTCCAGTATGCAGAATGTACAGGTACTAGGAATACCTGAGGGTGATGTGATCATAAACGATTGTATAACCAAGACGCTTCCATTCCGAGGGAGTGATGAAACAGGTTTGGATTTTAGTGACTCCTCTCAGTAGAGAAGTAATCTGATCTTGGTCCAAGTGTTGGATATTGATATGACTGAGATTCAAATGCAATGAAAAGATTAGATTTGCAGTCTTTATTTAATCAAGCATCTATGACAGATCAATGAGATCTGGATTTGAGATGTGATCTCAACATCCAAGTCACTATACGTGGAACAATACAATCGCCCTGTCCTTATCTCCAAGTATCTGTGGAGAAATAATTGTGAATTATTTTTATAGAATAATTTACAACAAAAGTTGTAAAATCTTGGAGATTTTCATGGATTAATGCAATCTCATGAGATTGCCTCCACCATGAGTTATGGTGGACGGCTACCATCTCCTATATGGAAATTGGTAGTCATCCCACCAATTACCATGATGGGATGCAATCTTCATGCAACAATCTCCATGTTTGCTTGATTTGATTTAGGATTGAATTATATTTGATTTATCAAATATATCTATTTTAAATTAAATCAATTTATTATTGTGTCTTTACCAACAACAATCCTGACCATTGAAAGAAACACAAATCAATCTCATCCATTGACTTTGTGTGTCCCATGGATTGTGATCCATGGACTCCCAAATCCTATATAAAGAGAGGCACCCCATGCTCTCTATGGTAATGCAAATAAGAAACAACAAACTCTCTCCTCTCTTTCTTCTTCACATGCCTCCTCTCCTCTCCATCCATTGGTGGTCGTCCACCATAACCTAGAGGAGAAGCTTCGTCGTTGCTTCGTCATTGTGCCACCGCCTCGACGAGTCTCGGTTCTCCATCTACTTTGGTGTGCTTCTCTCACGAAGAAGGTGTTCGATCTCGTGCGACGAGATTAGGAGTTCCCATGCTTGGATCAACATCTTGGATTGCGAGGATCACACGGCTCACCCCCCCGCTCGCAATCGTCTTCTCTGAAGATTGGACTTGAGATGGGAGGTCTCTTTTTTTAGAGACTTCATCAACCACGCTACAAGAGGTATTCCTATATACTTGATGTGTTTTTAGATGAAAAGGTACAAGAATCATTTTTGGATCATGTGGTTTCATCGCAAGAAAAATTTTTAAATTCTGCTGCATAGAACAACTAGTGTGACTAGTCATTCTTCATCTTATATGATATGATGCACACGTTTTCGTGATGTGCTTGAGGATTATTCCATATCCTTCACATCTGTTGTCCAACCTCGCCCATAAGGCCCCCAGGACCTCCTTGTTTGCTCGTAACCATTTCCTGCAGGTATTGAAGGCCAAACGACCCTCAAGGGTCGAGTTTTGAAGAAGAACAAGGCACTTGGGCACCTGTATCCTCCCCGACCTCGCTGGAGAGCTCCGGTGGACCTCCGACGCCTTCGATCCCTCCAGTCATATCACGGTGCCTCTTGGAAGCTTCTTGTACCATTCACCGTTCGTGGGAGGCTCGGAGTCTCACGCCATCGCCAATCAAAGCTCGGAAGGATGAGAGTTCATCCCTGTTCTTCCAAGCACTGTCCTAGTCGTTTGATCAAGAAGAATCCTCCAGATTCACCAAGAACCGTCTGATAGAGATGCGTCATTACCGTTTGATCCCGTCAAGCGATCTAATCCTAACCATCCACAGACGAAGCGTCATCGTGCAACGTGGACGCGCCACGTGTTTAAGTAAAAAGATCCCAATCGTCTATCAGCGTGCACCTTTGGGGTAAACTGCACATCTGAACCCCACTTTTTTGTATTTATTATTTAGTCATATAAATAAAGTTAAACATTTATAAATGAAATGATCTCAATACACCCTTCGTGGTGAAGGATATTGAATTATCCTCAAGTGCATCACGGAAGTGTGATCGTCGTATCGGATACGACGAAGAATGACTAGTCGTACTAGTTGGTCTGAGCAGTGGAATTTAAAAAATTTTCATGTGATGAAACCACATGATCCAAGAACGATTCTCGGATCGTTTCATCTATAACCACAACAAGTATAATGCAATACCTCTTGAAGCATGGTTGATCAAGTCACTAAAGAAAGAGACCTCCTGTCTCAAGTCCGATCGTCGGTGAGACCGCTTGAGAGCGCGGGGATGAACCGCGGTGTCCTCGCAATCCAAGAAGTTGATCCAAGCATGGTTGCTCCTGATCTCGTCGCACGAGATCGAACGTCTCCTTCGTGAGTGTAGCACTCCAAGAAGACGGAGAACCGAAGAACGTCGAAGCGGCGGCGCGGTGGCGAGAGCGTCGACGAATCTCTCCTCTAGGATATGGTGGACGGCCACCAAAATTAGAGGGAGAGAGGGCTGTCGTGTATGAAGAAAGAGAGAGAGAGAGCTCCAAAATTGCATGTAAATAGAGAGCATGGTATGCCTCTCTATTTATAGGGTTTTGGGATCCATGGATTTCAATCCATGGGACATATAAAGTCAATGGGTGAGATTGATTTATGTCAATCCAATGGTCAAGATTGTTGTTGTCAAAAACAACAAATTTGGATTAAAATATATTTGACAAAATCAAATATAAATCAATCCTAAATTAAACCAATAAATAAGGAGAGAATATATACATGGAGATTACATCTCCATGTATAACATGGTGGACGGCCACCCATTCCAAATAGGATATGGGTGCCGCCCACCTCTTTCCTAATGGAGGGCAATCTCATGATAATTCATGAGATTGCGTATCTCCATGGAAATCTCTCTTTATTTATTTGCAACAAATTTTTTTGTGTTTTCTTCTTCAAAGATAATTCACAATTATATTTGAGAATATTGCATTCTTGCCATGGGATAATTGTGAATCATATTCACAACCCAAAACAACATATAATTTACATTGTCAATTAATTACACAATGTGTATCCAATACACATAATAATTAATCAACACATATAAATTATAACTAGCTCTCTATAATACATTATAAATCACATTTATAATATATTATAAATAATTGGATATTTCTATCCACATTATTCTTATCCATAATAATTAAATCACATTTAATTAAATTGGATAATTTCTTCACACATCAATATGATTAAATAACATTTAATCATCATTTTTTTATTGCTTAGATCTTATGGAATTATTCTCGAACCCTTCAAGAATAATGCGATCTCTCCGTAGATACTTGGAGATAATGATAGGGCGATTGTATTGTTCCATGTATAGTAACTTGGATGTTGAGATCATATCTCAAATCCAGATCCCATGGACCTCCAACTGATGCTTGATCAAATCAAGACCGTAGACCTAATCTTCTCATTGCATCTGAATCTCATTCAGATCAATGTCCAGTTCATGGAGTAAGATTAGATCACTTCTCTAATGTGAGGAGTCACTAAAATCCAAACATGTTTGATCACTCCCTCGGAATGGAAGCGTTATGGTTATACAATCGTTTATGATCACATCACCCTCAGGTATTCCCAATACCTGTACATCCTACATACTGGAAGACCCATGATCACTCTAAAGATAAAGATCACTTTTATACGGTCATCTTCAGGGTTAGATCATTAAGTTTCTCAATCTTGGTCATTTGGGATTTGGTATACATCATATGCTTTCACAAAGCATATATCTTACCTTCAAATTCATGTCATGCTTCCAAAGCATGACGACCATGCATGGAATTTGTTCAGTCCCAATACCTCATGAGTGAGCTCATGTCTCCCGGTTCACAAGTGAACTTGTATGATCCCTTTGAGAGATCGTATTACTCATATGTCCTTACATGCACACCAGCTCGTCGGTGTATTAACCTTGGTTAGGTCATCAACATATTGGTCTGCCAAATGTAGACACTCAGACATATAGCAACACATCTGTCTCCGGTCAGAGGATGCATGCCTATGTTGTGACAGTATTCAATGTAGGTCTTTGGTTATCTCGATCTCGTTAAGTCAACCCATTGACTCAACTAACCTGACACCTCTGAATCACTATTCCCATGCAGAGGACCTGCATCAAGAGGTCAGTCAGATATCATCCATCTGAGATAGGATTGCCATCTCCTATTCAGGCTGGAGATCATCACTTAATAATCATTTGGTGATGCTTGATGAGTCCTCTATCTAACTCCTTAGATATACATCCAAGCACCAGCCTCTATGATTCATCCAATAAATCAACAACTGTATGATCATCAAGTTGGCCATGGTACATAACCCTTATTGTACAGAGGGACCCTATAGTGCATTCATTCATTCAATCTCAAAAAAGGGAGTGAAAAATAATCAATAATTTTCATTGATAATTTATTCATTACAATAACATTTATGGTAGAAATGGTTCGCCCGGGACTCACATTGCTAACAATCTCCCACTAGCCCTCAGAACCATTCAGGTACAATCCTTAAACCCATACTCATTACATGCTGGTCAAAAACCTTCTGTGTCAGAGGTTTGGTAAGAGGATCAGCAACGTTGTCGACAGAGGCCACCTTGGTGATGATGATGTCACCACGTTTTTGTATCTCCCGAATGATGTGGTATTTCCTTTCCACGTGCTTGCTCTTTTGATACCATCTGGGTTCCTTTGCCTGGGCAATGGCTCCCATGTTATCGCAGAGTAACGAGATGGGAGTATTAGAGGAAACTACGCCAAGCTCCAGCACGAACTTGCGCAACCACACCGCCTCCTTTGCAGCATCCGATGCGGTAATGTATTCGGCTTCTGTTGTTGAATCTGCAGTAGTGTCTTGCTTCTTGCTTCTCCAGCTCACAGCACCACCATTCAACAAGAACACGAACCTTGATGTCGACTTTCTATTATCAACATCCGATTGGAAGTCATAATCTGTATATCCCAAGACTTGGGGATCACCATCTCCATAGACCAAGATGTAATCTTACGTCCGTCTTAGATATTTGAATATGTTCTTTATTGCATTCCATTGTTGTTCTCCATAGCAGGATTGGTAATGACTTACCACTCCCACTGCAATGCAGATATCTGGCCTAGTACACATCATGGCATACATTAAGCTTCCTACGACTGATGCATAAGGACATCCAGCCATGGCCTTCTTTTCCTCAACAGTTTGAGGAGCCATTCCTTTAGACTGGTGGATACCATGTCTTAAGGGTAGGAATATTTTCTTGGAACTATCCATATGGAATCGTTCAAGAATCTTCTTAATGTATCCATGTTGTGACAATCTCAAAATCCTCTTTTCTCTGTTTCTGAACAACTTCAGGCCTAAGTTGTAAGAGGCTTCTCCAAGATCTTTTATCTCAAAGGTATGGGACAGCCAATATTTACACTGGTCATCATTCCTGTATCATTTTCAATGATAAGGATGTCATCTACATAAAGCACGATGATTGGCGCTCCCACTAAGCTTCGTGTACACACAAGGTTCATCAGGATTTTGCACAAAATCATAACTCTTTATGGTTTCATCAAATCTGATGTTCCAGCTACGAGAAGCTTGTTTGAGCCCATAGATGGATCTCTTCAGCTTGCATACTTTTCCATCCTCAATCATGAAGCCCTGGGGCTGCTCCATGTAGATATCCTCCTCGAGGTATCCATTGAGAAAAGCCATCTTGACGTCCATCTGCCAGATGCTGTAGTCAAGATATGCAACTATAGCTAGCAGTGTCCTGATGGATTTAAGGATAGCCACAGGAGAGAATGTCTCATCGTAATCGATGCCTTCTCTCTGTGTGTAGCCCTTGGCTACGAGCCGTGCCTTGAAAGTCTCTACTTTCCCATCAGGTCCCCTCTTTCTCTTGAAGATCCATTTACACCCAATGAGTTTTACCCCTTTAGGTGGATCCTCTAGGGTCCATACACCATTCTTATGCATGGAGTCAATTTCTGACTTCATTGCTAGCATCCATCTATCCATGTCTTGATTCGCGAGTGCTTCATCAAATGAAGTAGGATCAATGTCAGTCTCACTTGAAACATGAAATCCATACCTTTCAGGTGGTGCAACCATCCTCGAACTCCTTCGAAGAGGTATGTGTGTTTCATCTTTATTTACTTCTTCAGTTTATGGTATGGGAAGCTCAGAATCCTCTTGGGATTCAATGAGTTCATCTACTTCATTTTTATCTTGACCTTTAAGGAAATCATCCTCCAGAAACTTCACATCTCTATAGACAAAAACCTTTTGGGTCCCAGGGTCATAAAGCTGGTATCCAATACCATCTTTAACATACCCAATGAAGTAACACTCACGAGTGCGAGATTCTAGCTTACTTGCGTCCACGTTCTTCGCATGGACCAAGCAACCCCAAACCCTCAAGTGATGGACACTAGGTTTGGTTCCATACCAGAGCTCATGAGGAGTCTTACGTACATATTTGCTAGGAATCTTATTCAGGATATATATTGCAGTCTCTACTGCATATCCCCAGAAATTAAGAGGTAAATGTGCTTTACTCATCATTGAACGGACCATGTCCATGATGGTCCTATTGCGTCTTTCAGCAACACCATTAAGTTGGGGAGTTCCAGGAGAAGTGATATTGGAAATAATTCCATTCTCCTTAAGGTATTCCTTGATATCATCTGATAGGTACTCGCCACCTCGATCAGATCGAACCCGTTTATTCTTCCTGTCGGTTTGGTTCTCAACCAAAGCCTTGAATTCTTTGAACTTTTCAAAGGTTTCAGACTTATGACGTAATAGGAAGATAAACCCGTATCTCGAATGGTCATCAATAAACGTCAAATAATATCGATGTCCATTTCGAGTCGCGGTACTGAAGGGACCACATACATCGGTATGTATTAGGTCAATAATACCTTCTCATCTTGTAACCTTGTTACGGAAAGGCATCCTAGTCATTTTACCTCGAATACAATGTTCACAGGTAGGCAAAGATTGAACCTGTAGGAAATGTAAAGGTCCATCCTTTATCAATCTGTTGATCCTATCAACAGACAAATGACCAAGCCTTTGATGCCAAATCATATTCGAATGGTTTTTATTCTCCCTGAATCTCTTAGGGTTTTTATTAGTGGTTGTAACATTCAAGACATTGTCATTAATGCACAATTCATAGAGTGCTCCAGAAGTTAAAATACCCTCTGTAATATATTTATCATAATGATTTATGACTAATTTATTACAGAACAGGAATGAATATCCACTTCTAACTAGCATAGATACAGATATCAAATTCTTTCTAACTTCATGTACATAAAAACACTCTTTAAGTACTAGGACTCTACTACTAAATAATGATAGTCGACATGTCCCGACGGTGACTGCTGCAACACTTGCATCAGATCCCATCTGGATGACTATCTCCCCTTCCTCAAGACTTCTAGTTTCCTGAAACAAATGCAACAAATTGCATACATGAACAGAAGCACCAGAATCTACAACCCAACTTCCTTCTCGTCCGACGAGAAAGCTAGTTTCAATGATGAAAGTAGATTTCATACTTGTTGGGGCTTTACCTTTGTCTGAGGACTTCAGGTATTCTGGGGAGTTACGCGTCCAGTGCCCCGGCTTTTTGCAGTGGTGACAGACATCGGTTTTTTTCGATGCCATTAGAGTGGATGCATTGGAAGAAGAGCCAACACTTTGTCCCTTCTTCTTTCTCTTCTGGTCCGGGCCCTTCCGATAACCTTGCTTCCGACCGCGCTTCCCTATGACCTGTGAACCATTGCACTACCAGTGGGACCATCCTTCTTCATTACGTCTTCTGCAGGCTTTAATGCAGCAAGGAGAGCAGCGCTTGTCAATTCCAGCATGTTCATGTGGAATGACACTACAAAGTTATTGAAAGACTTGGGCAATGACAACAGAATGAAGTCAGCTTGCATATCTACATCCATGGTTACCCCTAGGGTGTCCAGCTCCGACAAGTACCCAAACATTTTGAGTACATGTTCACGGACCGAAGTCTCTTCCTGCATCCTGCAGCGAATGAGGTCTTTCATAACATTGTACCACTGGGTGCGGTTAATTTCACTAAACATATCCTTAAGATTCTGCACTATCTCCTGACAAGTACTCATCTCTACATGTTGCTTCTACAGAACATTGTAGAGAGAATCCAGGATATAACATCTAGCCAAGACATGATCTTCATCATACTTATCATTGTATGCTTTTTCTTCCTTGGATTTAGGGTTCTCATGCTTGTCCTCAGAGAGTACATAACTTATGCGCTCTGCAGAGAGAACAAGCTCCAAATTACGGATCCAGTTCGAGTAACTTGGGCTGGTCAATTGGTTGACCTCGAGAAGCCTACTAAGTGGGTTCAAGGACTTCATTTTCTGAAATTAAGAATGCACTATATTAGAACATATAATCATATATTCTTATTTATGATATTTGATTAAGGCATTTTAAATCAAATTGTTCTTGCTCTGTCAACCTTGAAAGTTTATTCTCTTAATCACTTTCAAAGTAAGAGATATACTTACCAATATATCTCAAGCAAGAACTGGGATCTCCTCCTTATCTTTGTCATATCCCAATAATATGAGAACCTATGACTCCAATAAAGAGAAGCGGGAACACATTCTGCCTTGCAAGTCCAACTTGCATCTCCCAATTCGGTCTTTAATACCCGGGCCCACCACCCCTAAGGTGATGTTGACCCGTCATTAATTGAACCAACTGTCAACATGAATACAACTCGCTATGCGCAATCCAATATCGCCCCAATAATATGAGGACCCGATATTGAGGTCACTACGCATACGTCCTTACTCTTTCGAGAAGCGACGAGCTTGATCCAGATGCGCTTGCATACAGGAGCTGTCACTTCGGACAGGTGTCTCCCACATGCAATCCCTGGCGACGGAACCCTTCGCCTTGACGGGAGACCATGGATGTCACTTATGTGATCCTCCATATCATATTCAATTTTTTTAATCAATTATTATGAATCATATTCATATAATTAATTCTTCAGAGAAGTGACAACTCTATTCATAATAGAGTGTCTCAATTGGACATAATCATATTAAATTAATTATCAATCCAATTCAATCAATCAAACTTGATTATTTTACTTGAATATATATATATGGTAATATCTCAAAATACGTGTTAATTTGAATTTTAATAATTAGAAAATATAACTTGATTTTCTCCGACATTATACAGTCCCTACCCGCTGTCTTGGCCAGTATCGACGAGAGTGGGATGGACCACATACGTAGCAATCTGCTACCCCAATGCTCTCCGACTAGTCACCATATCCACCTCGGGAAAGCATAATGCCAGATATATCAATTTGTACTTGAGATGATCATCGGTTTTTCAGCCAAAATTATACCATATAGTAATAATCAAAATATTTTTTATTATAAGGAAATTTGCTACATAAATTCTCAAATCCTATTCAAGCATCAAGTTTGAAGATTGTGTTTCCAATTAAGATTTAGATCACATCCAATCAATTAATTGGTTGGGGCCAAGCCAATTATGTAAATAATCATCTTCCAATATTTCACAAATATTTTTCATGATTATTTCACGAAATTAACAATTAATTTCACTAATTGACAATAACTTGATTCTAGATTAGGACTGTAATTTCAGTAGTGACCCCTACTCACTAAAATTAACATATCTCAATCAATTTAAATCCAAATTAGACAAACTCAATTTTCAAAGATTGCTAACTTGATTTAGGACAGAAGACAAGTAATATTTCACGCATTTCGAGGCGGATCTAAACAGTAATTAACTGTTTAGTCATGTTAAGGTCTGCAGTTCCCGCAACAGTGCATACATGTTCATTAAAACAACCATATCTAGAGCATACGAAATCCGATTTACGCAAACTCAGATCGTATGGTTTCCTTATTTAATGGGGAACAAAATCCAACTAAATAATTCATGATTAAACATTTTAAACATGGCCTGAATTATTTACTAAACAGATCTGCGAAATCAAATGCGATAATAACTTTCGCGACTTTAACGAACCCAAGTCGTCCTCGGTTTACGAATCATATTCGAAACCGTCGACCTAAGGCTCCGATACCACTTGAAGGATATTGAATTATCCTCAAGCGCATCACGTAAGCGTGATCGTCGTATCGGATACAACAAAGAATGACAAGTCGTACTAGTTGTTCTGAGCAGCGGCATTTAAAAAAAATTCATGTGATGAAACCACATGATCCAAGAACGATTCTCGGATCGTTTCATCTATAACCAAAACAATTATAATGAAATACTTCTTGAAGCATGGTTGATCAAGTCTCTAAAGAAAGAGACCTCCTGTCTCAAGTCCGATCGTCGGTGAGACCGCTTGCGAGCGCGGGGATGAACCACGTTGTCCTCGCAATCCAAGAAGTTGATCCAAGCGTGGTTGCTCCTGATCTCATCGTACGAGATCGAACGTCTCCTTCGTGAGTGTAGCACTCCAAGAAGACAGAGAACCAAAGAACGTCGAAGCGGCGACGTGGTGGCGAGAGCGTCGACGAATCTCTCCTCTAGGGTATGGTGGACGGCCACCAAAATTAGAGGGAGAGAGGGCTGTCGTGTATGAAGAAAGAGAGAAAGAGAGAGAGAGAGAGAGAGAGAGAGAGAGAGAGAGCTTGAAAATTACATGTAAATAGAGAGCATGGTATGCCTCTCTTTTTATAGGGTTTTGGGATCCATGGATCTCAATCCATGGGACATATAAAGTCAATGGGTGAGATTGATTTATGTCAATCCAATGGTCAAGATTGTTGTTGTCAAAAACAACAAATTTGGATTAAAATATATTTGACAAAATCAAATATAAATCAATCCTAAATTAAACCAATAATAAGGAGAGAATATATACACGGAGATTACATCTCCATGTATAACATGGTGGACGGCCACCCATTCCAAATAGGACATGGGCGTCGCCCACCTCTTTCCTAATGGAGCGCAATCTCATGATAATTCATGAGATTGCATATCTCCATGGAAATATCTTTTTATTTATTTGCAATAGATTTTGTTGGGTTTTATTCTTCAAAAATAATTCACAATTATATTTGAGAATATTGCAATCTTACCATGGGATAATTGTGAATCATATTTACAACCCAAAATAACATATAATTTACATTGTCAATTAATTACACAATGTGTATCCAATAAACATAATAATTAATAAACACATATAAATTATAATTAGCTCTCTCTAATACATTATAAATCACATTTATAATATATTATGAATAATTGGATATTTCTATCCACATTATTCTTATCCATAATAATTAAATCACATTTAATTACATTGGATAATTTCATCACACATCAATATGATTAAATCACATTTAATCATCAATTCTTCATTGCTTGGATCTTATGGAATTATTCTCGAACCTTTCAAGAATAATGTGATCTCTCCTCAGATACTTGGAGATAAGGACAGGACGATTGTATTATTCTACGTATAGTGACTTGGATGTTGAGATCATATCTCAAATCCAGGTTCCATGGACCCCCCACTGATGCTTGATCAAATCAAGACCGTAGACCTAATCTTCTCATTGCATCTTAATCTCATTCAGATTAATGTCCAGTTCATGGACTAAGATTAGGTCACTTCTCTAATGAGATGAGTCACTAAAATCCAAACCTGTTTCATCACTCCCTCGGAATGGAAGCGTCATGGTTATACAATCGTTTATGATCACATCACCCTCAGGTATTCCCAATACTTGTACATCCTACATGCTGGAAGACCCATGATCACTCTAAAGATAAAGATCACTTTTATACGATCATCTTCAGGGTTAGATCATTAAGTTTCTCAATCTTGGTCATTTGGAATTTGGTATAGATCATATGCTTTCACAAAGCATATATTTTACCTTCAAATTCATGTCACGCTTCCAAAGCATGATGACCATGCATGGAATTTGTTCAGTCCCAATACCTCATGAGTGAGCTAATATCTCCTGGTTCACAAGTGAACTTGTATGATCCCTTTGAGAGATCGTATTACTCATATGTCCTTACATGCACACCAGCTCGCCAGTGTATAGACCTTGGTTAGGTCATCAACCTATTGGTCTGCCAAATGTACACACTCAGACATATAGCAACACATCTGTCTCCGGTCAGAGGATGCATGCCTATGTTGTGACAGTATTCAACGTAGGTCTTTGGTTATCTCGATCTCGTTAAGTCAACCCATTGACTCAACTAACCTCACACCTCCGAATCATTATTCCCATGCAGAGGACCTGCATCAAGAGGTCAGTCAGATATCAGTCATCTGAGATAGGATTGTCATCTCCTATTCATGCTGGAGATCATCACTTAATAATCATTTGATGATGCTTGATGAGTCCTCTATCTAACTCCTTAGATATTCATCCAAGCATCAGCCTCTATTATTCATCCAATAAATCAACAGTTGTATGATCATCAAGTTGGCCATGGTACATAACTCTTATTGTACAGAGGGACCCTATAGTGCATTCATTCATTCAATCTCAGAAAAGGGAGTGAAAAATAATCAATAATTTTCATTGATAATTTATTCATTACAATAACATTTATTGTAGAAATGGTTCGCCCGGGGCTCACATTGCTAACAATCTCCGACTAGCACTCAGAACCATTCAGGTACAATCCTTAAACCCATACTCATTACATGATGGTCAAAAACCTTCTGTGTTAGAGGTTTGGTAAGAGGATCAGCAACGTTGTCGGCAGAGGCCACCTTGGTGATGATGATGTCACCACGCTTTTGTATCTCCCGAATAATGTGGTATTTCCTTTCCACATGCTTGCACTTTTGATGCCATCTGGGTTCCTTTGCCTAGGAAATGGCTCCTGTGTTATTGCAGAGTAACGGGATGGGTTTATCAGAGGAAACTACGCCAAGCTCCAGCACGAAGTTGCGCAACGACACCGCCTCCGTTGCAGCATCCGATGCGGCAATGTATTCGGCTTCTGTTGTTGAATCTGCAGTAGTGTCTTGCTTCTTGCTTCTCCAGCTCACAGCACCACCATTCAACAAGAACACGAACCCTGATGTTGACTTTCGATCATCAACATCCGATTGGAAGTCAAAATCTGTATATCCCAAGACTTGGGGATCACCATCTCCATAGACCAAGATGTAATCTTGCGTCCGTCTTAGATATTTGAATATGTTCTTTACTGCATTCTGGTGTTGCTCTCCATAGAAGGATTGGTAACGACTTACCACTCCCACTACATGGCAGATATCTGGCTTAGTACACATCATGGCATACATTAAGCTTCCTACGGCTGATGCACAAGGACATCCAGTCATGGCCTTCTTTTCCTCAACAGTTTGAGGAGCCATTCCTTTAGACAGGTGGATACCATGTCTTAAGGGTAGGAATCCTTTCTTGGAACTATCCATACGGAATCGTTCAAGAATCTTCTTAATGTATCCATATTGTGACAATCCCAAAATCCTCTTTTCTCGGTTTCTGAACAACTTCAGGCCTAAGATGTAAGAGGCTTCTCCAAGATCTTTCATCTCAAAGGTATGGGACATCCAAATCTTTACACTTGTCATCATTCATGTATCATTCCCAATGATAAGGATGTCATCTACATAAGATGAACGCAATGGCGCTCCCACTAAGCTTCTTGTACACACAAGGTTCATCAGGATTTTGCACAAAATCATAACTCTTTATGGTTTCATCAAATCTGATGTTCCAGCTACGAGAAGCTTGTTTGAGCCCATAGATGGATTTCTTCAGCTTGCATACTTTTCCATCCTCAGTCATGAAGCCCTGGGGCTGCTCCATGTAGATATCTTCCTCGAGGTATTCATTGAGAAAAGCCATCTTGACGTCCATCTGCCAGATGCCATAGTCAGAATATGTAACTATAGCTAGCAGTGTCCTGATGGATTTAAGGATAGCCATAGGAGAGAATGTCTCATCGTAATCGATGCCTTCTCTCTGTGTGTAGCCCTTGGCTACGAGCCGTGCCTTGAAAGTCCCTACTTTCCAATCAGGTCCCCTCTTTCTCTTGAAGATCCATTTACACCCAATGGGTTTTACCCCTTTAGGTGGATCCTCTAGGGTCCATACACCATTCTTATGCATGGAGTCAATTTCTGACTTCATTGCTAGCATCCATTTATCCATGTCTTGATCCGCGAGTGCTTCATCAAATGAAGTAGGATCAATGTCAGTCTCACTTGACACATGGAATCCATACCATTCAAGTGGTGCAACCACCCTCGAACTCCTTCGAAGAGGTATGTGTGTTTCATCTTTATTTACTTCTTCAGTTTCTAAACTGGGAAGCTCAGAATCCTCTTGGGATTTAATGAGTTCCTCTACTTCATTTTTATCTTGACCTTTAAGGAAATCATCCTCCATAAACTTCACATCTCTAGAGATAAAAACCTTTTGGATCTCAGGGTCATAAAGATGGTATCCAATACCATCTTTAACATACCCAATGAAGTAACACTCACGAGTACGAGATTCTAGCTTACTTGCGTCCACGTTCTTCGCATGGACCAAGCAACCCCAAACCCTCAAGTGATTGACACTAGGTTTGGTTCCATAACAGAGCTCATGAGGAGTCTTAGGTACAGATTTGCTAGGAATCTAATTCAGGATATATATTGCAGTCTCTACTGCATATCCCCAGAAACTAAGAGGTAAATGTGCTTTACTCATCATTGAACGGACCATATCCATGATGGTCCTGTTGCATCTTTCAGCAACACCATTAAGTTGGGGAGTTCCAGGAGAAGTGAGATTGGAAATAATTCCATTCTCCTTAAGGTATTCCTCGAATTCATCTGATAGGTACTCGCCACCTCGATCAGATCGAATCCGTTTAATCTTCCTATCGGTTTGGTTCTCAACCAAAGCCTTGAATTCTTTGAACTTTTCAAAGGTTTCAGACTTATGACGTAGTAGGAAGATAAACATGTATAGCGAATGGTCATCAATAAACGTCAAATAATATCGATGTCCATTTCGAGTCGCGGTACTGAAGGGACCACATACATCAGTATGTATTAGGTCAATAATACCTTCTTATCTTGTAACCTTGTTACGGAAAGGCATCCTAGTCATTTTACCTCGAATACAATGTTCACAGGTAGGCAAAGATTGAACCTGTAGGAAATGTAAAGGTCCATCCTTTATCAATCTGTTGATCCTATCAACAGACAAATGACCAAGCTTTTGATGCCAAATCATATTCGAATGATTTTTATTCTCCCTGGGTCTCTTAGGGTTTTTATTAGTGGTTGTAACATTCATGACATTCTCATTAGTGCACAATTCATAGAGTCCTCCAGAAGTTAAAATACCCTCTACAATATATTTATCATAATAAACTTGAAAGCTGGGAAGGGCCTTCGCTCCCTTCCTGGAAGATTGATAATCTCGAGAACATTAATGATTGACATTATACGAGTACTAGCCCTGCCCGGGACATTTTGAAGTTGGGCCCCTATATTTATTTTATTTACATTTGGGTCCAGTCCACGTCACCTCCACATTCCACGTGAGGTGGCAAAATTGCATGTATACCCTGGTACTTTTTGTAATTATTATCTAGTCATATAAATTGAAAAGCACGTTGTATATTTCTGTGTAAATTGTGGAGAGGCGTCTGAACCTTTGATAATTGCATTTTGGTCCCTCAAAGTGTGCCTCACATGTAGTCCCACGTGAGGGGGTAAATTTCACATGTACCCTAGCGGATTTTGTACTTGTAAAATGGTTCTTAAAGGTTCAATAAACGTTTATATACGTTGGCACATTTGCTGATGAACACCTGATATTTATTTTTATTGCATTTATGCCCCTACTAGGATATGTATTTTTGTGTGCTTTATCTAATTATTAAAAATACCAACAGTGCTCCTAAAATTCCACCAAATAGGGATAAATGCTTTGTGCCTTGTACTTTCATGCTATGATTTCTAATTGGTATTTTTGCATTTTATCCATTTATTAAAAATGAAAAGGAGTCTAAATAATTCCTATTTAGCTATAAAAATTCCAAAAAAATAAAAAAAAACATTTTAAAAAATTACTAAAATATTATATATAGTATGTTTTAGTATTTATTGAGTCTATAAAAAAACCCCTAAAAATAGAAAAAATAAAATGATAAAAATCATAAAGCTTCAAAATCTAATAAAAATATAAAAATTCAACAAAAATACAAAAACATATGTTTTATATTTTTTAAATATCTATATATTATTATATGTATTAAAATTAATTTGGTTAATTTTGGGGATTATTTATTATTTTTAAAACCCAAATCAATTTCAGATTAATTGTGAATCCCATATTTTGGATATTTTTATCCATAAAAATTCATAAAACTTAGCAAAAATACTAGAAAATAAAAAAAATTAGAAAAATATAAAAACCATAAAAACATTATATTTA
This sequence comes from Ottelia alismoides, assembly GCA_037367405.1. Classification (NCBI taxonomy): domain Eukaryota; kingdom Viridiplantae; phylum Streptophyta; class Magnoliopsida; order Alismatales; family Hydrocharitaceae; genus Ottelia; species Ottelia alismoides. The sequence continues at coordinate 32,052 of JAZKJV010006713.1, read as the reverse complement.
CTATATTTTATCTATTTTTGCGTGTTTTTATCTATATATCTATGCATACCTTATATTGTATTTATATATATTTATACATATACATATATATATATATCTTATATTTAAATGAAAAATAAAATAGAGAAAATGAAAAATAAAAAAAGAAAATACAAAATTTTAGAACTCAAAAATAAAATATAAAATTAAAAACCCATAAAAATAATAAACTGGACAATATATAAAAGATAAAAATTTTGTGCATCTATTTTGCCTCCACCTCTCGTTTGCTCTGAGTGTTCGACTTGTACACATGCTTACACCTATACACATTTGTTGTAGAGTTATAATAAATTTTAACTCCACATTTTTGCTATTCATTGCTTTATTTATATTGTGGGTTAATTATTGATTGATTGAGGATTATGGAGTAGTCAACGCATCAATTGGATCTCTCGCCTTATGAGATTTCTAGACCCTTGATTTTTTTACAGATTATCAGATGGCGCCGTTGCCGGGAAGCAATGAGCCTAGCCTATTTTTACCAGTCATTGTTGTATAGGCATGTATCTGATTCATTGATTCATTATTGTAAATATTCAATAATTTATTTGCAATTAATTATTTGATTCATTGATGTCAATATTCATTGATTTATTTGATTATTATTCATTAATTCTCAGATATGCTTATTTGATTATGTATGATAATGCCATCTTTCCGTAACTTTGTTGCGAGGGCCCGCCACGTGAGGACGGCTTCTTAGGAACCTGATGCACCCAAGCTTGGAGGAGGTTGATCTTCTCTTTGTGACCAGTTGGGGAGAGCACCAAGGAGGCAAGGAGGAGGAATTAGCTTAGAAAAAAGTCAATTTTGTAATTTATGGTGAGAGAGAGAGAATTTTTTCATGTAATATAACTTGGACTCTACTCTTCACAACGAGGTCCAATGCCCGGGTTTCTGTTTACCTGGGGGCCTCGTCGTAGTTTTCTGTGTTTTCTCTCCTTATTTTATTTTGTTTCCCGCTGTTTTGAGCTTTTCGACTTATTTTACTTTGTTTTGTGTGCATGGAGCCCCTACATTTAGGTTGCTTGACTCGGTAAATAAGTCCACACCTTAATAAGAATGATTGTTCCTATAGTCTCTTATGTATGGATCTAGTCAAATTAATAATTGTTGGTTAATTAGCTTCGAATCCGTGTGTCGTGAGAGACATCATACAACGCTGGCAGGACCCGTTGTGGCGGGCACCGAGACGTCTCCAAGATCGTACTTTAGAGATTGATTCTGAATAGCTAACATGTGGTTCTTCACGATTAATAGCAGCTACTATTTAGGGTGATTTTATTGATTACACACCAACCTGTAGATAGGCTTAAAAATTCTATTTTGTATACTGCATGGAGAGAGCTGGGAAGCACAATAAGTCCTTGATGAGCGAAAAATCCGAGCGACTAAGGTAAAGGTACAGAAGTGGTCGTTGCGACCTCGGTCACTCAGATGCACTCAATCAAGAAAAATGAACCACTTAAGACAGATAAAATCGATCAAACACGAATAGCGGTCCTGCTATGTGATTAACCTGGTATAGCACCCAGGGTCGAACTCAAGGAGCACGGGTTGGCCTCTCGGCCTACGATGTAGTCAAAATAAAAGGAGAAAATCTTTTTAGTGGTTTTTAATTTGTTTTATATTTTTTTGATTTTTAGTGTGTAAAGAAAATAAGAAAAGTGAAGAAATACACACTTCAACAATTTATTCAAAGCATCAAAAATCAACCAAAAATTGGAATAAAATTTTTTTTAGTATATTATATTTTGTAGTGTTTTTGGTGAATTTTTGAGAATTTTCTGATGTTTATATTATTTTCTAAAAATCAAAAAGTGAAGCAAACAGTGGGTATTGTCCAACCGAGCCAAAAAGCCCTAGATAAAATATCTAAGGGCCTCAAAATGGCCTGGAGGTAATTTTCCTGTAAGGTAGGTAAGACAAGGAAAATTTATCTACCAATTTTATTATTTTGGGTTTTTAATTTATTTATGAGAATTTTTATGGGTTTTTGAGTGTTTTTAAGTTTTTAGTGTTTTCCAGTGGTGAAAAATAGCCAAAATTGGCTAGAAAATCAAACTAAGCAAGCTAAACAGTAGACACTTTTTATTGAATTTTTAAGTGAGTTTTTATATTTTTTTGTGATTTTTCAAACTAGACAGTGACAAAAATAGTGGTTTTTGAATTTTTAAAAATACCAAACAATATCAAAAATGTCCTCAAAAATCCTCAAAAATCCTACACCATGGCAGGAACCATGTGTCAAATTTTCGTTGGATTTGGAGGTGTTTTGATATTTTATTTAAAAATTAAGATAGGGCACTGTGCATAGGGACCAAAGTGCAAATACCCAAAGTTCTGGGGGGATCTGGTGCAAAATACGCAGCAAAACACGCGCCACGCACGTGCCTGGGGCACTCAGGGACCCAACTATAATAAAAATAAGTTCTGAGGACTTATTGGTAACAAGTACCAAAAGTCCAGGGGCTTATCTGCAAAATACCTAAAAAATAACGCACATGCTCAAATAAACCACGCACAGGGGTATAAATGCAAATATCTAAAAACTTTCATTCATTGAATAACATCTAGAACTACAAGGGTATCTACTGCAAATAACCCAAAGAAATCATGTGTCGAAGCACGTGTCCACAACTGGCAGGGGTATAAATGCAAATAAACTAAAGTTCAGGGTCCACTATGTAAATTACCCTAAAACTAAACAACTGATTTTTATATTTACAGGACTAGAACGAAATAAAATAAAGACAGGGGCCTAAGGGTAAATTACCCTTTATTAAGCGGGGGTGCTGGATGCGCGCCACGTGGAGATCTGACGGCTGCGGATGGTGGGCGCTCCGGATCGTCTCTCCTCGGATCGGGCGGTGCTGGTGGCTCCCAGGATGGACGGCCAGGATCAATACTGGAGCGAGAGGGGTCGATCAACGGCGATGGAGGGTCCTCGAAGAACAAATCCCCGACGAGACTCGCTGGGCTCGTGCGTGCGCTAGGCTCCTCCTGGGAGCCTTCTAAAGGTCGGAGAAGAATCGCGGAAGGCCTCCCGCGTCTGCCGGTGGGCTCCGATGATCGAGCCATGCTCCGGGGAGCTCGGACGGGGTCGGCGGAGCTGGACCTCCTGGCCTAAATGACCAAGCCCTCAGATGGGCTCGGTATCACCTGCAAAACAGCTCAGGAGACTCGCGGGTCGAGGGCAAACTGCCTCGACCCGGTTAGGCGAAGTGGGGATGGCTGGTGCGTCGGGACGACGAGCTCCGGCGAAGGTGGTGGACGAAGGAGCTCGGTTCCCAGCTCCTGTGCGAGCTGGGTTGAGTGAGTGGGTGGAGAAGGTGCGTCGGACGAAGGTGAACGTGAGGGTCGATTCCGATGATCGAGATGGGTGACAGGGTGGTCGGAATCAAAGAAATACGACGGCGGCGCGAATTGGGCGAAAGTAGAAATTGAAGGAAATAGCGGAGCTAAGTGTCTACCTGGGTGAACGGAGAGACTGGGGAGGAGCAGGGGAAGCTCCTGGTCGTCGCCTCGAGGGTCGTCGGCCCGAGGCTCGAAGCTCTCGCTGGTGGCGGAGCTGCGGCGGCTACGTCGCCGGATCGATGGAATCCTCCTCCTCTCCTCGCTGCAACAGGCTCAGGCGCAAGCTGTCACCTCACACACTCTCTGGAGCTCACAGGAGAAGAAGGCGAATGGCCAAAGATGGAGAGAGGAGGAGGCGGAGCTCGCTTATGTATGCTGGAGGGGTCCGAGAAGGATGGCTCGGGTAGGGTCGTGGTGGCGCGCGGATCCCAAGGTGGATGCCCGGCGAGGGTGTCGGATGTGGGAAGATCAAAACGGAGCCGGGGTTTAGACAAATGGGTGTCGGGTCGAGCGGGCGAAATTTCGAGAAGTCGGGTCCGGAGCTCAGACCCGCGGAAAGTGGTCCTGGGGGGGAGGGGTAGTTGACCGGGCGGTCAACATCCCCAGACCCAATGGGATTCGGCCACGTGGCTGGATCTTGAAGTGACAAATAAGGGTAGCTAGGGGCCGAATTTGCAAAAACTCAAAACACAAAATATTTTTATTTTATTTTTTTTCTATTTTTTAGTGATTTTTAATTAATTTTTGGAAATAAAAATAAGCTATATACATAGTATGTAATATATAGGTATATGTACACTATTAGGGTTTTTTATTTTTTTTATTTTTAATTATTATTTTTATGCAATTTTATTCCTATTTTATATTTTATTTATTTATATTATAAAATAAGGAATAAAAGGGTGTTTTTATTTTATTTTTCTTATTTATATACATAGGTAAAATAAATATATATGTACATCTATATACATGGTATATGTACAATATGTTTTTTTTTGTATTTTTAATTTTGCTATTTTTATTTTGCTTTTGTTTTAATTGTTTTTATTTTATTTATTTACAATATATAACATAGACTATTTACAAAAATTATGGAAAGTAATTTTATTTATTTTACAAGGTCAAATAAATATAGAAGGGTGGTTTATATACAAGATGAAAAGGGGTATTTTAATTCTTTTTTATTTTTAACTTTTTCTTTTGGTTTTTATATTTTAATATATACAAGTATTTACAAGCATATTTTTGGTGAGGAAAATATCTTTATTTTATTTACATAAATATTTACACATGAGCCCCTATCTCCCTCTACTTTGGCTTTTATGCGGTCAGGCCCATGCTGAGCCCCTCCCTTGGGTTAGGTTGCTCAATATTTATTCTAAATATTTCCCTCTTTTTCTTTTTGATCTTTATTCTTTTATTTTTTCACAAAAACATGCTAATTATAGGTTTTTACACAATGCATGCTTTTGGTAATTATTTGTATTTACACACATCTACATGCATTTGCAAAGGTTTTTGTAGCTAAAATATAAGAATAAAGAGACCATTTGACAAACCGCGAAATCGGCCCTTTAAGAGTGCGTTTTTAGCACCTCAACATGTCGATGCAGTCGGGCCGATTTTGGTCATCAAAGAGACCACCTCATTGATACATGTCAAGTAAGAATGCGATGGTCGTGAATTTATATTTTACTTGGTAAGAAACCAAGGTCGAACTCAGGGACACGCGCTTCTCTCGTATTAATCGGATTCAAGTCTATTTAATTAAGTGTTGAGTTAAAGGCATATAGGTCAAATTATGCGAGGATACAACAACAAGACAATGCAATTAAAAATAAATATGCATTTTTTATCCAATTTTTATCATGCAAATAAATGAGATGAAATGCAATGGAAGTGTAATGGAAATATGCCCTAGGTTAATAATGATGAGCAAAATTCACTATGAGTCAATTTCATATTTGCTTAAAATGTCAAGCTTGATCGATAATGTTAACAAGGCATAAGTTACTAATAAGGAACACATGGCAAATACAATAATACATAAAAATTCAAGTGTCCAAAATGCAAAACTTCATATGCCATTAAGAAGTACATCAAACAAGCGTTCAAATGAGACTGAAATCAACTGAAACGGAAACATGATGTCAAGATATGCATAAAGGAACGCAAGGGCATAACTGAAAATAAAACATAAAAAGTATCTACAAACAGGTCCCTGGGAAGGACTCAAATGCAATAAAAATAAGTCTGGAGGACTTCCCTGTAAATAAACCATACACGCGGGGGGTATATTTGCAAATATTGAAACCCGCAAGGGTATGAGTGCAAATAACCCAGGCGCGCAGGTGCTGCACGTGCTCAAGACCTGTTTGCAATTTGTGGAAGGTTGTGGGCGACTCTGCAAATAACCTAGAAAGCACGTGCCCTGCACGCACTATCCAGGCTCGGAGTGCGGCTCGGGCTTGGCAGAGGCTCGCTACTGCTTCGGGTGGCCGTAGCAGGTGGCTCGGGCCACGTGGTGGCACGAGGTTGACTCGGGCGAGGCTCGGTCCACCGAGCCTCCGCGCTCCGGGACGGCGACGTGGCTCCTCCAGGGTCGTTGGATCTCCGCCGTGGGGCAAGATCCAATGGTAGCTGCTTCTCCTCCATCCTTGATGGCTGGCGGCGCGATTGGAGCTCCGGCGTGAGGCCTGGAGCTCCGCCGCGCCTCGCTGCGCTCGGTGAAGCTCGGGGAAGATAGCTGATGCTCTGGCGATGAAGGTTCGATGTCGGAGGACCTGCCGGAGTGGCTGAACTACGCTGTCGACGCCTGATCACCGGAGGCGGAGCTCTAGAACTCAGCTCCGCCCACGGTCCAGCCGGTGGTGATGATTGACCTGCAAGGGGGTTAGGGTGTGCGTGCGAGATGAGGCGAACGGAGGGCGTTTGTGGAGCGAAGAAGGCGAAGCCCTTAGTGGGTCCTCCTCCGCCTCCGGCGGAGGAGGAAGCCTGGGATGACGGAGGTTGTGACAGGTGAAGGGGTGATCGGAGATGTGCACGTGGAAGGTGGATCGATGGTGGAGCTAAAGGAGTGGACAGTGGAGCGAGGTAGTGTTCGGAGAGGCTGAGAAAATTATGCAAAATAAGAAGAATATTCAGAGAGGATCAGAGGGCTTACCTGGCCGGAGATGGAGGTCATGGCCTGGGATGGGCATCGGAGAAGAAGCCCGGGTCGTCGCACATACTGGCCGGCCGTGCAAGCGAGCTCGGGCGGGGCTTAGAGCCACCGCAGCGCCGCCTGAAGGTCGGCGGGTCCTATCGGGGAAGGAAGTCGTCGTCGCTCGATCCGAGCTCCTCCCCTGTCACAGGGAGGAGCTGGAGGGCTGGGCCACCGCCCCTTGGTTGATGGACCAGGGTGAAGTGGGGCGGAGGCGTGGTATTTAAAGGTGGTGATGACGGAGTTGATGAGTGGAGTCGCGGGTTTCAAGGGTGCGCATGGGGCGACTGGAAATGGATCGAGTTTAGTGGAGATATGCGCGTGAATCATGGAGGAATGGGGAGGGTAGTGGGACGGTTAGGGAGAGGAGAGGTGGTGAGTTGAGGCAGCTAAAAATAGAAGGGCGGAGGAGGTCTACGAGGCGAGGGGCTCGGGCGGAGCTTGCGGGAGGAGGAAGACGAGGTCCGGACCGTTGGATCGTCAGATCCAACGGTCCTGATGAGGGCGCGCAGGGACGGTTTGGATCAGACGAAGGTGTAATGATCGAAGCGTCAAGAGCACGCCAGGTGTCGTGGTGAGGCTTGCGCGCTAGCGGACGGTAGTGATGTGAAGAGGGTGCATGATCGAAGGGCTGGTAATGGTTCCGAAGCTAGCGGCTCAGATGGAGCAGCCCCGATATGATCGTGGGGTGCACAAGGCTGCTACGTGGCGAAAGGGGATACATGCGCTGACGGATGGTGACGATGAGAGGCGAGGTTGGATCAGACGGCTAGGGATTGAGGCGTAAGAGGAGAAGGTAGAGCCGTTGGATCAAGTAAAGATCCAACGGCCCAGATCAAGGGCGGATGATACAAGAGGGGCGGGGCCACATGGCGCCCCCAGAACAGGCCACGTGGCCCAATCAAATTATTACGAAAGTATTTTGGATTTTTGGGGGCCTAAATGGCCGATTTTGAGAAAACTCAAAACATGAAAGTTGTAGATCTTGACGAGATCTACAAGTTTCATGTTGACCAAAACTGGAAATGAAATCAAACAAGGACCCGAAATACTTTTGAGGGTATTTTTAAGTCTAAAAATACCACGAATTTTTGCTTTGTCATTTTTTTGTGATTTTTAATTTATTAAGGACTCTGTTAATTATAGGACATTAACAGGGATTTATTGACAAACTTTTAAGCAAGGGGGTTAATTATGGGAAATAAAGATGATGAAACTGAGGTTCATCACCCCCTATACTTAAACTATGCTCGTCCTCGAGCATCAAAAAGAATGACTAAGTTGGATTAACCCCTTGTGCATGTGAATACAGGATCCAATCTGATCAAGTCGACTCGGTTTCAGAGATCCAAAATTTTAGAGTTCAACCCAGCCTTAATCAAGAGGCTTCCAATTCCTCTACTTCTCTAGACTCTCTCTGATGTACATATAAACTAAAGGATATGAGTTTAGTGTTGACTGCAATTTCGAGAGTAGAGTCAAGTCTTCACCCAAAATCTTGGTCTGAGAAAATCTCCTAAGGACCCAATCCTCAACACTAGGGAATCAATCAAATCTTGCATTCAGTCCACCGTCTCTTTAGTTGTCAGACTTAGAAAATGTAGATGGCAGGCCAGAAATGGAGGGCATGGGATTGTGTCAATTCTTCTCTCCCTCTCATTGGAACAAGGATTCTCTCTAGTGCCGTTTACGCAACACATTTTTTTGGTGTTGATCAGTGCGTCTGTCAAGAGAAGTTGGAGTCGTCTGCACTTGTTTTCCTAGGAGTACACCGGGGTGTGTCTCTTTTGAGTACATATCGTACCTTCGACACCCAGACTTGTAGCATTTACGATGCAGAGCCCTTTTTTGGTGCAAGCCCGACTCCTGGTCCTAATAACGGTGGTCCAAGTGGACACTTTGAAAAGTTTGGGAGCGCTCGCCTTTGGTGGAAGCTCTTTGATATGTAACTTTGTGGAATGAGAGCTTTTCTTTGAAATTCATTGACTTGTATAATTGGTGGCTAGCTCCACTGCTTTTACCAAGAGTTGGCGCACACTGATCAACATTTTTTATTTATTTCACACCCAGGCACTTAGGTTAATGTCAAGAGATTAGTATAAGAATCAAGTTCTCATACTGGCTAATATTGCTGACACTCAGGTTTCATGAAGCCTCCAAAGATTTTATCCCATCCTCGAGCATCATTAGATCAAATCCAAACTCGACTTCCTCATCCCAATCTCTCGAGTGAAAAATCAACTCATCTCATCAAAAACCGCAGTCGTGCATGTGATGTGCTGATCATATTCTTTTGTCTGAGACTAAGCATGGAATATAGCATGCAAATCTAGACACTTATGGGAATGTGGATGATTAAGTCTAAGACCCTGATGGCTAAGGCTGGTTAACCGCAAATCTCAAAGAACTCATAAATCAAGCTTCCTTGAACATTTCAGATCCTGGTTGAAGGTGTAAGAGTAGAGGTTTAATCCAACTCCTTCATTCAAAAACCTTTTTTTTTGAATTTTGCTTCAAGAGATATGAGGACTGCCTAATCTCAATTAAATAGTTGCATCTGCATTCAGCCAGTATGGATGTAAGTACAGGCCGGAGCCCGTTGCTTAAGGACGGAGCCTTACGCGATGTCCTTTAAACCATCCCCTCTGCGAAGGGCGAACCCTCACTGAACACGGCTATTTAATGGGGCTTAGTAGTCACTAATGGCTCCTAAAGGATTTTTGGATTTTTTTCATTTTTTTGTGGATTTAATTTAAAGTTTAAAACACAGGTTAGACTCACCTTTCCTTGATAAAAGATTTTCAAAACCATGTCACACAAATAGAAGATTTTCAAAACATTTTCAAAAAGATTTTTCAAAACAAGGGAAACTCATTTTTTTTATCATTTTCGAAAATATTTTTATCAAAATAGTGTAACATAGTATAGAAAAAGTCGTGAAATCATTTGAGTTCTCTTAGTCCAAAGAATTTTACTTTAGCCAAAAATTTTTAAATTTTTCAAAATTTTTCAGTTTATACTAAAGTAAATATACAGTATATACGGTATACCCCCTATCCTTAAACTTTGCTATGTCCTCATAGCACTAGCTGTTACGAGTCCATAGGTCCATTTAAGTACAGAGAAATATACGGGAGCATAGAGGGGGCTCCCCCTATACTTAGGTTAGAAATAACCTAAGTATAAAGGCAAGAAAAGATGAGTAGAGAAATCACAGGGACTTGGATCCCCCCCTATACTTAGGCTGAGATTAGCCTAAGTATAAAGATGGAAATTAATGTTGGAAAAGACCCAAGGTGAACGAAGAAGAAGGATGAATATACAAGTGAGCGGTTAAATCTTCGGAGATGAAATGGAGTGTCTTCGGTTTTGGGGTGTGTGTCGCAAACATGGCTCAATTCAAGCAAGCAAACCCTTGGTTTCACAAACTCACACATGAAACCAACCAAGGTTGGTTTATTATCTTGTCTGTTTTATTGGTGATAAAACATTAGGTTGTTACGCAAAGAAAAGATATGAAGTGAAAATCATTGCGTAAGCGAGGGTATTGCTCTCCCAAAACCGAATTTTACTCCATTTTTGGTTGACTTGCAATTAACAGTCCCAATTTTATTTTTAGGTTATCACTGAATTATGGTTAGCACAAAATCAAGAAGTCATCGTCTACCGTTCATTCCCTTTTTCCATTTAACCTAGGTGATCAAGCTAGGAGAAAGAAACCGAGAAAAACCGCATATTCAATAAAACCACGATCTTTGCTAAGTGATAAATCATGCAGTGATTTGACGATAAATCCGTGAAAAACTAGGACCGTTTTGAAATCCAAATTCAACATGTAAGCAAGTCGAAAAAGCCGCACCTAATCATGCATCTATTAGCGGTGATTGATTTTTCATTAATTTTAGCTAAGTGATGCGAGATTATGTGCGTATAGAAGTTAGTGTGCCCTACCCTACGATCAAGCACATAAGAATATGAAAGATAAAATGAGCTCGGAAAGCCGCGTGCCTAGTCCTAGGTCGACACTCAAGTGGGGACTATCCCCACACAACCACTTTCGTTCGATTACAACCGCAAGTCTTCAATCGAAGACCGCTGTAAACGACGAATTATTACATGGAAATAAAAATGCAAGACATTTTTTCCTTTCTTCTCGACATACTCCAAACGTATTTCTGCGGCTCCTCGCAGCGGGAAGCATCGGCTTCTCACCTCCTTGAACACCAAGGGCCCTGCCACAGAAAAATTGATTAGAGATCAATCGAAAAAGAAAATTTTATAATGCGAAATAAATGAACAAAAAGTGACCTATAAAAGAAACACGAAATTAAATAAACAAAATTCCAAAAAATATGAGAAATGAGCCGTGTCCCCGGCAACGGCGCCATTTTGACAAACCGCGTTATCGGCCCTTTAATAGTGCGGAATTAGCACTTAAACAAGTCGATGCAGTCGGGCCGAGTTTGGTCATCAAAGAGACCATCTCATTCATACATTTCAAATAAGAATGCGATGGTCGTTATTTTTATTTTACTTGGCAAGAAACCAAGGTCGAACTCAGAGACATGCGCTTCTCTCATATTAATCGGATTTCTATTTATTTAACTAAGTGTTGAGTTAGAGATCTGTAGGTCAAAGCATGCACTATAATGCATTAAAAATAAATATGCATTTTTTTATATTTTTATCATGCTAATAAATGCAGAGAAATGCAAAGCAAATATGCCCTGAACAATAATTACTTGATCCATACAATATGCGAGTCAAACAAAATCAGTTACTGAAGCACTTTTTCATGTATACAACAAATAGGCATGAGAAACGAAGAAATCATGACACTTAGTTACTAAAATAATACACTACTGATCATATTGTCAAATCTCAAATTGAAGCATGCCATAATAAAGATGATGAGAAGAGCATCAAAATGAAACTGAAATCAACTCGATTGGAGCTGTGTAGCTCAAGATATGCAACAATGAAGATAAGGGCATAAGTGAAAAGAAACATGAAAAGATACCTACAAAAAGGTCCCTGGGAGGGACTAAAATGCAATAACAATAAAGTACGGGGCCTTCCCTGTAAATAATCCATATGCGCGGGAACCTTTTTGTAAATTTGAAGAACTTCGGGGGCGTCTCTGCAAATTTCCCAGAATAGCACGTGTGAAGCACGTGCTATCCAGGCTTGGTGTCAGGCTCGGCAGAGGTTCGGCAGCTGCGGCTTGGCTCGTGCTATCCGAGCCTCCAGGCTTGGTGGCGATCAGGCTCGGCGTGGTCTACGGTGTGCCACGTGTATCAGGACCTGGATGCAATTTGTGGAAGGTGCGAGGACGCCGATGCAAAAAAAACCAAACCCCACGTGCGGGTGGCACGTGAGCTCAGGCTCGGGCGGGGGCGAGGGTCGATGCTGCTTCGGGTGGCCGTAGCAGGTGGCTTGGGCCACGTGGTGGCTCGAGGTTGACTCGGGCGAGGCTCGGTCCCACCGAGCCTCCGCGCTCCGGGACGGCGACGTGGCTCCTCCAGGGCCGTTGGATCTCCGCCGTGGGGCGAGATCCAACGGTAGCTGCTTCTCCTCCATCCTTGTTGGCTGGCGGCGCGATTGGAGCTCCGGCGTGAGGCCTGGAGCTCCGTCGCGCCTCGCTGCGCTCGGTGAAGCTCGGGGAAGATAGCTGATGCTCTGGCAATGAAGGTCCGATGTCGGAGGACATGCCGGAGTGGCTGAACTACATTTCGACGCCTGATCACCGGAGGCGGAGCTCTAGAACTCTGCTCCGCCCACGGTCCGGCCGTTGGTGATGATTGACCTGCAAGGGGGTTAGGGTGTGCGTGCGTGCGAGATGAGGCGAACGGAGGGCGTTTGTGGAGCGAAGAAGGCGAAGCCCTTAGTGGGTCCTCCTCCGCCTCCGACGGAGGAGGAAGCCTGGGATGACGGAGGTTGTGACAGGTGAAGGGGTGATTGGAGATGTGCGCGGGGAAGATGGATCGATGGTGGAGCTAAAGGAGTGGACAGTGGAGCGAGGTAGTGTTCGGAGAGGCTGAGAAAATTATGCAAAATAAGAAGAATATTCAGAGAGGATCAGAGGGCTTACCTGGCCGGAGATGGAGGTCATGGCCTGGGCTGGGCATCGGAGAAGAAGCCCGGGTCGTCGCACATACTGGCCGGCCGTGCCAGCGAGCTCGGGCGGGGCTTAGAGCCACCGCAGCGCCGCCTGAAGGTCGGCGGGTCTCATCGGGGAAGGAAGTCGTCGTCGCTCGATCCGAGCTCCTCCCCCTGTCACAGGGAGGAGCTAGAGGGCTGGGCCACCGCCCCTTGGTTGATGGACGAGGATGAACGAGGAATGAGGAGGTGTATTTAAAGGAAGGTTCGGCGGTCCAGGTGGTGGGGATTTGAGATGGAGATGATCTGATGGCTAGGGATTGAGGCGCAAGAGGAGAAGGCAGAGCCGTTGGATCAAGTAAAGATCCAACGGCCCAGATCAAGGGCGGATGATACAAGAGGGGCGGGGCCACGTGGCGCCCCCAGAACAGGCCACGTGGCCCAATCAAATTATTGCGAAAGTATTTTGGATTTTTGGGGGCCTAAATGGCCGATTTTGAGAAAACTCAAAACATGAAAGTTGTAGATCTTGACGAGATCTACAAGTTTCATGTTGACCAAAACTGGAAATGAAATCAAACAGGGACCCGAAATACTTTTGAGGGTATTTGTAAGTCTAAAAATACCACGAATTTTTGCTTTGTCATTTTTTTGTGATTTTTAATTTATTAAGGACTCTGTTAATTATAGGACATTAACAGGGATTTATTGACAAACTTTTAAGCAAGGGGGTTAATTATGGAAAATAAAGATGATGAAACTGAGGTTCATCAGCTAGTCCCTTAGCAAACACTTATTTGAAAAAGAAGTGAAAAAGAAAGAAAGAAAAAGAAAAGGAGGGGAATGTACATGGATCAATGTTGAATATTAAACTTTCCTTCATTAAATTGAATTATGGAGCTCGATCAGATCTTTGGATTATTAATGTGTCGGAACCTTATTTAGAGTTAAGCTTAAAACCCAACAGCCTCTAAGTTCCACCAATCTATGGGCAAGACTCCTCAATAAACCATATCAGAACAAGTCTACATACACAAACTCTAATGACCATGAATCTTTCCATGCAGTGTAAGTGATATGTAGCTCCCCACCTCAGAAGTGACAAAGAAACAACCTCCCTCAACCTGGTAACTCTAATGCCTCGGTCTAGCAACTCTTTCCTCAAGAAGCGGGGTATTCCCTTCTAAGTTCAAGTGCAACCGGCTCAAGAAGAGGGGGAAGAAGTATAGACTTTTGGAAGCTCAGCCAGTGTAGCCAAGTCTCCCGCTGCAAGCTTCATGAGATGTAACATGATACCATAAGCTTTTGCTTTATTTGACTATATACACTCCGGTGGGGTTATTAAATTTTCAATCCGACCCACCACTTTTTTGGAGTTCTTTTGCATTTTGCATTTTTTTTCAAGTGCTTCTATACAACATATCTACATGGTGCAGCATATATACAAGAAATTTTCCTCTTGAGCCAGTAGACTATCCCTCTTTTGAAGCTTTATTGCAACCCACAGCTTCTGTCTTTAGCCTTCATCACCACTAGACCAAGTTGAGACGCACTTCCTTCACTAGAAGAAGAAGAGAGGTTCCGCCTAGAAGTACTACCCTCATATGCTACCCCAAGCCAAAGGAAACTGCCTCCTCACTACCTCATCCGTGGAGAGCCATGTGTAAAGTGCTGGTGCAAGTCAAGCCATTGTCTCTAAGAGTCATGCGTGTGTTGTTAAGTGCTCTACTTAGGCTCATCAAGATGACATATGATCATAGCCTAGTGGACTCAAAGAATTAAGTCCTTGTGGACCTGAAAAGCTTTAACCCTAAGCCCTATAAGGTTCCTCTTAAAGTTAGGTGGATTAAGATCTTATTCAAGCTCCATTTCTCAATTTAATTCCAGGCCTAGTTTAAATGTCAACTCTCATCCAGAAAAACTATATACATATGTACACAGATGCTTATTTACACAAATTTTACAATCGTGAAAAATTTTTTGAAAAATGTTTTGAAATCATGGATGAATGATGCATGGGGTGCAAGTTTTGCAAAAAGATATTTACACATATTTACACAAGATTTTTGCAAACTTATGATTTTCAAAACATTTTGGAAAAATTTTGTACTATATACATAATTTTGATACAAAAATATTTACACAAGCTTTACACAAAAGATTTTTGAAATCATTTACAAAAATACTTTGTACACTAGCTCTGTATGTGCAAATAAAAGAAGTTTATGTACATGAAAAATTTAAATTTTTCTGATTTTTAGCCATTTTATTTGTTAACACACTCACACAAAGTACGAGTTATGGCTAAAGTATATATGAAATATATACACACCCCCCCTATACTTAGCTCGAACGATGTCCTCAGAGTGATCAAGAGCGATGAAGAAGACATAACTCGTGCTTAGTAAAAGGGAAGTGAAAAGGAATGGTTAAGTACAGGAATGAATAAATGAATAGAATGAGAGGAACTCGGTGGTTTCCCCCTATACTTAGGATTAACTAATCCTAAGTATAGCAAGCTGTACATGAAGGGAAATCCGAGTGAAGAAGATACAGAGTCTGCCCCCCCCTATACTTAGGGTAAAATATCCCTAAGTATAGGCAGCAAAACAGGAGCAGAAAGAATGAAAAGAATACCCGCAGGTCCTACATCCCCCCTATACTTAGGGTAAAGTACACCCTAAGTATAGCATAATTATAAGATGAGAAAAGGGATGTGGGACTAAAGAATAGAATGATATGGACAACTGGATCTATACAAGGCAGAGGAACAGTGAAAATCAGGCATGAGATGCAAAAGATGTGAGTCAAGAGACCACATCTCACGCAAAATGAATAGGGGCAACAATAACGTCCCGCGGCTCATGATCTAGAAATGGCTTGAGCCGCTGGCCGTTCACTCGAAAGGTACTCTCAGAAGACAACTCGGATATATCAATGCTACCGTTGTCGTGTACCTTTCTGACCAAGTAGGGTCCCTTCCATTTGCTCTGCAGCTTCCCTGGAAACAAACGAAGCCTCGCATCAAACAGCCATACTCTCTGTCCAATCTCAAAATGCTTGTGGCTGATATGAGAATCATGCCACTCCTTCACTCTCTCCTTATACTGTAGGCTGTTTGAGAAAGCTGTATCTCTAAGCTCCTCCAGGGCAGCTAACTCTGCCCTCCTCTGGTCTCCTACACCATCTGGATCCATAAGAATATCTGTGACTGCCCAAAGTGACTTGTGCCTCAGCTCAACAGGTAAATGGCACGGCTTGCCATATACGAGGCGAAAGGGAGATGTGCCCAATGGAGTCTTGAAAGACGTCCTATATTCCCACAAGACCGAGTCCAAAAGCTGTGACCAATCCTTTCGGTCAGGGCGGACGACTTTCTGCAATATAGTCTTGATCTCCCTATTCGACACCTTGGCTAGACCATTCGTCTGTGGATGGTAAGGTGTAGCAACACTATGGTCTATACTGAACTCACTAGCAAGGGCCTTTACCTGGTCGTTGATGAAATGAGACCCCCCATCGGAAATCAGAACTCGTGGAACCCCAAACCGCGTGATGATGTGCTTCCTCAAAAATCTGCAAACTGTCCTCGCATCAGCGGCTCGGGCGGGGATGGCCTCAACCCAACGACTAACATAATCAACGGCCAACGGAATGTACTCAAATCCCTGACTCTTAGGGAATGGACCCATGAAATCGATGCCCCATGCGTCAAAAACCTCACAGAAATGAATGGGCTGCATCGGCATCATATCACGCTGTCCACAAGTGCCCATCCTCTGACAGTCAGTACACCTCTTCACGAACTCATCGGAGTCCTTGAAGAGGGTAGGCCACCACAAGCCGGATTGGAGCACTTTCTGTGTCGTTCTCCTCCCAGAATGATGTCCTCCTGCCTCAAGCTTGTGGCAGTAAGTGAGGACGCTATGGTGTTCCTCCTGAGGAATACACCGACGCCAGACGCTATCCCCTCCTTCGTGGTAAAGGATGGGATCCTCCCAATGGTAGGACTTGGCCTTCGCAAGGAAGGTCTCAAGCCTCTGCCTGGGCCAATCTTGTGGGACTTTCCCAGCAACGAGAAAGTTCACAATATCAGCGTACCACGGGAGTGAGGCGATAGCAAGGATCGCCTCATCTGGGAAGGTATCTCGAATGGGATCAATCTGCTCAGACTCCTCAGGCTGCTCTAAACGGGAGAGGTGATCCGCCACCACATTCTTGACTCCAGGCTTATCCTTGATCTCAATGTCGAACTCCTGGAGTAGAAGGATCCATCTAGTCAGTATGGCCTTGGCATCCTTCTTTGCCATGAGGTACCTGATGGCGGTGTGATCTGTGTACAAGGTCACTCTAGATCCAATGATATAAGATCGAAACTTATCTAGGGAGAACACTACGGCTAGCATCTCCTTCTTTGTGACCGTGTAATTCCGCTGGGCGGAATCCAATGTGCGGCTAGCGTAGTGGATAGCAAACGGAACTCCATCCCTCCTCTGTCCCAGCACTGCCCCCACGGCAAAGTCGGAGGCATCCGTCATGATCTCGAATGGGAGAGACCAATCAGGCGGCTGGAGGACAGGAGCCTCAATCACGCACTGCTGGAGAGTCGCAAAGGACGAGAGACACTTGTCATCGACAAGGAACTCGGTGTCTTTCGTTAAGAGGTCAGTCAACGGTCGGGCAATCCTGCTAAAATCCCGAATAAATCTCCTATAAAATCCAACGTGCCCCAGAAATGATCGTAGCTGCCTCAAATTGGACGGCGATGCGAGTTTTCTAATGACATCAACCTTGGCCGGATCAACCTCCATGCCCCTGTTGGAGATGATGTGGCCAAGCACCGTCCCTTGAGTCACCATGAAGTGACTCTTCTCCCAAGATAGAACCAAATGGTACTCAATACATTGCTGGAGTACTCGGTCTAGGCAGTCAAGACAGGAGTCGAATCCGTCGCCGTAGACCGAGAAATCGTCCATGAAGACCTCTAAACACTCCCCTACCATGTTCGAAATGATCGACATCATGCACCTCTGAAAAGTCGCAGGGGCATTGCATAGACCAAATGGCATGCGTCGAAAGGCATATGTACCAAAGGGACAGGTAAAGGTGGTCTTCTCCTGATCTTCAGGAGCGTTGGCCACCTGGTTGTAGCCCGAGTACCCGTCCAGGAAGCAATAATGGCTCTTCCCTTCTAGTCTCTCAATGATCTGGTCAATAAAAGGCAGGGGGAAATGGTCCTTCTTGGTGGCCTGGTTGAGTCTTCTGTAGTCAACACAAACCCTCCAAGAGGTGGGTACTCGTGTAGCAATCTCCCCTCATGACTCATTGATCACAGTCGTGATGCCCGTCTTCTTGGGCACCACATGCAAGGGGCTAACCCACTTGGAGTCGGAAATGGGATAAATAAAATCTACACTCCACCATTTCGATATTTCCTTCATCACGACCTCCCTCAGGTTGGGGTTCAGCCGCCGCTAGAACTCACGCGACGGCTTCGCCCCCTCCTCGAGATAGATATGGTGGGAGCACACTGATGGACTAATCCCATGGAGATCTGCTACGCTCCATCCGATTGCCATGCGGTTCTTTGCAAGAACCCCCATCAAACGGGATTCCTGCTCTCCAGTCAGATCGGCAGAGATGATGACTGGGTACATCTCAGGCTCGCCCGCAAGGAACCGATACTTCAGCGAAGTAGGGAGCGGCTTCAGCTCTGGACAGCTGGGCGCTGGCAATTCTAGCTTCGGAAGAAAATGTGTCAATGCTGCTAAGTCTGCCAAATCTGCCTGGGAGAAAGAAAGCGAACTCTCGCAAACTGGATCTGGAGAAGGCTGCTCAACTGTGCTGTCTCTGATCTGCTCTGCATCTACCTCCTCCTCATCTGTAGGCTCAGGTGGACTCAAGTCTGGCATCTGATCGTCGCAATCTGCCCAATCAGACTCTGAATCCGAGGGATCTGCATCAAACGTGGTGGCATCAGTACCACCGTCACTGAAATCCGTGTCGCGATCAAGGACCGGCTCTGCTGCCTCTACTGTATCCTGGACCAGGGCTGTGCTCTCCAAGCTCTCCTCTACTATCATCTCGGCATCAGCTGTGTCTGAAAATGAGAGGATGGCCTGTGCTGCAGGATCTGCCCATGCTGCCTCGTCATCAGTGATCACAAAATCATAGTCTCGGTGGATGTCTAGCTCGGCGTCTGTCAGCTGCTCTGAATCTGTGCTATCCTCTGAGCGTGCTCTCTCTGGCTCTGTAGTCCTCGACCGTCTCTATTTGTATACTCTCGCCCTCGATGCGAAAGTATACCTTCCCGCTATCATGATCAGTCACCGCCTTGGCTGTGGCCAAGAACGGACGACCAAGGATGATGGGGGTATCGGCCACTGAATCAGGGATCTCCATGTCCAACACTACGAAGTCCACGGGGAATTTCAGGCCCTGAATCGTGACAATAACATCTCGTAACAACCCCTTCGGCCTCTTGACAGATCGATCTGCAAACTGAAGGACTGTCCTGCTCTGTCTAAGAGTGCCCAACTTGAAGCGGTCGAGAAGGGCTGCCGGGAGAAGGTTGATCGACGATCCGCAATCCAATAGAGTCCGGTCGAACCTCTGCTCACTAATCTGACATCTGACATACGGTGCCCCTGAATCTGGCCTCTTGGCCGGCAGACGGTTCTAAATCACGAAACACGTGGCTTTCGTCAGCACATGAATCTCTGAAGTGTGGTTCCTCCTCCTCCTCCTGACTGTGGTCCTGTCTCTCAAAGATCGCTGAAGAAGGGGGATGTGCTGCAAAGCCTCCTGGAGGGTCAGCTGGATGTGAAATCTGTCGATCATGCTCTGGCTGAATTCCTCCTGCTCTCTCTTTTTTGGATCATTTTCTTTTTTCTTCCTCTTCCCCATCTGAAGGGCTCTAGGGAAGGGGATCGTAGGGTCCTTCGCAGATGAAGGACTAGGAAAAGGCCTAGACGGCTCGACGGCCGGATCCGCACATACATCAAGCACCACAGTGGGACCAGAAGAAACTAAACTTTTTCCTTTATTCAAAATAGAGTTCTGAGATACATCAACATGAGGAAAGACAACATCTCTATCAAAATGAACATTGGTGGCCTCAGTACCACCTCTGGCTGGCTCTGTAACTGGACGTCTCGCGGCCTCAGTACCGCGGGCTGGCTCGGCTCCTCTGGTGGCATCAACACCACCTCCTCGAACTGGTGAAGCGGCGGCCTCAGTACCGCCGGTGGAATCAGCATCCTTGGTGGCATCAGTACCACCATCATCATCATGTGCGGCCTTAGTACCGCTCTCCTCCTCCTCATCTGGCACCCTGGGTGGATCCTCGAGTCGTCGCTCAGATGAGGCGCCGCCTGCTGGTGCTCTACCGCTCCTAAGTGTAACAAAATCAGCATCAAACAGATCTGAAGACATATCATCAAATGGATCACTAGGAGTGGTATGCTCAGTGTCAACTACCTGCTCAGACTTCCTCTTCAGGCTGTTCGGATTCGGCTCTATCTGTGCAGGGATGGCGGCCTTCCCTCTCATCAGGTCCCGCATCTCCTGGCGGAACTCGTCCATCTCCCGTCTGAAGGTAGCATGCTGGTCCGTAAGGAGGCGGGCTATGTCATCCAAAGCGGGGCCCTCATGGGAGCCCGACAGGTAGCCTCTCTAGTGCTGAGGCTGCTGGAACTGGTGATGCTGGTAAGAGGGGTAGGAGGAAGGATGCTGTTGCTGGTGTGCCTGGTGCGCCTGCTGCTCACGTCTCCAAGACTGTCCCTGCTGCTGATAGGGACGAGGAACGAAGGATGACTGCTGCTGTGGCTGGTGGGCTGGGGGCTGCTGCTGGTGATCTCTCTGCTGGCTATACTGCCCTCCCTGACCGGATGACTGCTGCTGGGGCTGGGTACCTCCACTCCCCCACCTGAATCTGGGATGGTCTCGTCGGATCCCAGGCTGGGGGCGGTCATACCAAATCCCGTTGACATCCATCAACGGCTCTGCATCGTAGGGGGCTAGCGGGAGTACTGCCAAAGGCTGATCCGGCTGGTAGACCATCATCTGCATGTCTGGAGATGGTGGGGACTGGTAGGTGGGCTGCGGCTGCTGGTACGGCTCCTCCTGTACAAGATGAACCTGTCTAGGCTGCTGTACGGAGCTGGAGCGCTGGGACGAGCTGCTGCTGCCACCGGTACCGCCTCGCGACTGAAGACGGGGCTGTGAAGCCGTCTGTGCCTCTTGGAGACACATGAGCTGGGTCCTCATGTTTCTCAGAGTCTGTGCCATCTGCTCCATCTGCGTGATACCCTGGCACTGCTTCTTCTCAATCAGCTCCATGTGGTCCAACTTCTCGCTGATGATATCCATGTCCGCAGCGGACGACTCTGCCTGTGCTGCTGCAACTGCGGACGAACTAGATGGACCTGCATCGACCCGTGCTATCCTCTGGTACTGCACGACTCCTAGCTGCTGCTGGGGTCTCCCCTGTGTGTACAACCGGGTCTGGGACATCACCCTATAGTTTTCGGCCATCTCCTCGAAGATGGCCCAGACATGGTCGTGATCCTTGGCGAAATAGGACCCGCCGCAAGAAGCATTCACCAGGCCCTGGAGCTCTGGTGTCAACCCGCTAAAGAAGCTCTGCACAAGGTTCGGCTTCGTGATATCGTGGTGCGGGCATCGGTCTGTGAGCTCTCGGAACCTCTCCCATGCCTCATGGAATTGCTCGTTGGGGAGCATGGAGAAGTTGCTGATCAGGGCCCTCGCTGCATTCGTCCGCCCGAGTGGATAGTACTTGTTCAAGTACTCGGTGCGGAGCTGCTCCTAGGTGTAGACAAACTTCCCCAGATGCTTCAGCCAGGTGGCTGCTCTATCTGCCAGTGAAAAGGGGAAGGCGATCATCCGAATCGTATCCTAGTCCACATGACGGTCGTGGACAGTGCTGCAGATCATCAAGAACTCCTGGAGGTGAAGATGGGGCTCCTCGGTGGCAAGTCCGTGAAAACGGGGAAGCATCTGCAGGGTGTTCGGGGGGAACTTGAAGTCCCCCACGATAGCAGGCACCACCACCCAATGATGCATCAGTGTAGATCCGGGGTTGTGCAACTCCCGCATCGATCTCGGTGGTCCTCCTGCCGCGACGGCTGCGGCTGCTGCTGCTGTGCGGCTGCTGCGGCTCGTGCCTCTGCATCTGGTCCGTCCTCAGGCTCGCTCTGATCTCTCTCTGCTCTGAGTCGCTCCAACTCTCTCCTCATCTCAATCATAAAAGCTCCCTGATCTCTCAACTGCTGCTGAACTATCTCTAAAGAGGCGATCAGGGTGGAGTTGATCGCTCCCTGGTCCAGGACAAAATGCTGATCTCCTCGTGGACCTCCGGGGTGATCCTCAGAACTGCCGGCCATGACGTCTGCAAAATCAAATGAGCCCAACTCAGGTGCTGTCAAATCCGCTAATCTCTCCTCGGGCTCATATCTCTCAGTACCAAAAGAAAGGGGATCGAGGGGGAACAGGGCGGAGTTGTACTCGGGCTCGGAGAGCTGGTCTCGGCTCTCGCGGGCCAACCTAGATGATCGGGTAGACGTGCCCGAAAGCGGTGCAGCCAGAGGCTGGCTAAGAGAGCGTCTACCCATCATCTTGATCTGGCGAGTAGGGCGGATGAGATCTGGAGAAACTATGATCACAAAACAAACCCCCGGTTCACCAACGCAACGCGAGCTGAAGACCGTGAAAGTTCGGTCAAATTATCTTGTCGATTTTATTAGGTGAACACACAAAATATCAGAGCGCTTACGTGACCTGTTAGGATACCCGATGCTACCCCAACCGACTGGCCCGCACGGAAGTGTCGGTAATCAGTCGGGACGAGCACTGGAGGGCTCTACCTAGGGTGCGGGTCACTCTCTCGCGCATCCAAACCATACAATGAGGGGGTTGCTCTCCCCAAGACAAAATTTTTAGGGTGAGCGTCTTTTAAGATCAATAGTGTTAACCAGTACCAATTTTATGGTTTTTCTTTTTAATATTTTTCAAATAAAAACAAACGGCCTAACGAATTTTTCGGTTCTCCTGATTATTAATCCAAAAACAGGGGGGAGAAGACGAAAAAGCCGATGCACGATAAATCAATGATGCATGCAAAGTAAGGAAGGCGTACCTGACTCCAGCACTCTACATGCAATATGATCCGCGCATAAATGTAAAGACAGGAAATAAACTACCTAAATGATGCAAGCGGAAAACTGAGGCCCTAAACAGTAGTGCTACTCGAAAGAACGTCTAGCTGACCACCAACCTCCAATCCAAAAGAGTCCGGTCTAGACCCACCCCTCCTCTTCTCGACAGGTCGAGTTCAGGAGTAGCGCTTGACGGGGTGGGCTCGCGGCACGTAGGCTCGGAGGTGATGGAACGGCTATTTTATTATTATTTTTATTATAGGTCCAATTACCGCACTATAGGAACAGGCAATTATATTAGGGTGTTTGGATCCTATGAGTTACGTCACAATCAAGTAGAAAATCCTACGGCTAGGGGCTCGATCAAAAACCGCGTAAACACCGGAAAAGGCAGTAAAAAGAGAAAAAGAAAACCGCGTCAAAAGCCGCGAGAAACTCCTAAGGGTCCCCCGAGCACATCGGTTCTCGGCGAAACAGACCCGCTAAGTGTTCAAGGACAGTTCAAGTCCAGTCTCTGAGTCCCTGTATTATTACAACAATAATAATCAAATGAGACCTAATCTAACCTCACCTACTCAACTCTCTCTCTCTCTCGCTCTCTCCTGCGGCTCCGTGCAGAAGGGAGCCGCCTCTGAGTCTCGCGGTTGCGTCGGCTTCTCGAAATCGGCCGCCTCGGTCCTCGGGCCCTCGCAAGAAAGAACAGAGTGGTCAGACCAGTTTATTATGAGAAAATATCAGAAAAATATATCTACAAAAATCTATACAAAAAGCCGAGAAAAGGAAAAAGCCGTGGAAAAACTCAAAAAGTGACTACTAAGCCGTGCTCCCCGGCAACAGCGCCATTCTGATGAGCGAAAAATCTGAGCGACTAAGGTAAAGGTACAGAAGTGGTCGTTGCGACCTCGGTCACTCAGATGCACTCAATCAAGAAAAATGAACCACTTAAGACAGATAAAATCGATCAAACACGAATAGCGGTCCTGCTATGTGATTAACCTGGTATAGCACCCAGGGTTGAACTCAAGGAGCACGGGTTGGCCTCTCGGCCAACGAAGTAGTCAAAATAAAAGGAGAAAATCTTTTTAGTGGTTTTTAATTTGTTTTATATTTTTTTTGATTTTTAATGTGTAAAGAAAATAAGAAAAGTGAAGAAATACACACTTCAACAATTTATTCAAAGCATCAAAAATCAACCAAAAATTGGAATAAAAATATTTTTTGTATTTTATATTTTGTAGTGTTTTTGATGAATTTTTGAGAATTTTCTGATGTTTATTTTATTTTCTAAAAATCAAAAAGTGAAGCAAACAATGGGTACTGACCAGCCGAGCCAAAAAGCCCTAGATAAAATATCTAAGGGCCTCAAAATGGCCTGAAGGTAAGGTAGGTAAGACAAGGAAAATTTAGGTACCAATTTTATTATTTTTGGGTTTTAAATTTATTAATGAGAATTTTTATGGGTTTTTGAGTGTTTTTAAGTTTTTAGTGTTTTCCAGTGTTGAAAAATAGCCAAAATTGGCTAGAAAATCAAACTAAGCAAGCTAAACAGTAGACAATTTTTATAGAATTTTTAAGTGAGTTTTTATATTTTTTTGTGATTTTTCAAACTAGACAGTGACAAAAATAGAGGTTTTTGAATTTTTAAAAATACCAAACAAAATCAAAAATGTCCTCAAAAATCCTCAAAAATCCTACACCATGGCAGGAACCATGTGTCAAATTTTCGTTGGATTTGGAGGTGTTTTGATATTTTATTCAAAAATTAAGATAGGGCAATGTGCACAGGGACCAAAGTGCAAATACCCAAAGTTCTGGGGGTCTGGTGCAAAATACCCAGCAAAACACGCGCCACGCGCGTGCCTAGGGCACTCAGGGACCCAACTGTAATAAAAATAAGTCCCGAGGACTTATTGGTAACAAGTACCAAAAGTCCAGGGGTTTATCTGCAAAATGACCAAAAAATAACGCGCATGCTCAAATAAACCACGCACAGGGGTATAAATGCAAATATCTAAAAACTTTCATTCATTGAATAATATCCAGAACTACAAGGGTATCTACTGCAAATAACCCAAAGAAATCACGTGTCGAAGCACGTGTCCACAACTGGCAGGGGTATAAATGCAAATAAACTAAAGCTCCGGGTCCACTATGTAAATTACCCTAAAACTAAACAACTGATTTTTATATTTACAGGACTAGAACGAAATAAAATAAAGACAGGGGCCTAAGGGTAAATTACCCTTTATTAAGCGGGGGTGCTGGATGCGCGCCACGTAGAGATCTGACGACTGCGGATGGTGGGCGCTCCGGATCGTCTCTCCTCGGATCGGGCGGTGCTGGTGGCTCCCAGGATGGGCGGCCAGGATCAATACTGGAGCGAGAGGGGTCGATCAACGGCGATGGAGGGTCCTCGAAGAACAAATCCCTGGCGAGACTCGCCGGGCTCGTGCGTGCGCTAGGCTCCTCCTGGGAGCCTTCTAAAGGTCAGAGAAGAATCGCGGAAGGCTCCCGTGTCTGCCGGTGGGCTCCGATGATCGAGCCAAGCTCCGGGGAGCTCGGACGGGGTCGGCGGAGCTGGACCTCCTGGCCTGAATGACCAAGCCCTCAGATGGGCTCGGTATCACCTGCAAAACAGCTCAGGAGACTCGCGGGTCGAGGGCAAACTGCCTCCACCCGGTTAGTCGAAGTGGGGATGGCTGGTGCATCGGGACGACGAGCTCCGGCGAAGGTGGTGGACGGAGGAGCTCGGTTCCCAGCTCCTGTGCGAGCTGGGTTGAGTGAGTGGGTGGAGAAGGTGCGTCGGACGAAGATGAACGTGAGGGTCGATTCCGATGATCGAGATGGGTGACAGGGTGGTCGGAATCAAAGAAATACGACGGCGACGCGAATTGGGCGAAAGTAGAAATTGAAGGAAATGGCGGAGCTAAGTGGCTACCTGGGTGAACGGAGAGACTGGGGAGGAGCAGGGGATGCTCCTGGTCGTCGCCTCGAGGGTCATCTCGGCCCGAGGCTCGAAGCTCTCGCTGGTGGCGGAGCTGCGGCGGCTACGTCGCCGGATCGATGGAATCCTCCTCCTCTCCTCGCTGCAACAGGCTCAGGCGCAAGCTGTCACCTCACACACTCTCTGGAGCTCACAGGAGAAGAAGGCGAATGGCCAAAGATGGAGAGAGGAGGAGGCGGAGCTCGCTTATGTATGCTGGAGGGGTCCGAGAAGGATGGCTCGGGTAGGGTCGTGGTGGCGCGCAGATCCCAAGGTGGATGCCCGGCGAGGGTGTCGGATGTGGGAAGATCAAAACGGAGCCGGGGTTTAGGGAAATGGGTGTCGGGTCGAGCGGGCGAAATTTCGAGAAGTCGGGTCCGGAGCTCAGACCCGCGGAAAGTGGTCCTGGGGGGGTAGTTGACCGGGCGGTCAACATCCCCAGGACCCAATGGGATTCGGCCACGTGGCTGGATCTTGAAGTGACAAATAAGGGTAGCTAGGGGCCGAATTTGCAAAAACCCAAAACACAAAATATTTTTATTTTATTTTTTTCTATTTTTAGTGATTTTTAATTAATTTTTGGAAATAAAAATAAGCTATATACATAGTATGTAATATGTAGGTATATGTACACTATTAGGGTTTTTGATTTTTTTGATTTTTAATTATTTTTTTATGCAATTTTATTCCTATTTTATATTTTATTTATTTATATTATAAAATAAGGAATAAAAGGGTGTTTTTATTTTATTTTTCTTATTTATATACATAGGTAAAATAAATATATATGTACATCTATATACATGGTATATGTACAATATGTTTTTTTTTGTATTTTTAATTTTGCTATTTTTATTTTGCTTTTGTTTTAATTGTTTTTATTTTATTTATTTACAATATATAACATAGACTATTTACAAAAATTATGGAAAGTAATTTAATTTATTTTACAAGGTCAAATAAATATAGAAGGGTGGTTTATATACAAAATGAAAAGGGGTATTTTAATTCTTTTTTATTTTTAACTTTTTCTTTTGGTTTTTATATTTTAATATATACAAGTATTTACAGCATATTTTTGGTGAGGAAAATATATTTATTTTATTTACATAAATATTTACACATGAGCCCCTATCTCCCTCTACTTTGGCTTTTATACGGTCAGGCTCATGCTGAGCCCTCCCTTGGGTTAGGTTGCTCAATATTTATTCTAAATATTTCCCTCTTTTTCTTTTTGATCTTTATTCTTTTATTTTTGCACAGAAACATGCTAATTATAGGTTTTTACACAATGCATGCTTTTGGTAATTATTTGTATTTACACACATCTACATGCATTTGCAAAGGTTTTTGTAGCTAAAATATAAGAATAAAGAGTGATGAATGAGTATTCATCAGTCCTCTAACTCAGCATGCATCATTAGATTCAATCATGAGGTTTCCATCATTGAATCGACTTGCACGACTTTTTCGCTATCTCCCTTTGATTTTTACCACCTAGGACTTAAATGAAAATCTACAAAACCATTAGGCGCTGGGGTGAAATAGATCCAAAAAAAGTGAAAACCCAAAAATTAAAACAAAGGGACTGCTAAATAATCTTTGACCTTAATCTAAATTCGTAATGGACTATCATTGTTTTGGGTTCATAAAGCCCTCATTGTTTTCTGGTACCTTAGGAGGGGACCAAAACCCCTCCATGAGCGAGGCACGACCCGTTAAGGATTAGACCCAAATCCCAGTCTGTAATTGCATTGTGTATCACCTGGATATCTAAAGTATTGGCGCTTTTATCATACGTGATCGAGTAAGGCCTTGTTAGTAATGGTAGTTCCCACCTAGTGTGGAACACCGACATGGTATGAAGTACTGAGCTTAGGCTACGCCTACACAAGGGGTTTCTGTCTCATCGGTTTGAATCCGAGTAGGTTCTTGCACGTTCACGGGTGATTCAGTTCCGAGAGAGAAATGAAGTATTGGTTTCGGCTATTGGCTTCCTCTCTCTATTTCTTTGGCTGAGTAGGGATCCAGGAAGGGTTACAAGGACCTCAAAAAATGCATACTATAGGTTACAAAGGAGGAGGACAAGTACGGGATACTCTTCTGGCAGAACTCTCTCCTATAAGGTTAGCGTACTAAGGACTTGTTACAAAACATGCCTGAAATAACAACTCTAAAACTGAAAAAATATTAAATAGCCAAACCTTTATAGTTTCACATGCATGAGTTGGTGAACCCATTTTTTTATTGTGTTTGTATGGATCTAGATTAAGGTTCAAAGATCAAGTCCCGCGTACTTACGCAAATATTTTACATGTGTTCCTCCCTTTGACCCACGCCCATTTTGAGCCTTTCTACTATTTTACATTCCATTTTATTCCTCGTTGACCACCATATCTTTCTTCCTACATTGATCCCCCTCTTGTTTCACGAAGTCGATCCATGGATGGCTTAACGACAACCATATCGATTCCATGGACTCGGCCTCGTCAATAATTCAAGACGATTCCGAAGACCCCGATCCGGACCTTGCGGGTCGATCTCCAGACTCCTCGTCTTCTACCCTTACTTTTAACTACCAAATAAATCAGGATAACTCTTGTCCCACCTTTGTCGTTGTGAATGAAAGTCGATTACAATCCATATCCTTTTTCATTCATAACATTTTGGGATTGACCTTAATTACATAATTCATCTTGGCAGCTGGGAACATATTTCAAGTGATATGATTGAGATTCTCTCATCTTGTAGATAAAAGACAAACCAAGCCCTGGATCCCAATCAGGAATTCATCTCCTCAGATTTAGACCCAGAAATGGCACCTCAGGGAAGAGGAAAGGGTCAGTAGCCTCCACAGCCTGAGCAAGGAGAGATGCCTGATCAGAATTAGGTGAATGCACAACTATTGGCATCTATCCAAGCAATCCAGCAGTAGTTGACCGAGCAAGCCCAAGCACAAACTGCATTTCGGGAGATGTTGAATGATGTGATGAACAGACCAGAGGCAGGAGGAGGCAGACAAGTCGAAGGAGGTAGTGGACCCCAAACGATGAGGAAGAGCCTGAACAAGGGAGGACCAAACCTACACTAAAGAAAACATACAATCCTAGAAAAAAATAGATGACCGAGTGGATCCTCATTCCACCGGTGCATGCTCACTTTGAGCAAAAGCCCCAGTTCCTCGCTCTTCTTCCTTCTTTCCATGGAAATACCGATAAAGAGACTTACATTCATCTGCAGCAATTTTCATGCATCTGTCGCACGACCCACTATCCTAATGTCCCCTTGGACGTTGTCAAGATGATGGTGTTCCCATAAGACTTCAAGACAAGACCCTCTACTGGGTCAACCATTTGGGAAAGGTTGTGACGACTTGGGAGTAATTGAAATCCGCTTTCCTGCACAAGTTTTATCCTCTCAGTCATCTCAACTAGTGCGAGCCAGAATTAGCAATTTCTCATATGGAGACACTAATTCATTCATGAAGCCCGGGAGAGATTCACAGATCTACAGGAGAAATGCCCTCCATGAGTTTCCAAGGACCATCTTGATCCAACACTTTTTTGGGCGATTTAATGTAGAGAGTCAAAGGTTCATTGACGCAGCATGTGGGGGCATGCATTTCAACAAGGATGAATACATCTTCTGGAAAATCTTTGAGGAAATGGTCGAAGGAGAGGCCGCCCTCTCTTCATCTAAGGCGTATCAGAAACAACCCCAGATCCTCCAGAAGCAAGTACATATAGCAGCATCCCGAGAGACGGAGAGAAATGAGAGCTCTATTCTTAGCATTATCGGGGGGTCATCTCTCAAAGATTGATATCATTGAGAAGCGATCACAAGACCTTGAGAAACTTGTTGTGATCGAGAAGAGGACACAGAACCTAGATAAACTGGATCAGATCACCAAGCAGTTGGAACTGTTGGTGGGCACCGGCAACTCTGTCTAGTCAATAACACCATCCCCAGATGCTCCAGCTGTGAAGGAGGATGATCCAACACCGCCATATCATCCTTAGCTGAGCTAGCAGCCACCGGCACTCCTAATGAATCTCCATTTCATCACCTTTATTCTATCATTTTGGCCTCAAAAACCCCAGCAAATGCATGTAAATAGCATCAAATTGGACATAATAGCATTCATGATTCATTGTATTAATTACACATTAAATAAGGTGTTTAAGGCCAAAATTATAGAATAAAGGGAAGAAAAGAAAAAGGAGTAAAATATTGCAAATATTTTATGACCCTAACCCCGAGACCAAGGCCAGCATGGGATTCGTCGACAAGGAATAAAGTAGGGGGAGATAAGGGCCAGTACATAATAACTACCTCATTTATCCATGCATTTTTTACACCTATTTTGTACATAATTATTTATTCATCAAATAAAGAAACTTTGTTCAGAAAAGTTGTAGAGAATAATGTAAATAAAAATATAAAATTGAGTTTGTGTAAAAATAATACTCAGTGCACATTTTATGCACAGAATAAAAAGCCAAAATCTCAAATTCACAGACCCATATCTTGCAAATAAAAACTCCAAAACACCCAAACTCACCTTTAATCGTATATAGCCTTCCAAGAACTATTTAATAAAATTGGTTTCATAATTTTTGGAGTCCGTCTGCGAAAGTTAGGTTTTTGGCCCCCATTGGGCAACCTGCCTAATTAGAATATTCAATATATTCCTTGTCTATTATTCTTGTCAAATTATATTTTTAGAATTTTGTGAATGATGTATATAATACATGTGTATACTAAAATTAGACTAAAACTAAAAAGGATTAATAAAATAAGCCTCTGCAAGTTAGTAGGCAAAATACCTATGACCAAGTATGTATATAAATAAAAAGGAGAAAACACTCTTTAATTTTTCTCTCTTTTATATTTTTATAATAATTTAAATAATACATATAACCTATTGAAAATGCAAATCCAAAATAAAAATCAAGAAAATACATAAAATAAAATAAGTATACAAAATACATAGGTAAAAGACTATAGGTATACCTACATATACCTCTACCTACTCATTTAAGAATGAAAATAAACTCATAAAAATTAAATAAAAATACCCTCACACTCACAAAAATACATTATAAATTTAAAAATAAAACAATAAAATAATAAAATAAAATAAACAAATTAAAAATAAAATACACGAAATACATGTAAACACATACATATATACACTATTAAAATAAAACCATAATAAAATACATCGAAAAAATTCAATAAAAATCATAAATAAATACTACATGAAATAATACACATTTTTTATTTTTTAAGAAAATTCTAATAAAATCATTTTACTAGGTTAAATAAATCAATTTCTAATAAAATTTCCTATTTTGGCGTCTAGCGACCGACTTGGACCAATCACAGGCCATCAACAGTTGACCGCCCGGTCAACTGCTCCCCCAGCCGCCCGATGTGACGTTGCCTGTCTTTCTGCCCGTCTTCTCCCATTTTTCCCGGAAACACCATCCATCAATCGAAGATGCTTCCTTCACAAGAATTGATCTCTGATCATCATTGATACCCGTCGATTCCTTTGGATCAATTTGATACTCATTGGACCATATAATAATCTCTGGTCAATAAGGCTCCATGCCAATGTTTATAAATAAGAAGCTCCGCTCCTTTCCTCGAATTTGGCCAATTTTAATCCAACCTTCAGCTTGATTCCATTCCTGGGACGTTCCTCATGACAGGGGGAGTGCTCCAGCGTCTCGAATCGGCCGGAGGAAGGGTAGTTTTGTTGCGGCAGAGCTCCGGCATCCGCCCTGCTCCCTGGTGGCCCCCAGGTATAAGAGTTGTCCTTTTTATGCCATTTAGTTAGTTTTTAATGTTAGTTTTCAATTTCAGTAGTCAATTTAGTCCTTAGTTGATTGGCTTAGCGGAAAATCAAAAAAATCGAAGTTCCGCCGGAGCTCCACTCCGGCGACTTCTTCACTGTGAACCCGACCACATCTGACCGCCTTGTGCACTCCATTTCATACCCCATCGTTTTCTCCATCGATCGCACCCATTTGCTCAACCCAGGACCCTTGGTCTTGGCGAATCGGGGCTCCCTCTCCGCCGTACGTCGGAGCCCCTCCGCCTCACTCCATTTTGCTGCCAAGCTTCAAAACCCCTGGTCGAGGAGGAAGCCCTCGCTCCCTCGGGTTCTTCCTCTGCAAGGTCAACTG